>JAOWBL010000019.1:9235991-9248491 GCA_028564865.1 Zenarchopterus dispar | reverse complement strand
ATCACCAAAGACACCCTGGAGTTCTTCCTCAGCCTGGACATCCCTCTGTATGAACTGTACGGCATGAGCGAGAGCACCGGACCTCACACCATCTCCCGCCCCGAGGCCTTCAAACTCACCAGGTGCTTTTGTCTTTCTCCTGCATGGTCAAGTGAACCCTGTAGTGTCTGACATATGAATCAGTTACTGAACTGGAAGTGTTCATTGTATATTAAAATTTTTGTTAAGTCTTTAACAATTTCTACATAATCATTTTACGCATCGTTGAAGACACATTGGGTATCAAATATGATGCATGATTTTAAATGTTGTTTTTTTTTAATCTTGCAGTTGTGGTAAAGAAATCCCAGGATGCAAAACAAAGTTGCACAATCCAGATGAGGAGGGAAACGGTGAGATCTGTTTCTGGGGCCGCCACGTGTTCATGGGTTACCTCAATATGCCCGACAAGACGGAGGAGGCTCTGGATGGAGAGGGCTGGCTGCACTCAGGCGACCTGGGAAAGCATGACGAGAACAAGTTCCTCTTCATCACAGGACGAATTAAAGGTATTAAAAGCCCTCGTAGCCAAAAAAAAAAAGCTCATCCGGCAGACACTTTCTGCTGTTGGAGCATCAGTCCATATTTCTGCTTAATATCTTGACTAAATTCAAATACACTTGTTTGTTTTTTGTCTGCAGAGCTGATCATCACAGCTGGAGGCGAGAACATCCCTCCGGTCCCTATCGAAGATTTAGTGAAGGATGCGGTGCCTCTGATCAGCAACGCTATGCTGATCGGAGACAAGAGGAAGTTTCTATCCATGTTGCTCACCATTAAGGTAAAGTGTGTATCTTTTTTGTTTGTTTTTTAAATCAGTTTCTCACTGCAGTTGATCTGTAATCTTGTAGATAACGCAGGACATAACTTTCTGATTGAGGTGACGTATCTGATACAGAACGCAGATGTAACACTCTGTCTGAGTAATGCATTTCAAAACAGGTTCTTAGCATTGTAAACATCCACTCTTTATCTTTTTAATCTCTTGAAGAGCAAGTGCGTGCAGTATGTTCTGACTCAAACAAAATGAAACGGTAGTAAAAAGGGAAGTGCTGAGTTCTCATACGTCCACTTCTGCCACCTGGCGGTGATTTAAAAAACTACATGTTTGCAACTGCAGTTCAAATTGAGCATTGTAGTGGTTCCTGAAGGACAATTCAGATGCTGCAGGATGCGAAATAAAGTTTCACAATTTTCCTCCCGGCAGTGCCAAGTGAACCCAGAGACGGGCGACCCCGAGGACGAGCTGACGCCGGAAGCCGTGGAGCTTTGCAAAAAGATGGGCAGCAACGCCACGCGCGTCTCTGAGATCGCAGGAGGCAAAGACCGCGTAGTCCACGCCGCCATCCAGGACGGGATCAACCAGGTGAACGAGAAGGCGACTTCAAACGCACAGCGCATCCAGAAGTGGGTCGTTCTGGACCGGGACTTCTCCGTCGGTGGAGGAGAGTTGGGTGAGTGTTAATGTGGACGTCTTCGCATTTTAATCAACTGAAACTAAAGGTTCTAAGCAGTATTTTATTTTTTTCCTTAAACAGGTAGAAGTTTAACAGTCAGTCTTTTGTCCTCCCACAGGTCCAACCATGAAGCTGAAGCGGCCGGTGGTGCTGAAGATGTACAAGGAGCAGATAGAAAACTTTTACAAGGACCTGCCGACTCCAACAACCCCAGACAACCAGCTGCCTCCCAAGTAGAAGTTTCTGGACGTGCAGACACGCTCATCAGCCCACCGACTCCCTCGTGTCGTTTTTTTGCTCCTGTTTATAAATGTTTTGCCTTAAGTTGTGCTTGTTTTTGTCTTGGGTTTACATTTGTGTGGAAGCCATTGTAAAATAGCTTTAAGAGTTTTGAAAGTGAAAGGAGTTGAATTCAGCTATTTATTTGTACCTCTGGAACAATAACATGAAGTATCAGCAGTAGCACATTTATGCTTGAAGTTAAAAAAAAAGAAAGAAAAACAGAATCCAAACCAAAAAAAACAGAAGAATCATTTTAATATTATTTATTTCCTTTTGGTTTGCCAAAGTTTACATTTTTTTCCACCAAAAAAAGGAATCAAATGAAGAAACATTTCAGATGAACTGCTTTGTGGCGTTTACAAGCGTTGGGTGTTTCTCATAAAACAAACTTAGCTGTTATTTTGTACGTGTTCAAAAAAGTTGAAGCAATCTACATCTGAACGTTAAAGCTATGTCAAAATCCTAAACATTAAGCCATACCTATTTTTTTTTATCTTTAAAAGTCTTTGTGTTCTGATTAACTGTGCAGACTCATTTAATGTTGTAATTTTGTGGAATACTGTAAATATTTTTTGCTTTCATAATTATTTAGTTTTATTTTATTTTTCAGCCATTATGTCAACACTCATGTCACACTTTTTTTTTTTTTCATACTTGGGTGTGGACATGGAGCGAAATGTACATAAGGTTTGATTATTGATTGCTAGTTTGGAACATATCAGATGCATCTACCTTGTGGTTTGTTGACAAAATGTCAACATAATAATAGGAATGTTCAAGGTTTTGTGGCGCGCCGTCTTCAGCCACCTTGACTGCATTTCTGTGTAAGCAGGACATGAACTCCTAAAATAAGTTATTGCACTCTGAACAGCTCATCTTGTACATGCAACAGTTGTATTATAGGTAGCACTCTGACAGAGTCAAAGTAAAAGTTAAGCTTGCTGGTTATGATTCTCTTGAAGTGGCTGAAGTCCAGAGTTTAAGAAAACAATTTATTTACACAGTTAAGGAAATGACGGTGATCCAGACGGCCTGGGGAGGTGAGTTTCTTCAGTTCCTGCAGCTTCCTTCCAGCTGATGGAATCAATTAAATGGACTTTAATGAGGACATTTTCCAGGTTAGATATGTGGTATTGATCGGTAGTTAAAGTACTACTTTTATTGTACAAACTGTGGAGTTGAAAAACTTACCCAAAATACTCTTTATGTTCTCACACGAACCCAAACTGAAAACTGGATTTACCTGAACCTGAAGAGCTGTTGATAAAATCAGGGTTTACAGATGGAAATGTTCAAGTGAAGAAAGGCTGATTATGATGACAGAAATGTGAACATTTGTGACCAGATCTGGAATAAAAGTTTATTAGTCATGTGTGGTGGACTTATTTTAATCTTTTAAAAATCCGACATTAAAATGGATCAGGTAGGAAGTACAGAAGCCAAAGAAGAAGCCTAATTTTTACCTAATTAAAATATACTTACACATACATAAGCGTGACTGCAATTACACCACTAGACACTAGGTGGCAGTGCCGGGTTTTTTTCTGCCACGTTGAGCTTCCTTTTGTTTACTTTCTGCTCAAGAGTAAAAATCAAACTTGTGTGGCTCAGATATATATATATATATATATATACTAACGGAGCAAATAAAAGCATATTTTGTTAGATCCAGAGCAGATAAATGCTGAGCAATTGTCATGTTACAACAATCAAATCTTTCTACCCGATTAGAAAAAGTAGGAGAGGACTAAACTGAATCAATTTGTTGTGAATGATTAGTGAATGTTAGTTTAAATCTCATGTGAATATAAAATTAAACTAGAAAAATGGTCTAAACTAATAGAACTCAGTGTTACCCTGATACGTTAATTGAAAAGTATGACTCCTAGTTTTTAACTTTTGTATTATTTACTAGTCTGAAACAAACAGATGTTATTAAGGGACACAGCTGGCAGCTTTGAGGGAACTTTATGTCCAAACCTTAATTTCTAAAGCTAAGGACAAGAATTACACAATTATGTCATTTATCATTCAAGGACAGGAACAATCTTATAATTTGAAATGTCAAATACATAAACTATACTGACTCTTCAACCCTCTTCATCTGACATGGGGTGTATTTTTTTTTTTTTTTAACTCTGATTGTAAAAACAATAATCCATTACTGTGAAGTGATGGATTTTTTTTTCTTTTTTTAAAAAAATGCTCTAAATATCTTTTTTGCAGCTTCTGACATCAGACTTTTATTTACAGCAGATATTTTGAAGCTGCACTCCCAACGAGACTGACATCTGTTTAGTAAACCAGGCAAATAAATGTCATTTACATGGTTTTAATTTTATTTACTAGCGTCTTTTCCTAAAGTGACATGTTAAATTGTTTTCCACTAAAAGGGTCGGTTAAGTTTATCTGCGCCGAGACATTCGCCGATTATTGATCGGCCGTTCCTAAAAGAGTCCCCGCTTTATGGCGACGTCGCTTGTCCACTTGCGCGTTTGCCCTTTTGACCCCCGCAGACTCATCACCGACCACAACATGAACTCTCCACGACCTTTCCTCCAGCACCGGGGTCACATAGGGGTCAATGACTGGACACACAGGGACAACAGTACTTAATGACTTTATTAATAATATGATTTCAAAATAAAAAATAACATTAAAATAACACGTTTTGTCCTTGTTAACAACTTGCATCATATGGCCACATGGTGGCATCGCAATGCCAAGTTTTCTTCTTTTTTTAAAAATACCAAATTGTTCTTCTGCCATCCAGTTCATTTGTTCTGCTCGTTGTTGCTTTGACCACATACATGGAATTCACTTTGAATCCAACCTCCACCTCTCTCTCTCTCTTTTTTTTTTTCTTACCCCTGCTCAGAAAAAAGAAAAATTATAAATACAGGCAACCCTGTCCCTTTGTCACAAACACATTATGACACAACCCACAAAGGAACCTCTCGGTCTGCATATGTCCCCTCCAACCCCTCCCCTTCCGTACATTTTCTCTATTTCTTCATCTGCTGAAGATCCACACAGTAGATGATCTACCTTTGTTGTATTATACACATATATTTAATATAGTCTTGGTGGAAATGCTCCACTGTCACAGCCCTGCTCAGAGTTAGAAAGTGAAGGGGCAGCTGGTGGTGGTGTTTTTTTTTAAAGTTTTTTTTGTCTTCCTGTCTGTCTACTATGTCAACAATAAAAATATGAGGTTTGTTATCACCTCTCTGGGTGTGTTTCTTGTACAGTGCACGACTGAAAACACTACAGTACCCATGATCTTCAGGTCAAGCTGAGGAAGAAGCCAGCCAAGAGTCCACGTGAGTAAGAGTAGTGGCACGACTTGGCCGTTACCGTTAAAATAATCAAGGCACCATGCAACGCCCTCTTCTTTATAGTTAAGTCTTGCAGCAATGCACCTTGGGAGTAATGGGTAAGTCAAACATTTTCTGATTTGTTTAGAGGTGTTTAAACTGTAGGCACATATCAGTTTTCTATTGGAAAGTCCAGAAGTGCTCCCCTCACTTTGCAACTCTGTCTCCTATGATGTGTTTCTTCAGGTTCAAGTTATCCCTAATAAAAATAAAATCAAGTGACGATGACTATTTGTTTTGGTTACAGACTACTATGAATGCGTACAAAAATCAAAACCAGACACAGGAAACAAACCTTTTTTTTTTTTTTCCTTTTGATTTTGTTTTTTTGTTGTTTTTTTTTTGTTTTGTTTTGTTTTTGTTTTGCTTTTCCCCCACCCCTCCAGTTCCTGAAACCAAAGAATAAAACTCCTCACATCTTCCCTTCTGGTCCAGTTATTTGTACTCAAAGCAGAGGGTAACAACAGTTTTAACTCATCCAGCTCAGATTTTCCTACACCTGCTTGTTGGTGTTCAGCTGTCAACAGAATAATGACGCACAAAAAAGGAAAAAAAAAAAAAAAGAGGGGAAAACATACCCCATAAAAACATTTCATGCCTAAAAACAGATTCAACAGGCATGTTTGTGTGTGAATATTGACAACACATGCCTAAATAAACACAATTAAATAACAAAAACAAAAAAAGGTTGGCAAATAAAATTTAAAAAAAAACTCAATTCATATTGTATTGCATGTAAATATTGTATAAAATCCTTAAAAATACAGTTTAGGTAACTACTTAAGTACTGAAGTCATCACAGCCAAAAGTGCAGAGGTCCATAAATAAAACATTGACTGTGGGTAGACAGTGGGGCTTCTCCCACATGACTCCCCCCCAGCCGCCGCCGCCGCCGCCACAAGGGACTGAAAGAGTGCCTGGTCAAGGGTCACAGTTCATGAACTACGATTTAAACGTTCCCACATCGGTTGCACAGAGAAGAGGACAGAAAGGAAAGTTGTTCTTCATCAATACTTTCCTATATCGCTGACAAACACACTCGGTCAAACTCGCACAAAGTTCACTCTCGGTTATCGCGGCCCGAAGTTGACAGAGGCACACCTTGAAGAAACGAAGGTGGCAACGGGGGAGAGAGGAGGGGAGATGAGAGGGCGGGAGGGAGGTTACTCCAGGGAACGTAAGGCGGTCTGGACTCAAGTTTACCTTTGAGTTATTTTTTTTTTGTTGTTTGTTTGTTGTTGTTGTTTTCCCCCCATGCTCAGGTGGCGTTTGCAGTAAGGAGTGTGTACATGTTGCTCAGGCAGACGGGCAACAGAAACAGACGGCAAAGGATTAAAGCTATTGAAGGGTCAGAGTAAAAACATCGTCAGCAGGAAGATTAGGAGGCGAGGGAGGGGACAGCTTGCTGATGGACTGGCCCATGGTGGCCCGATATGTGTGTTCGTGTGTGTTCGCATTCGTGTGTGTGAAACTAAAAGTGACCAAAAAAAAAAAAATTCACACACAAAGGGCCTGAATCAAAAAGCCAACTTAACCTCCGTCTGGAGACGTTCAGAAAAGCTCGAGTTTGGTCTCACAAATCTGACTCCCATCACACACGCGACAAGGCGCCAAAACTGATCTAAAGTAGTGTCATCAATACACGATAGAACTGATGATTCTTGTAAAGAAATTTAGTCAGTGCAGCAGCAAAACACAAATCAGTTAAAAACAAGTAGGCAATATACAATAAGTATAAAAAAGAGCATAAAAATACACAACAGCAGTCAATTAATACAATAATCAAACACTAAACGTGTACTAGAGCTGAAGAGAACGTATTAAAACTGTACAAAGACTTCCTGATCAAAAAGGGAAAAAAAAAACTGATCTTTTATGTTCATCTACGCGGAAAAATGACAGATTTGGTTGCAAAAAAAAAAAAGCTAAAAAGTAAATTGGTATACAGTATAGTTTGACAAAAGAAACATTAATTATTGCTCATTACTCCATGACCACGAAAAAAGAAGCATCTAAACAGCTGGCAAATACACCATTACACATCTGCACATCTGAAACGGCGGTTATATTGTTCAAATCCGAGTGCATTGAAAACTGTCCCAACCGCGACTGCGATACCAGTTAACTCTGGTACAACTAACCTAATCATGGCTTTCAATAATAGTTGATCAAAGCTGTAAGTGCCTGAGATCTAAGTGTTAATTCTTTAAAGAGACTTGGCAGTGGAGAAAGCCCTCTACATCATTAACTAGCAGCTGATTTTCAGTGGGTGGATTATTTATTAATAATGTTACGTTATTTCCATGATTGTCACTTGGATCAAAAAAAAAAAAAAATGTTTTGGCCAAGTCCCCAAGTATTTCTCTTAGCTGACGTAAGGAAAAACGAATGCAAATAAAATATGTTGCAAAAGTCAGAGAATTTCAGTGCAATTAAATGCAATTGTTTATATCTTTCAGTTCTGATAACTACGTCCAGTTTTCTTTGTAATTCAGTGTAAAAACGGGAGGATAACTGCAGCAGAACGAACGACGGTTGCAGTCCGACCACAAACCTGCGCTGCAGACCCTTCAATCCTCTCCCTTTTCTTTTTTCCCTCCTCTTATATCCCTAACAGACCGGTTAACCAGCAGGTACGTTTTCAGTGCAATTTGCTTGTCTGCTTACGCAAAAACTGCCAGACTGAACTGCATTTGAGTTGGCTGGAGAGACTGAGCAACATTTAGATCGCTTTCTTTAAAACTTGGCTTACAAGCATCAGTACGTGTCATCAGATAAATGACAGGGAAGTGCAAAGAAGTCAACGATATGTCTGAAGAGCTGTCCACCACAGAGGACATTCAGCATCGTTCAGGATTCAATTTACCGTCATCTCTAACAAAGGCATGCAATATTTAAAAAAAAAAAAAAAAAGATAATTAAAAAAAGATTACTGATTCTGCTAGTAATTGGTAGAAATATTATTACCCAGCTCAACAAAGCATCATATGCTTTTCGATGAGCTGATTGGTTAAAGCAAGCCAGATTTGTGAGACCGTCACTCCAAATATAAACAAACAGTCTGAATTCTTGATTCAGGCCCCTGTGGAACACCTTTCCAACTTGTAAAGAGAAAAACAAAACAAAACATGTTTTTCTTTGCTTTCTTTTGTACCTACATGTCCATCATTGTTGCAGTGTAAGGGCCTGGCTTTTTTTGGTATTAAAAAAAACACGCCACCGTTAGTTCAAATGCTTCAAACAGCTTCAAGAGGGAGCCCCGGACCCTTTTCAAAACCACCATTCACAAAACACACAGCTCAAAAAAAAAAAAAAAAGGAAAAAAAAACAAAACAAAACAAAACACCGCTGACACAGCTTCTACTATATCTAATTAAAAAAGTGAGAAACTACCACAGTCATCTGACGCTTCCTCTTTAAAAACACTAAACCTAATCTCAGAGAGCAAAAAACATGAAAAACATGATCACCATCAATGAAAAATTGCCATCTATGCAGGTTTGATTGACAGGGACATTATTGATACAAGGACAATAGCTTACAAAGGAGAAGTAGGGATGGAGGCCATTAAGACAATACTGGATATTCAGGCATCCCCAATTAACACTTGTCTCCCCAAAGGGGGTATTGCGGGGGGGTTTTCTTCAATCTGTGTGGACATGACGACCAGAGCACACACACACCCCCCCCTCCTCACACTGCGAGTCTCAGAAAAAGGCACTAGAGTGGGGCCGTTGCTAGCTGTAGAAAAGTAAAAGCGATATACATTCATAGCTCACAGGTTTTCTTAACCGCAATCTGGGAATAAATACACAAAATGCACTTGTAGAAAAATAAAATGTAAGTAAAAAGAACAAAAGAACAAAAAAAAAAGAAAGAAAGAAAAAGAAAAAAAAAAAGCGTGGCCCCGAATTTTTCTCTTATTTTTGGATTCTGGGAAACAAGTATGGCTACTTTTTCACGGCTTTTTAAAACTCCTTTCCCACCCAACTTTTCCCCACCACCTAGAAGGCAATTCAGGAGTGATCCTCCACTGCTCTGGCCGCGAGCAGTCGAGCCCTTTCATGCACGCCAATATGAGGGAATAAAGAGGGGGTAGGGGAGGGTGGAGGGGGCCTTTCGTGGGAAGGGAAAGGGGAGCTGTTGGCGGGAGGTCAAGGCTCAGCTTTCAGTGCGAGGAAGCAGAGGGGAAACTCAACAGAACATATGTTTTCAGATGTTCAGACGACGGAGACCTCGGTGAAGCCTCACACACACATCTCATGTCTTCATGCACAGTGTACGAGAACAGGAGTCCGGAGGGAAATGTGTGTTTCAGGGTGCTACTTCACTTAAACCCCCCACCTTTTTTTTTTTAGCATTTACAAGCACATAAAACATTTAAAACTGGCTTATAACACACTGTTATGTTCTTACGTGTGCCTCTTTCTACAAAGACATGTTTTATGTTTAACACTTTGCACTTTAACAGCAGTCGATGCTCGTTTTAATATAAACTCACACTATACGGGCCACAAGAGGAGTTTGGGTGTACAAGTGTTTTATAGAGAATAACCTTTGAAAAGATGCAGCATTTGTTTACTAAAAGACAATGAAATTGCAAATTAGTGACATGAGTTATTATTCTCGAATAGAAAAAGTAAACGACTGTAGTTTTGAGGGTTATTTGTAGTTTCAGTGACACTAGATTAGTGTCTGAGTCTGTTAGTCAATCGGCATAAAAAGTGTTTGTTTTAAATGAACTTGTGGGATTTTCATGTAAAATTGGCAACAATTCCAAGAGCCCTTCACTTTTTCTGATAATTTCATGAATTAGCATCATCGCACATAAAGAGCAGCTAAAGGAACCAAGAGAAACTCAATCTGGCCACGCGTGTGAGCGTACGACTGATAAAATGATCCATAAAAGTGTCATTTCTCCTCTTGCGTTTCTGCAGGACACACAGATCTTCTTACAACTCATTCGAAACGTGTTATAAGCCATTTTCTAAATGTTTTTTTTTTTTTTTTGGTCTTGTGTTACCTATTAATGTGAGATAAAGAGGGTGTGGGGGGGGTAAGAGTAAAGTGCAACCAAACCTGTATTCTGTCGGCGTGTGTTTGAGGAAAGAACAGAACCGGCTGTTTGTGCTCGAGCTTCACAAACAAAGAGAAGTCAGTAACCACAAAGACAACATCTTCTCTTAAACCTAAGCAGCGTTCGCACACATGCACAGATGACTCACACGCACCACTCGGCAGTATGTTGGTGGAGAGAGAAATGAGCTCCAGCTGACAAAGAGGGGGGTAGGGAAGTGGAGTGTTCTGCCAAGTAAGGAGTGTGCATACGCAAAGGGGGGGGAGAGGAGGGGGGGAAGTATTAGGTTTGCAAAGGCGGGAGCGATATGAATGCAGGAGGGCGAAGGAGGGGAGTGTGGGATGAATTCCAGAGCTATGCACAGAGTCGAGAAAGGAGATGGGTAGTGAAAATCCTAATTGTAGATGGATCGCTATATTCCTTCCTACACCTCCTCCCTCTTCCAGTTTTCTCACCAGCAGTTATGTGCAGTTGGTGTTGTGTGCTTGCGTTTGTGTGTTTCTGTTTGCGCGGTAATTGTTCGATGCTTCAGTCTGGCCGCGACAGACGTAGCTGCTCGTCCCGTCCTTAAAGAACAGACGCAGTGGAGAGGCTACCTCTGCCGCCAACGTCCACGCCCCAGCTCCCGCTTCCTGTCACGTGGCTGTCGCCTCCAGGTAGCTCTGTAGTTTGCGGACGGTGGACTCGTCCAGTGAAAATAGGTCAAAGTCAAAGGTGGTGTTGGTTACGTTGAAGTGGCCCGTCTCCTCAATCAGGTTGACGATCTGGCAGAGGGGAAGACGACACTGGTGTTGTGTTTCGGTTTTGTTTGGTTCATCGAATCAAAACTGTTTACTAGTTGTCCTACTGTGATGAAATACTGCCAGGACACAATTCACTTCTTCAAAAACAAAAAACATAAAAGGACAAAAGAAGGAACACGTTACCTGCTGCAGGACGTTACGTTCCCTTAATGCCATCAGTCTTCGGTGGAGATCCACCAGCTCCTCCGTATAGGCCTGCAGGAATTACAAACAAGGTTGAAGAAGAGAACAGACAGTTTATAAAAGCAACAGAAGAAAAGTCAGAGTTTGTTGTTTCATGTGTATTTAAAACCACAAAAAAGCACTTGGGGCTAGAAATTAGCTTGAATGTACGGGTCAAGGACAGAGCAAAGTTTCACACTGTTTTAGATCAAAGATGCTCCGATTGGTCTGAAATCATATTTAATCTAAGCAGTTGGTGAACCATCACTATGGGCTCTAGATGAGGTCTTGTGACATTTTTCAGAGATTTTCAGGTGATTATAGTCCCACGGTTTAGATTTCCTGCTTTGGCATCCATCATTGGGATCCCAAATGGTGTTTTTGATACTTCTGATACTTTCCTCATTTTCACAAGTGCAGGATCTCGTCTATCATGCTTCTGTTGATTTCAGACGAATAAAAACTGTGTTTGTGTCGGAGTCCCAGATAGCTCACTTGGTTGAGTAGATGTCTCACATCTTAGCACGAGCAGGCTCGGGTTTGAATCCTGGGCTCTGACCTTTTCCTGAATGTCTTCCCCTCTTTTTTTGTGAATCAACTTTCAATAAAAAGCCACTAGAGCCTTTAAAAAAAGTCTCAAAACTCATTGTCCAAATACTTCCAGACTTAACTGTATTAGTCTGCCACACACTGCTAACCCATGAAACATCTCCGCGGTCAGAGACCGTTCAGAAACCCTGGGATGAGTTTCCAGCCCTCTTCGGTCCATCGAACCCGAGGATCTCCATCTAAGTGTCCTCTGAGTCAAAGAGACAGCACTTATGAAGCGCTCTAAAGACATTTAAATGATCTCCGGGCACTCCTGTGAAGGAGTCACATTAAAGTGGAAAAAAATTAAACTGACTTACTGGACAAAAAAAAAAAAAGCTAACTCTAAAAATACTTGATGAAATTCCTTTGGTTAATTAATCCAGTTATAATCGCTGGTTATTATTTTTAGCATTAAGAGCACTTTTTCTGCGAAGGAAATATTTATTTCATTAAGCAGCACAGATAGCAACAACAGAAAGAAAGAAAAGACGCGCTTGTACCTCAGTGTGTTAATACTCCACTTTTTAATGAAAATGTGAATTTAACCTAATTGTCTGTTTAGCCAACAGCATGTGTGTAATTAAATATACAGGCTGAGCTGAGAAAAAAGCTTTAGCGATGCACAATTTTAATGATATATTCATTAAAAATGCTTTGCTCACAAACCAGCCATATGGAGCTAATTTAGTGCAGATTAATGCTTAATGGCTGA
>JAOWBL010000019.1:9195391-9222722 GCA_028564865.1 Zenarchopterus dispar | reverse complement strand
CACACACACACACACACACACACACACACACACATTCCTGCCTGGCACTCTGCCTGGCTTTTCTGTAACAGCAATGTCCTTAAACTCCAGACTCCACCACACCCACAGTCAATAACCGGGAGTTGCTCCGATCATCAGCACCCCCTCCCCGCCCCAAGGAAATCAGATAAGCCGAACATAAAAATCATGATAACAGTGAGACTGAGTCGACCTGTGGTTCTATGCCAAAAAAATGAGAAAAAAACCTTAAGGCATGGGGGGGGAAATATGCAGGATTGACACACAACAACTGGTCTATTAATCAATTAACTGAAGAAAAATACACAGCAACGACTCTGAGGCTCAGTGACTTAAATGGTTCATCGAGGTTTTAAAATTTGCCGACTTTTATCATTTTTGGTTCCAAATTTAATATCTTTAGGTTTAGGTCAGACAAAAAGAAAAAAAAAAAAATCACACTTTCAAAATCCTTATATTAATCCAGAAAGCACAGCTGATCACTGTCATGAACCTGATCAGGTCATCATGGGGAGTTTTATTATCTGAACCCAGAATCAGAACCAGTTCCTGTGGTCCTGCTCTCTTGAAAGAAGCTATCTGATAACATGAGATTTGTAAAAAACTGTGTGTATTTGCGGATATGTGCACTGTCCTGTAACTTCTTGTACTGTCTACTACATATGATACTACTAGATTATACTTATGGGGTTTGTATTGGGGTATGTTTTATTGAATGAGAGTCTATATGTCACCACCTATGCTTTTGTTATCCTCTTGTGAGGTCTAAGCTATTTTTTTTCATCCAAATCTATATTTTTCCCCATTTTCATAAGCTTTGTCTTCCAATGTAAATCTTATTGAGCTTACATGTAAATGAAAGGTGCTATATAAACAATATTTAAGCTATTCAGTGTTTCATAGACTAATTAAAAAGATTAACTGCTTACACAAAAAAATCAGTTTGTTGAATATCTACATGGCATATCTAGTAAAAATAAATAAATAAATAAAAAATCAAAGACCCCAAAGAGCTAATATCAGGCTGATAAATATGAGCAGAGAGTTAACTGAAGATTACTGAGCAACTTTATTAATAAAGAAAGAAAGATTGAAACTAATGCTCAAACATGAACCCACATTCATGTAGATCAGCTCTTAAACTGTGGGAACATCAGGTTTCTATGTGATCCAAGTGACAATAAATTGGGAATATTTAGTTGTGGGGCAAAACAAGATATCTAAAGACAGCATCTTGAATTTAAGATTAATTAAACAGGATGGGTTTTTTTTTTTTTCCTTTTAAAGTGAGATGGCAGAGGCCGACTGACCCTCACGCCCCCCAAATAGATGGGAGGGTTATGTCAGGATTGGGATCCAAATTAAAACCTCTACCACATCAATATGCAAATTACAAACTGTTCTCATTTAGATCTATTTAGCCTGTAAAAGAAACTTCTATGTGTGTAGGGGGTCACCGGAGGGTTTAATGTGCTGGTCAGGGACACTTATGCACATGACAGGGCTAGGAATCGATCCAGTGACCTTCCAGGTGGAGGTCGACCAACCCTACCCACTACACCATGACTACCCAAAACCAGCACAGGCTGTAATCTAATACAAATTAATGAGATGATCACTCAAAAACAGTATTCAGGTGTAGATAGGGCTAGTCCATATTATTTTAACAAATAATTGCAATTAATGAGTAGTTATTTCAGTGTTGTTTTATTTTCTGGCCTCATTATAACAAGGATACGGTTTTCTAGTAACTCATGAGATACATTAGTAGTGTGCTTTTAAGGGAACAGTATAATAACACAGACAGTGTGGAAAGTAATAAAATTCAAGATAAAAATGAAATTACTGACATGGGTAAGATTATGTGGTTTATAGACTCTGAATGTCAGTTTCAATTAAGTGCTCAGCCCTAAGTGCAGCCTTCTTTAATAGCCACTTTACACGTCAATGTGTCATTTTTGGTCCAACAATTCAAAATTTTAAAAGACATTACGTTACAATGATATTAAAACAGTTAATAATATAGAATCTATGCAACAAAATGAAGACTACTTTTAGTTATTTCCCTTCAATCTACTCAAATACTACTAGAAAAAGAGGAAAATGTCAGTGAAACAGTCGAGTTGTAAAAAAGCTGTTTAAACAAAACAGGATGTCAGAAACAAGTGGACGCTTTAAAACAGAACTGACGTTAATTTTCTAAGTCTATCCCAAGAATCAGAAAGTTAAAACAACATTACAGTTACACAAACATCAGGGTAACACTGACATGAAGTGATGGCAAAATTGGAGCAGATTAGAATTAAAATAACAGGGAATTTATCTAAAAACAACGCTGATATTGTTCAACGATTCTGTGCAAACTATTAACATAACACAGGCAAGTAACATGAACACATATTTAATCTGTTAATTTCTATCAAAAGTCAATGTACAGGATAAAAAACAAATAACAAAAAGCTACTAATACTGCTATAATGCCTGCATGACCTCGTTCTCTTTTTTTTCCACACACAATAGTCCAATTGAAGAGGAAATACAAATTTTGGCAGACTCACTGGCTCCCATGAAAACAATGTAGTCCCAGTTGCCATCTACATAACACCATTTAATCTCTCCCAGCTAATAAATGATTGAAATAAAAGTGCATTTTCCTTAGAGAGGACATGAACAAACAACAAATGATGACCAAAGCTGCATCTGAGTGAAGATAAATCCTTTGTCACATCCAGCAATTAAGATCTACAACATTCCTTTAATAAATGTAAATTATCTTTGTTTGGGGGAAAATGGTCAGTCCCTGAGTGACTTTCCACAGCGCCCAACCAAAACTAGTCGATACTGGAAACTGGATGCAAAAATGAGAATGTGGGGAATAATGAAAAGATGCAATTATCACTTATTCTGGTCTTCCCAAAACCACTACTGAAAAAAAGAGCTGAGTATTTGAACTCATATTTATTATCATTCTTCATAGAGTCCATGTGTGAAGTCGTCTGACAATCAAACGGCTATACATTGGTAATAATGCACCAAGTGCCACACAAGTCATTTAAATAAAAAACATTCTACAATCGCAACTCAATTCTCTTACATCTTACAGGCCTTTTTAGTGTAACCCAACAACCGTGCAATAAGCCATAAAACTTGTATTCATCAGTGAGACTGGATATACTCAGAAACACTGTCAAGTCTATTATCGACAGGACCACAAACTGCAGCTTTAAAAATGAAAGCAACCTCTCTAAGACACAGTTTTAACAGGAAATAAACGGCATCTTCTTCTAGATTTAATTCTTTATCTTGGAGATATGAAACTGCATCATCTTAGGTTTCAGAAGCTGTGCATCAGGATTATCACAATCCTGAAATTTAACTGTCACACAAATAGTTGTGACCTAACTACACTGCCTGTTCATCTTGCTCCTAGCGTTAGTTTTAGGTTGTGTCTACATTAGCCCATCTCAGTTTTGAAATGAAACTAATCTGCATCCACATTAGTGTTTTAATTCACATTATATACATCACACAACCATCCGTGCTTGATAGGCATGAGAGCACAAGCAAAATTGAAAAATGTAGGCATTTGCAGTTTTATTAAATACAGACTTTTGCTGCAAAACAGTTGATGCCAAGTACTACAGTCATCTTCACATTGTTGTTCTTAACGTTCTTCATGCAGGTCTGAGTGCCATCATCTGGTAAAGGTCACATGATTCAGACTTGACAAATCAGTGAAGGATATTCAGGAAAATAAACAGTTACAACTAGGTATATTTCCAAATGTTTATGGTTCTCCTCGTCTACGTTACACCATAACTGTTGTGTTTACAAATGGAAATGAGGTCTGAAGTGGATCGAAATGTTTCCGTTTGTGAGTCAAATTCAACATAGTCATGTGAATGTCTGGCTTAACCGTAATAACAGTTTTACATTTTAAAATAAAAGCATATTAATGTGGATGCAGCCTTTAATTAGTGGTGTGTTTCTTTGCGCCTTCATCTGACAGCTTTTTGCAGGGGGAGATCTGTGATCAGGGGATTATGCAACAATTGAGTCAGATATTATGTGCATATACTGTAATACTTGTTAAGTAGTGAGGGGGGAAAGTAAAATAAAATTTTAAATACAACAAAGTAGAAGGAGTTTACTCTCGATGGATCTCACTAAAGTGTATAAAACTTCAAACCATCCAAGCTTTGTGTGGTCTATCTGAAATAAATCCTTAAATAACACTGAGGAAGTCTGAAGCTACAGTCCCTAAACAATAAAAAAATATGCATTTTTACCCTTCCAGGTGAATATTTTAAATTTTTATGCAGACACAAAATTCAACAGTGCACATTTATGTATGCAAATGCATCAAACGTGGCTACTAAATCCCCACTCAAACTTATGTTTTACAATCTTTGACTAATTATGTGGACCGAGCAGTCCAAAAGGGAGGTCATGATGGCTGGATTCACACTTCCCACACAGACTCTGACAGCTTTTTCCATCACACTAACATGCATTTTTCATCCACATTCACGGCTGTGCCGAACAGTTGGGAAATAATCTACCGATTTTGAAGTTTAATCAGCCCCTTTAAGTTCACGTTTCAGGCCGCTGGCAGTGGAGACAACACCCCGCCTCACTAGTCCGACCTGGAGGGGACAGACCTTCTCCACCGGCGCCTTGTAGCGGCTCCTTAGCCTTTAGCCAACGGTCTCCTGATAGATGGATTAGCTTAGCTCAGTCACACTAAACCTCTATTTAAATCAGTCTTTAGAGTGTTAAATAGAATGCATGTGCTTTTTTAAAATGGTAACAGAGTAGAATAAATACCAGGTGTGGATCTCTTTGTGTGCATGCTTGTGGCTACAGCTATGCAGCGGACTTGAATGGTTTAGTAGACTGAAGCTAACTAGCGGTAAATACCGATGTAGCATAGCTCCAGAGCCAAATAACTACGACTACATTAGCAGCAGTAGCTTTTTTTTTCTTCTTCTTCTTCGTCTTCTTCTTCTTCTTCTTCTGGTTAGCAGAAAAGAGATTCATTCCTGTCCTGCCCGCGCACTGCCTGCTGCCATTTTCACCATGAAAAGTTAACATCCCACAAGGAGACACAAAAGCCACCGTACCTGGTTCTCCATGTTCCTCCGGCCTCAGTGATTGTTGTATTTATTTACAGCGGCGTTTACGGAGCTTCTCCCCCGCTTGTGCTCCTCATTGTGTGTCAATCCAGCCCCAGAGGCGGAAGGCAGACGGTTCCCTCCCCTCCCAGACGACTGCTGGCAGGCAACCAAAACAGAAAGCCTTCCGGGCCAATCAGAGGGCAGGAAATTCAAGTACTCCTGAAAAGAGCCAATCACAAAACGGAAGGGGCGGGTCTATGAGCGAGCTGCAAATACAATGAAGCAATTTCTGGTGGTTTGTCTCGAGTGACAGTGAACACGTCCCAATGGCTGCGGCGCAGTTTCAATTATAAAATGCACACCAAGTTAATTGATTAATCGGGCTTCTCTTATAGATTTTTCTTACAGCTATAAGTGTGGTAGAATGTAAAATCAATTATATGAACAATAAGTGTGATACTCACCCAACTTAATATGCCTTATATATATTTTTTGCATAAACTTTATTAAACTTTAGGAATTCAAAATTTTCATGTCCTAAGTAAATGCACATTCGGGAAAGAAGTGTGGTTACTTGTCAGATAATAAATGATGATTTCACAAACAAAATAGGTACACCTGCTAAAGTAAATAAACTGGTGTATGCATGCATTCAATTCAGTTCAGATCAGTTCAATTCAGCTTTATTCATTTAACACCAAATCACTGCTATTTTTAAAAAAGATTACCTCGCAAAAAAATTAACTATTTAAAAAAAAGATTACAACAAGGCTTTTCTTTGATACAACCCCCCCATCCTGAGCAAGCATCAGGTAACTGTAGAAAGAAAAAACTCTTCTTTAACAGCAAGGAAGGACGGCCACCCCCCTCAGCTGGTTGGAGGCTGAGAGGACAGGAAAGAACACAGATTATTGACAACAACACCTAACACCAGGATGCACCTGGCATGAGGTAAACCAGGTGCAGCCAATAAAGTGGCTTGTGAGTGGTTCACAGTTTGTATGCTGCATATCCATAATGGAAATGTCCAGTTCCACTACATCCCATTGGGTTGAGACTGTGGAGACCAGTGGAGTAGAGAGAACTGAGATGATTTTAGGTTTTTGACATGGTGCATTGTCCTCCTGGAAGTAGCCATCAGAAGATGGGTACACTGTGCTCATAAAGAGATGGACATCATTAGTAACAATGCTCAGGTAGGCTGTAGTCTTTAAAGGATGCTCAGTTGATACTGAGCGCTCTGAAGTGTGCCAAGAAAATACACCCTACATCGTTACGTCTCCACCAGCAGCATGAGCCGTTAATACAGGACAGGATGGAGCTGTGCTTTCGTGTTGTTTACATCACATTCTGATCCTGCTGCTGAAACTGAGACCCATCAGACCAGACAATGTCCCCCAAACTTCTACTGTCCAGTTCAGGTGGGCCTGTGCGAACTGAAGCCTCAGTTGTCTGTTCTTACCTGACAGGGGCAGTACCTGGAGTGGACTTCTGCTGCCGTAGGCCATCTGCTTAAAGGTGTGATG
Source organism: Zenarchopterus dispar (assembly GCA_028564865.1). NCBI lineage: Eukaryota > Metazoa > Chordata > Actinopteri > Beloniformes > Zenarchopteridae > Zenarchopterus > Zenarchopterus dispar. The sequence goes on along the minus strand of JAOWBL010000019.1, from coordinate 9,216,061 downwards.
TGTAGTGCATTCAGAGATGGTATTCTGCATATCTTGGTTGCTGCCTGCTCCCTGGGAGTCTTCTCTTCTTTGGACCATCTCTGTAAACCCTAAAGATGGTTGTGGATGAAAATCAGCAGATCAGAAGATCAGAAGTTTCTGAAAAACTCAAACCAGCTGCTTCAAAACCAACAACGATGCCATGTTCAAAATCACGTTAATCCCCTTTCTTACCCAATCTGATGTTCAGTTTGAACTGACCATGAACACGTGGCTAAATATATGACTCAAAACTTTTTGACGCTTTGATTAATATTAAATTAAAGGGTTTTTAAACCTGGCTATGTAGATAATATTACAAAGCTTTTTAGCTGCTCTAATGACATTCATCAGTTACATCTTTATTTGTTATTTCTTTGCTTTATTTCAAAAGAAAGCTGTCATCTTCTGATTGAAAACATTTCTTTTTAACACAGAGTCAGGGCCCAACACAGTCAAATCTCTGCAGTGCTCGGACTTTGATGTGAGATTATCGGGCCTCAGCTGTGTGACAAAAGGTCACCACTCTCTCACTGGATCGGTGCCTCCCCTTCTCCTGCTGCTTACCCTGATCCAGCCGGGCTCTCCGAGAAGTCTGAGGGGAAGAGGACCACCTGGCTGTCAGATACAACAGCATCTACAACTTTAAATCCCTCTTTTCAGAGCAAGATTTAAAAAAAAAAAAAGCTGACAATTTTTTTTCTTGAAGCTTTATTGCAGCTAAAAGAGGATGTGAATATGAATCAGTGTTTATTGTACTGGGAGGTGTTGTGGTGAAGAATGCTCACACAGCATTATGGTTCTTGGTTCAAATCCCAGCTAGAGCCTTTCTTTCTGGATGTTGCCCTCATGCCTGGTTATGATTCTCCCAAGCTCTCCCAACTGTCCAAAAACTAGGATGTTACATTCAGTTTTCACTCCAAATTGGTTGTAGATGTATGCATGGTCCCAGATGACAGAAAATGGGTGGATGGATGACATTTATGTTCCTCTGTGGTGCTACTGACGGTCCAGTCAGTCGTGCTGTGTGAGGAAGCCTCATCCCTCCAGCTCTGATCAGCCTTCTCTTGAATCCTTTGGTAAGATTGTTTAAGGTGTTGTTAGACGACTTCACAGGTGGTTAACCTTTGGGTTCCTTAAGTTAAAAAATAAGTGATAGTTCAAATACAACACGTGTTTTTTTTGGGTGATCCTAAAGGAAGGTAAAATAAAAAAGATTATTTAAACTGTCCTCTAACAGAATGTGTTTTGCAAACAAACAGAAGAGTCCAAATTTTATAAATGAAAGACACTTTTTTTCAGTAAAGGGAGAAGAAGCTGATTTTCTTTCAGTTTAAAAAGTTAAGAATTTGAGAGTTTTGAAAAACAAAACATCTCTGAAACACCTGAGAAGGTGTCAGGAGGTCAGTTTTACCCATGCTTTGAAGTAAATCTACAATAAAACCACATTTCTCTGGCTCCAAAACTTTGTACAAGGACTCTTTTTCATAATGACATAAAAGATAACGTTATAAGTGCTGATTGTAGACAAAGCTGCACCTGCATGAGAATAAAGTCTGAGATTGTGAACTTGATGACAGAAATCCTTCACATGTTTCAGGAGTGTTATAAAACACTCTTATCAGCGGTTTTGTGCTGTACAGACCATTTTTAATAGACTTTTTACTGAATTAAGAGCAATTTTTAAACATATTTTAAGAGAAAACCATCAAAACTCCGACACAACTAAACAAGGAAAATATACTTGGTTTGGCTTAGGAATCATATCTATCTGGTTAGGGTTAGGAAAAGCTGTGTGAAAGCACAACATAAATGTTGTATTTTTGAAATGTTTATATAAATTTTACCAGAATGGACAAATGGCCCTAAGTTTTTTTCTTTTCATTTGCCCTTTTTTTTTTTTGAGGACAGTTTTCCTCCTTTCATGACCAGTCCTCCAGCAGCAACATGTTTGAGGGTTTGTATCCTGTTGAAACTTTGACTTTTAGGCAGAAGGTCTCATCGTCTACGAGCACTAACTACGGCAGGCTGCACGGTCCCTGAGGTTGGGAATTAATTTTTTTTAAAAAAAGTATATTTCAGCTTGAATGATTCACAGTTGTTAACAAGTTCTTTTCCTAAGAAGATGTCCTTGATTTGTACAAAACTGTTACTCTGACAAATAAAATGTAACATTTGATTTGCCAGCACAGAAATGGCAAATTACCCATAAATGGTTACTCTTATGATCAAAACAAATCTTTTGGCCACATCTGAAATGAAGATCAAACTTGTACTTTGGTGGAAAATAGGAACTGTTATGAAGTCAAAATCTGTGCAAAGTGCATTCATATGATTTCATCTACTCAGTAATTTAACAAACAGACTTTTTTCTTTTCTGCAGATCTCTTTCTAGACTCAAGTGTTCACAGTTTCAGTCCTTTGAAAGCTCCCCAGGTGTTCTCATAAGGATATGACCAGAAATTTAAAAAGAAATTTAAACCAGACAGGTACCACAAAACACAATGAGGGTCCTCTGATTCTAGTTTAGCAGATTATATGGATTTTATTTAGATCCTGCTAAAAAACTGACTACAAAATGTGAGATTTATGTATGAACAAAAAGTCAGAGTTTCAAAGAGGTAAATTAATCATATTGTTCATGTTAGAAATGCAGACAGTTTTCAAAGTGAGTGAAATGTGAAGTTCTGTGTGATTAAGATATTTTTACATCTCAGTGTTTTCAGTCTTTGGGTGGTGGAAGTTCTTCTGAAAGTTTTCTTTACCATAAACTGGATGTTTCCAGTCAGTTTACTTCAGACAAAATGAGAAAAAAAAAACAGTCATGGGTGAAGTCTTTTGATGTTTCCATCTCTGTGACTCAACTCCAGACACAGACCAAATCTACACTAAACACAATAAAATAATACTTTTAGACCACAAAGAAGACTCAAGGAGGCTGTTTCCATGCTCGTTGTGAAACATGCTGATTGAGATGTTTCCTTGATCCTGTGATTGATGAGAATTATCTCACCAGAACTTGTTTCTCATTTCTGTTCAAAAGGAAACAATCAGCTCCTGTTTTGGACAAACAAAACAGAAATGTCACCACCAACAATATGTTTTCGTTTTAATTAGAAACCAAGATTTCAGTGGGTGACTGTCGCCCTCTAGTGACAAAACCTAACAATGAACATTTATTCAAGTGTAGGATTTCAAGTAGGTTGCTTGCATTTCACTGAAACATTTCCATTTTCTCCAACTTCATGTGAATGAGAATTAGATTGTTTGTGATTAACTGAAAGATGAAGTTTGGCTTTGAAATGGCATTTCTGGGTAATTAATTAAAAAAAATAAATATCAAAATATGTTTCCTGTGCAGGCTGCATCATTCAAGTGGTCTAAGAGGAAACCAGACTTCTGCCACTCATCTTGATTCTGTTTTCAGGCATTAAAAATTATAAACCATGATGAGAGAGTTGAGCAAATTAAGGGCTTGTCAGATTAAATTAGGTGACACAGTAAAGAGCAACAACATCCCTGCAGAACAAAGGACTCACAAAAGAAAACAAAGAATCGTGTCCACAAACGCAATCCTATTTATAAAAATAGTCCACACTTACATCATCAGTCCCTTTATAAATATAACTGTTTAAGTAAATAAACCTTGTCTATTGCCTTGAACTCACCCACATTTCACCATAAGAAACAGACGAAAAGCATCAATGTTGAAATACATGGATATCCATTTCTCCTTTTTTTGTCTCTTCAAGTTTCTTGCAGGTCTTATGTCTTTAATTATACAGGAGGAAAGGCAGAGGTAGAAGGGGTGGAGACCGGTGGAGACGCAGCAAAAGGGTCACAGACTGGGACTCTGGCTACAACGTGAGGAAAAACACGAGGAAATTTGTACTTGAATTTGAATTTTGGACACCCAAAGGAGAACATGGTCCCTGGTACTCTGTCAGAGTTGTGTTGATCTTGATAGGTGCTGTCAGTTTGACCTTTCTGTATCTGTCAATCAAAGTCAAGGTGGACATCCGTGTGGGTGTGGTTAGACTGGAAACGGCCAATCATGAGCTGTTCAATCCTGCCGTTGCTTTCTACCTGTCCTGCTCATGATTACATTATTGTGTCAGTGTGATTTATGTGTGATGCCATAAAACTGTAACAAATCTGATATAGCATGAGTCTAAACTTTTCAAAGTTGTATGTTAACTGGTTATGTCTATCAAATCTAGCGAGTAAAAAATGTTGATTTACCCTGATCAACTACACACAGCAGCCTGCTCATATCTACTGGTTCCATCCATTTCATACCTGCTGAATCCATCTGTGGGGTCGAGGGGGTCTGCTGGATCTAATCCCAGCCCATGGCAGGCGAGAGGCAGGGGTACACCCTGGACAGGTCACCAGTCCATCACAGGGCCACATATACAACAAACAACCACGCACACTCACATCTACAGGGAATTCAGAGTCCTCAATTAACCTAATGTACATGTTTTTGGGCTGTGGGGGGAAACCGGAGTACCTGGAGAAAACCAACGCAAGCTTGAGGAGAAAGTGCAAACTCGACTCCTGCTGAACCTGGGAGTCGAACCAGGAACCTTCTGGCTGTCCATATATATATATATATATATATATATATATATCATCAGTGACAGGTTGATTGTTTAAGTTGTTGTTAAGGTCCTCTGACTTCACAGGTGGTGAACTGTTGGGTTAGCCTACAAGTTAAGAGATAAGTGATAGATTAAAAAAAGGGAAAATTTAAAAGGCTATTTAAACTGTCCTCCAACAGTATCTACTCTACAAAGTATTGAAAACAGAGGAGGAGGATGAAGTTGTATACAGGATACGATATTTTTACATCACTCTGCTACCACTTTTTGGGTACTGAAAAGTCTCGGTTTTTGGATATTTTTTGATTGGTATGTCATTGCCGGTGGTACCAAAGTGGTGGAAGTTCGTCTGAAAGTGGAAGACAGTTTTCTTTACCATAAACTGGATGTTTCCATTCAGTTTACTTCAGACAAAATGAGAAAAAAAACAGTCATGGGTGAAGTCTTTTGATGTTTCCATCTCTGTGACTCAACTCCAGACACAGACCAAATCTACACTAAACACAATAAAATAATACTTTTAGACCACAAAGAAGACTCAAGGAGGCTGTTTCCATGCTCGTTGTGAAACATGCTGATTGAGATGTTTCCTTGATCCTGTGATTGATGAGAATTATCTCACCAGAACTTGTTTCTCATTTCTGTTCAAAAGGAAACAATCAGCTCCTGTTTTGGACAAACAAAACAGAAATGTCACCACCAACAATATGTTTTCGTTTTAATTAGAAACCAAGATTTCAGTGGGTGACTGTCGCCCTCTAGTGACAAAACCTAACAATGAACATTTATTCAAGTGTAGGATTTCAAGTAGGTTGCTTGCATTTCACTGAAACATTTCCATTTTCTCCAACTTCATGTGAATGAGAATTAGATTGTTTGTGATTAACTGAAAGATGAAGTTTGGCTTTGAAATGGCATTTCTGGGTAATTAATTAAAAAAAATAAATATCAAAATATGTTTCCTGTGCAGGCTGCATCATTCAAGTGGTCTAAGAGGAAACCAGACTTCTGCCACTCATCTTGATTCTGTTTTCAGGCATTAAAAATTATAAACCATGATGAGAGAGTTGAGCAAATTAAGGGCTTGTCAGATTAAATTAGGTGACACAGTAAAGAGCAACAACATCCCTGCAGAACAAAGGACTCACAAAAGAAAACAAAGAATCGTGTCCACAAACGCAATCCTATTTATAAAAATAGTCCACACTTACATCATCAGTCCCTTTATAAATATAACTGTTTAAGTAAATAAACCTTGTCTATTGCCTTGAACTCACCCACATTTCAAATTGCAAACAACCCTTTTAAAAGTCTACGACAGCAGTCATTCTGGGAGGATCTTCAAAAGTCACTGAAGAGAAAAGACGCAGGACATCAGTGTCAACATGTTTGTGGAAATTGTTTCCCAACAACACACAGGAGGCTTCCTTTGCCCTTGAGCTGTGTTTTATTCTCAGCCAACTAACTTAATTAAACATGTATTAAACGCCTCTGATGTTTCCTGAAACCTCTCCTGAGTGGAGCTCGGTCTGAAGAGATGTCACAACACTTTTGACAAGAAATTATTGATGATGATTGTGACACTATCACACTGAATACTATTTACACCCATGTCCTAATAAATTTCATACATTTCATATGTTTTAAATAGTAAAATCCTTTATTGAAAAGTCTTGCACCATGTCTCACAGTAGTTTAGTTAACAATATTTATCTTCACATCAACACAATAATCTTTATTCCTTTTTTCCCGAGTGGATAAAAACTGTGTGTGTGTGAAAATGATCTATTGCTATTTTTGTTCAGGTCTTTGGGAATAAATGTCTCTAAATATTATCAGAACATCACAGAAAGCATCAAAAGTCAGTCAAACACATTCTGGGGTTCAGAGGATCTGAAAGCAACCACATTAGTTTTAAAGAGCTGCAGACCAAAGAAATAACTGATATGTCCCTGATTTCAAAATGACAAAAAAAATCTCAGTTCAGGTTAAAGAAATCACAGCATTTCACTGTTAACCTGCTGCACATGACTTATTTAAAAAAAAAATCCCTTTATGCTAACAAACAAACAAACAAACAAACAAACAGTAGTCATCATTAAGTCCTCTGGAAAACAGAAGGAAGCATAAAATATGTAAATAATATTCAACCTGGAAAAAAAATAACATTGTAAAAGAAAAACTTTAAAAAAATCTTTTATTTTGTCAAACATTCAGGATCCCTGTATCTATAAAAATATTTAACATCTACAACTTTGTGTTTGAGGTTCATGATCTTAAAAAGAGAAAAAAAATTGGACTCCACAAAAGTCCAAATCATCAGTGGCCATCGGGTTCCTTTTCAAGTTTTTTCTTTGAACTATTAAATATATATATTTATTTAAAATGTATTCTTACCTTAACAAGACTATTAAAAACAAAAGTGGAAGGACTTAATATCAAAACCTAAGGATGTAATTTATAAAACAAATATTTAACCTTACAAAATTGAACAAATAAATAAATGTTGAATATTTCTGAGAGAATCTCATTATGTCTTGTGTTATATTTAAGTACAAATGTATCACATTTTAAATCGGTCTTAGTAACACACACACACAAACAAAATACAAAAATGTCTACATGCTTTACCAAACCTCCCAAAAACACATGTATCTACATTTTGGAGGGATGCGACAGGTTTAACCTCTCATTTTGTCTGAAATTGTTTCTTTTTAAATGTTTTAATTGGCTCAGAGGCCAATCCTTGACATCCGCTCAGCTATTCAGATGTGACTTTTTTTTTTTTTGGATCAATAATTCATCAATACTTCTGTCTAGAGTTGCATTTGGTTCTAATTCTTCCAGAAAAGAACCAAAAGCAACTTTATGAAAGTTGAAATTCTGAGATTAATGTGTCATCTCTTCCCAAAAGTGTCTGCTATTAACTCTAGATCTCAAAAATAGCCAATCTCCCGACTCCAGCTTAACTTCTCAGATCTGACTTTTTTTTTTTTTTTTTGTGGCGGAGGTGAACTTTTAGATCACGAATTCAGTCTGTGAGAATCTTGCACTGACACGACCACTTTGGTGGACTCCCCTTCACAGCGGTAAACTAAAAGAAATGTTCTTTCAAACTGACGCTTCAGCATCGTTTCTGAGTTTTGGTCGTGCCTCTCAGGACAATGTGAGGAAACCCGACGGCCCATTTATCACAGGGCCAGTAGTGCAGTCCAGGCAGCGAGTACGGGATCTCGGAGTTTGCATCCAGGTAAGCTATGAGCGTGGTGCCGTAGGCTACAGCCATCACAATCAAAATGTGCCTGCAGGACAGGAGAAAAAAGAGATTTTTGATTGAACATTGAAGACACAGACTTCAAATATAAGCGAGAACATCTGACTGCAGACTATAGAAAGTTAATATATTTAATACATCAAATCTACACTTACTTGCTGAAGGAACATAGTTATAATCTCTGGGACACCTGGTTAAATATTACACTTGCAAAACAAAAGGACTCGAGTGAGCTTGGACCTACCAGATCCCGTGCAAGTAGCAGAAGTTTAATCGCTGCCAGAAACTGCAGCCAAAACGGTCACTGATCCAGCAGGAGATGGCGAGCACCCACAGAGCCACGGACAGCTTGGCGAGACGCAGAGCCTTCTGGTCAGTGCAGCTGAGACGAAGAGAAAAGTCGGCAATCACACCGAGGTCAGAGATTCAGATTCCAGGAGAAACATCTCTCTCTCTCTCACCATCTCATCTCCAGGGCCAGCGTGTAGAGCAGATGGAGGCCGAAACAGTTCAAGGCGTAGGCGTTGGCCGTGGGTTTGACGAACGATGACACCGAGGTGAATACGGTAACGGCGAGGACGAGCTTTGAAAACGTGGACCTGCAGTTGGAGAGTCAGATTTAAGGTTTTCAAATCAAAGCTTGTGATTAAAGACGGGGAATCCCACAATGGTCACTGAGATCACATGAAATTGAGCAAAGTAATAATAATGAAAATCAAACGAGTGAAAATCAGACTTTAACTTTGAATTTGGGTTCAACACAATCATTCAACAATTATAATTAATATCACAGGAGTCTTTAATCTTTAGTCAGTCTGACTATTTGAGAGGATTAAAAAATCGTCACACTGAACGTGGACCAGAGAAAACAAAGGACAGAGTTGTCTGAGGAGAAAAAAAAAAGTTAAAGATAAAGACTATAAGAGCATCTCCATGCAGTTTGACGTTCCTGTAACCACAGCTTTACATTTCACTCAAAAGTTGATGGTCCACAGTAACAGAGCCAGCCTCCCTGGATGTGGACACAAATAAAAATGATGATAAATTCAACAACTTGAACAAGGTGAACTTCGAGGTCAACATACATCTGTTTCAAACGGTATCGCTGACTGACCCAAAGTGGACGACTGAGAAGGACTCATTGAGAGGAACAGAAATCACCTGATCGTCTCAAATGTTTGTGCAACAAAACATGAAGTTGAGGATACCATCAAATTTGTCAAAGTTTCATTAGTTATGTTTTTTTTTAAATTTCATGATTTTGTGGAACCACTATTTAAAGTCGTCTCTTCACTAGTCAATTTTTAGTAAATGATTCTTTATTACTTTTTTAGTTTCATGTTGTTTCAGTGACCATTGTGGGTTTTTCTATCTTTCATGTGTTTTTTTTAAATCTCTGCGACTTTTCAACATAAAACATTAAACCCTTCAGACATCAGCTCTGGTGCCACCGGACCCATTGGGCCGCCGGTCGGACCCGTCAGTCAGCCGCACATGCGCAGGATCAACCCATTTGCTTGTAAAACTGCAAGAATACGCCGTGTTTGTTTTCAGAGGCTCATCAAATTTTCATTTCACGCTCCCATCTGGTGCTTAAATATTTACACAGGTTGGGTGGAGCTCCGTTTTTCCAGCTACTTTCTGTCACATTAAGGTGAAGACCTCGGCATCATATTGTGTCTTTAGAAAAATGACTCCAGCTAAGGTTGTTGGCCTCACATTCCTGTTAGCACAGGTGAGGTTTCACGGTGAAAACAATCATTAAGAAAAAAATGATATTTAAAAATAAAATTTAAAAAAAAAAACAGAATAAAAAACAAATAAAAATAAAATAATTAATAATAAAAATAAATAATTAAAAAATAAAAACAGAATAAAAACAAATGAAATATAAAATAAATAATCATAAAATAAATAATTAAAAATAAAAACAGAATAAAAGCAAAAAAATAAAATAAATAATCATAAAAATAAATAATAAAAAAATAAAAACAGAATAAAAACAAATGAAAATAAAATAAATAATCATAAAAATACATAATAAAATAATAATAATAAAAACAGACATGAAGAGGATGGAAGAGGAAATAAATCATTTACTCCTGGATTAACTATAACAAGGCCAACTTACCTTTCTTTAATAAATGAGGGGAAGAGTTTGCGAGGGAACCAAATAGCATATCCTATCGCCAGCACCCACAAGATCGACAGCTCATCCAACATCTGCCCGACAAAGCTAAGCGTCATGTGGAAGTACGCAGAGAAAACCCCTGCAGATGAAAGAAGGCAGTTGAGAACCAAATTTAAATAAATAAATTAAAAAAAGGTTTGCAAAAACTGTTGGGGTTAAGTTCTTTTATTTTAAATTGTTTTAATTTTTATTACAATTCTGCAGCAGGGATGACGATTAATGATGGAAAAGTGGAAGAATAAACACTTCAGCTCCTTGCAACAAGGTGGGATGCAGTACAAGGAAAAAGAGGATTTAAAAGCACTCATCTGAAAACCTATGGTGAGGTCACAGCGGGCCTTGTCCAGTTCTTGGACAAGGACATGTGTTTGTCCAACACATGAACTTTCATCTGATATGCTGCCCCCGTGTGGTCATAAGAGGTATGTCTACATAGAGTAGCTTTAATTGGCTGTGAAGATCACGATTTATTTATTTATTTATTTTTATATCAGTCTTGTCATGGTCTGAATTTTATCTAAGGACATTGGCATTTGACAGAATAAAAACATGATGACTGTTTAATACACAATGAAAGTTAATGAGGTAAAGCTCTCAGACACACGCTACTGCTTACATCAACCTATTATTGAACTTTTCTCATTTAATATACACATATTTCATCTCTCTGTGCTCTTCGGGGGGAGAGTGTGTATTTATTATTTACTAGGTTAAATAACAGTTTAAATATGTAAGCATAGCTCCCTCATAAGGGATAAAATTAATCTATAAACCCCTTGACTTGAATAGCTCTTTAATATTGTCAAGATTTGTCCAAAGTCAGAAATTTCTGCACATTCAAAATGAATCCCATAAAACTGTATTTTTCGGGTGAAAAATGTCCCAAAACTAAACCTTCTTTTTCTCTTGTAATTCAACTAATATTAGATTGGATTAGTCGGAGGGTGGATGATAACAGAGGTCATCTTGTGCCGTTCTTGTATATGTATATGTATATGTGTGTGTATATGTATATGTATGTGTGTATATGTATATGTATATGTGTGTGTGTGTATATGTATATGTATATGTATATGTATATGCATATGTATATGTGTGTGTATATGTATATGTATGTGTATGTATATGTATATGTATATGTATATGTGTATGTATATGTATATGTATATGTATATGTATGTGTATGTGTATGTATATGTATGTGTATGTATATGTATATGTGTATGTATATGTATATGTATATGTGTGTGTATATGTATATGTATGTGTATGTGTATGTGTGCATGTATATGTGTGTGTGTGCGGTGAGAAGAATGACATTTGTCATGAAAAGCAAATAATTTATATAGAAGAGCTCGAAGGAAAAAAAACAGTTTTTATGGATAAAGTTGTGTCTTTTATGTTTTTAATGAATAACCATGTGTTTACTACAAACACTATTTTCCAAGAAAGTAAAAACACCTTGTTTCAAGAACATTAGAAGACTATTTTAGACTATTTTGCTACTTTAAAGAATTCTAGTCAAGAATATTTCTGTTTGAAAAAAGACAATTATGACTATATTTAGGAACATTAGGCTTATTTCTAGAAGGGCTGTTTTTGCAGTATTTAGTACGTAAGTGTACGTGTTTGTTAAGTTTCAAAATGTTCATGTAAGGTAGAGTACTGAATGTCAGTGTCTGTGTGCCATGGGAGGACGGTCAGACACCAATAAGACAGACAGAAAGATGGACTGACCAACGAAGATCATCATGATCCAGACCGTGTGAACCGCCAGGCTCCTCTCTTTGGCGTAAGGGTGCAGCAAGTAGAGCATGATGGGTGATATGATGAAGAAAAAAAAGCTGCTAATCTGCAGGGAAAAACAATCAATAAATCAACCAATCATCTACCCCCCAGCCCCCGAAACTCCCACCAATGGTGCTGGACTAAATGTTTCCTGCTGTTGTGAACTTACAGTGTTAAAGTACTCCACCACGTGTTCAGAGTGCTTGTAGTTATCTTCACACCAGTCGATTTCTGAACTTTCATAGGTAAAAAAATCTGCCATCTTCTCACTAGAACAGAGACCTGAAGGACAGGAAGACGGGAAACACACCGGCAGCTTTTTACACATTCAAATAAAGATGCTGATGTTATATTTATCCTAGCAACAGATTTGTTTATGAAAATCAGTTCCCTCTGTATTCACAATAACCATAATCACATTCAGATGTGGCACATCCCACTAATCCCTTCATTTAAACAATTAAAACTAAATACATCCAACTAATTCTGTTATAGTTTTATTTCAACATGACATGCAAAATCACAGTAAACTCAGACATGGTTAGCCTTTTTAACCCCCAGTGTACCTTATAAAATAACTCATTTAACCCCGACATTTTTATTTTGATCGGATAACAATCACCTCATTATCGGAAGTGAAGAAGGTGGAGAGTCTATGTAGTCTAACTTTTTCATTTACTGTCACATCTATTTAGGCTAAAAAGGTGGGACTCTGACTAATTTTGGCCCCACAGGTTGCTCAAGTGAGTCATCATCCACGCTGTGGATCGACAAGTCTGTAAAAATGCATCTGTTACGAACACAGAGAGGACACGTGTCATCTCAGTGGACATGAACAGCAGGACAATGTTGGACCACCGGGAGTGATAGTGTCATTTCCCAGAGCTTCTACTGTCATGAAATGTTGTGTTTTGACCTCCCGCCCCCCTGTACGACTGTCATTTCCTCTGATAGGCAACAAACGCGAGGAGCTGGGGAGCATTACAACGAGGAATTGTGTAATTTATCACAATCTTGAACTGGTTGAACTGGTCTGCTCAACTGACTCCTGATGTACAACTGTTTCAGGTTTTTGGAGTATTGGAAACCAGACAGGCGGCTCTCTTAGGAGGAAAATCAACTAACACACCTGGAGCTGTCACGCGTAAGAACATTGACGACATTGTTACCAGTAAAATGTGAAACATCTTCTTTTTAAGCCTTCCCTAATAAATCAATAACACATTTGTGACTTTTTCTAAAATCCTACTAATGTTAGAAAGACGCAGTATTGTTCAATGTATTAAATCCATGTCCCCAATGAAGTCGCTGCAACCACTGATAAAGGAAGTACTTAAAAGTAAATAATACCACAAAGGAGAAGTACAGGCTCTGCAGTTAAAATGGGAATTATGCAGAATCTGAATGTTGAGTTCAGGAGATTTAACAACTCAATGTGCAGTAAAACTGCTAGTTAGTCGTTCTGCTTATGTGCCCCATTAGTTTTTCTTTCTGCCTTTATGTTTTAACACCTGTTTACCGAGTTTGTTGGTCGCTGTGTGACTGTATTCAGTTAGTCATCATTTCCATTGTACGTACACTCCCTGTGTTTCGGTATGCAGGTGCTGGATTGTCTTTGTACCATTTGTGTTAAGCTTTCTAGACATTTGCTTCTTGTGTTAAACAGTTGTGCAGGGTCTTTGTCTACTTAGAGTTTTTTTTTTGTTTTTTTTTTCGCTGTGATTGATTCCTGCCAGCACAGTTATGTTGTTTGAATTTCTCTGTTGGTTTTGAACTTGGCCCTTTTTTTTGCCTTCTCTTTGTGTGTCAAGTTTTTCTTGTTAGCTGATTACCTGTATCTGAACCAAGCCTTGTAAACAAAACAAACCCTCCCTTCTGAACTTTTACCTCAGGGTTCCCATCTTTCTGCTCAATCCTCATCTCTCACTGGTGAGGAATGAATGGCTCATTGGCAGCAGGGGAAAATCCCAACCAACTTGAACCCGGTTCTGTCTTTGATCAATAACTAGACACGTTAGAGACCGCACGACCCACAACTGAGTTAGACTGCTCGCTCTGTAAGATAGGACAGTCTCATTGCTCTAAAGAGACACTAAAGAAGTCTTCTGCCTCTTAATCCGCCAGTTTCCAGAGATGATGTGAGAACCTAAACATCTGGGTTGTACCCATTTCTTCTTGAAGGAATCTCTGTGCAGAATCCAGGAGGGAACGGGTAATTTTTCTGTGGATACTCCTGACTTTTTCTTCATGTTCATCATTACCTGTCAGCGTAGGAGTCTCCTTGGTTGACAAGAGTAATAGCTCTGCAGTCATGCTTAGACTGATGGGATCTTAATAAGATAAATGTCAAAAGCTTCAACCTCCTGCCTCTTATTTCTACTGCTTTTGAACATTTGGATACCAAGCAGAGAGGACTTTCGTTCTCCTTTGACTGATTTCTGCTAACACTGAGCAAAACTCAACCTGTTTTGTTGAGTTTTGCCCTTTTTTTTTTTTTTTTTTACCTCCACCTGATCTGTTCACACACCTCGCTGGCTGATTACTTGTGTTTGAGAAGAGCCTTGGTGATTAAGCCCTCATTATCTCTGATCCCTCAACTTTTCTTGGTCTCAGTCATTCACAGTGCTGAGCGTTCAGTTCTATCTAATGATTGATTAAAGGTTTAATATGAGTGAATGAGATTTGTAGTCTATATTAATAGCATGTGTGAAAACACACCCCACATTATTGCATCATATGAAAATATCTGCTGCAAGATTAAAATGCACACACACACATATATATGTGTGTGTGTGTATATATATGTATGTATGTATATATATATATACATATATATACACACATGCATGTATATATATATATAAATGCACATACATATATATATACATATCTATATATATATATCTGTATGTAGACATATTAGAACTGTGCTAAACAGCACAGGGAAGGAAAGTATATAGACATATATACCTAGGTATGAGAGCTTTATGTCACATACATGTGTAAATAAGTCCATATACAAACATACATATCTATATATGTATATATAGAGACATACATGTGTATATATGTCTATATACTAACATACATATGTCAATAAGACTCAGTATTCAAGTTTTAAAAACAAGAAGCAGAAAACAGCCTTTGTTAGCTTCAGAGAAATTGATCCTTGTTTTGCTGGAGCTGAGTTGTTCAGTAATAATTTAACAGCCATGTTCAGTTAAAGGGGTTAAAAATAGAACAGATGCATTATTACTAACATCATTGACAAGCACGAATACATGAGAAGATTCTCCTCCACTTTTATGTAAATACTTCACCCTCACCCACATCCAAAAAAAAAGGGAGAAAAAAAAAAGACAGTCAGAAAGTCAAAGTCAATGCATTTAAAGGACAAGTCTATGCATAGACTGACCTGTAGGTGGCAGTGTCGTCATTGAAGTGCAATGTTACACCCTGACATGGATTTCCTGTTCTGGCTGTGCTGTTTGTTACCGTGAATGAGTGTCGCCTTTTGCTCATTCATCCTGTTTTGAAGCAGACAGTTGGAGTCAGCACACAAGCCTGAGGCTGCGAGTTGTTCAACTGTGCTCTCCCACCTTTGACATGTGTCCTGGAAATGTATGACAGCACTATAGGAAGTGAGAGGGATCAAAGATGATGGAGAAAAACATTGTGAGACATCAATAAAACCAGTGGAAAAGGACAGGCTGAGGTCAAATGCCAAGCTTGTTTCTACAGTGCTAAGCACTTTTTTTTTTTTTTGCAGTTTGCAGTGGAAGGGCAGCTGTCATTGGCTTCACTTTAGCAAGTATTTTTCTAATGTACTGATATGTAATTAGACAGACAAAAATGATCTCCCAATAAATAAATAATATGCTCCCTTTAGCTGAAAAACATGATGAAAGCTAAAAGTTGTCACTATGGCAACCTAAATTAAGCTGGATTGGGATATGGAAGGACAGAATACACAATCCACATCTAAACTAGCGTTTTGGTGAATAGTATGAAAATGTGCATGAAATTTGAAGTTGTTGTGGCAGCTTCATGAGAAAGCTCATGAAGCTGATGACATTGCCCGGATCCTCACTTCCAAATCCATCAGCTCCACTGAGTTGACCGATTTTAATCCGTGAACATTCTTGTCTCATGTCAGACAGCTGGAGAACAAGTTGTCTGGTTCGTGGTTAACTTTCCTTCCCTGCGCTGTTTAGCACTGAGCTGGTTTTAAGTGTTTATTACTGCTCAGTACTCCTTTTTGATTATTTGTGCTGCCTCCCCTGGGCGGCATCTTTGACGTGTTTATCTCTTGGGTTCCTGTCTGACTTGATTGGATAATGGAGGTCATTAAATCTGACCAGAGAGGTCAGGGGCTCCTGGTTTCCAACTATTTTAGCTGCAGTTGTTTTACGCTTCACACTTAAGGTGTTGACAGACGCGTTCCAGGCATGTTCCCATGTACCCACACACACATCCACACACAGGCGTAGCCCTCTGTTAGAAAGAAAATCTGGACTGTGGGGTTTAATTTATTGATTATGATTGAGCTGCCTAACTTTAGCTGCAGGTTAGTAAGACATGTCACACATGCACATTTGTTAGAAGTAAGTGAAACGGCTGCTGAAATGGGAGGTCCTGTTGCAGATGTTCTGCTTAAGGAGCCAGGAGCCATGATGGATCATTTCAGGATCCTTCCAATAGAAAGTCTATTGGCACCTGGACTATATCAGGCTGTGATGTTGGTAGGCTAGCCTGACTACAACACGCCTATCCTCAGTAGTGGCACGGGTTAAACATCATCTTTTTGGCTGTTGTTTTGGTTGCGTCTCTTGAATTCAGCTCAATTTGGGAGAAAATTTGATGAGAATAAAAGTAGAGTAATATTAATTAGCACCATAGGTTAAGTCAGCCAATCTAAAATGGCTATTTATAATTGACATAAGGTATTCCAGCCATCCCAGGCCTATTTGTTCCAACCATTTACAACATTTTCACAAATATAAGAGCTGTATGTGTATAACCTTGGTCTCAAAAGAAAGCTAAAACATCTGAGATTCCATCCAAATTCATTCCATCCAAATACAACCATTGTCTTATTTTGAAAAACCACCTGAAACCACTATACATTGTTCTTTTGAAATGCAACCATACAACAGAAAAAAAAAAGTTAACATCCCTGTGATTCATTGGTTGATTTTGATTATTGGCACCTCTAGTGATCAGTCAGAGTCAAGGAAATTTGAAGGAACCCACCCAAATTCAACTTAGAAACATTAATGACGTCCAGAAGGAAGTAAACTAAAGGTAGTATATTGTAGGAGGCATCCGTACTTCACTGTAAAATGTATTCTTCTTCATGTAAATAACCAGGACTAGTGTTTCATTTCAAGCTAACACAGAATCATAGAAGTAGACAACAACAGTGCTTCTTATTTGTTTGTTTTTTTCGAGCGAGAATATAACTTTTGACTGCAAAACAGCAAAGAATAATTTTTAAAAATCATTTTCTGCAGGATTTTTTTCCAACTCTTTGGCTGCTGGGTTATCGAGTTTTTTTCACACAGTGATGATACATCCTCTTAATCACCAAAATCTCTGCTTTCTCGTGATACTGCATTAGTCAGGTTTGCTTGAAGTGGTGAAACTTGCAAAATACTGACATTGATATATATATTGTTTTCATGTTTTTTTTTGCTACCTGCCCAAATAAATGTTTTGGGTCTGAGTGGTGTTTCTTTTGTGTGAAAATACTTGGTGAAGGCTTGTAGCTGAGTTTCTCCCTGTTATTTAGGTATGCTATATGTTAGCATTGGTGCTTTCCTTGGGTGTGCATGGATCGTCCACACCACATGCAACTGGTGCAGCCCCTCTGCAGGAGGCTTTTGAAAGTAACAGGGTTCAAAAGCACCCTTCCGAAAACCCATGGATGACATTGCATGGATTTTGTCCAGTTCTTCTTATACAGTCTATTATTTGCACTTTTCTTTCTTTTTTTTTTAACATTAACTGTCCAACCAGAGCTCACAGAGCTTTTAAAGTATCACATTTTAATGAGATTATTTTTAAATGAAGCTTTACATTACAAAGATAATGTAAAGTCCAGTGGACCCACAAAATCATGTCACGAACCTGTGGATGTAGTACATGGACCATCTGCATTAACACAATCACTCACTTTCTCAGTGTTCTGCAATATGTGAGCATTCATACCACTATGTTGACAATATGTTCAGTCACTGGCCAAAGCCATTGGCTGTAATGGAAACTTCAAGTCCACCTCATTATTCCGGTGATAGGAATCCAAAGTAGCTATTGTTAGTTTTTTGCTTGTTTTTATTTAAAATATTCCAACAAATTTAATGTTTAACAGGAAAAAAAAGTGATGATGCAGTGTGGGTTAGAGGGCTTTTATTTTGAAATCACACAAGTTACATCCACTGTCTCCTGATCCAGCAAGCTCCAGAAACGGTTAACTCCAGCTCAGATGGCAGATATAGGGTCAAATCTGGGATCAGGCAGCTTTAGAAGCAAACTAAAACAGTAATCTTGATCTGACCTGACAGTAATCAACGGTTGTTTTGAGTAGATTTACTCCACTATTGTAAACCATCTTGTATTCTTAGTTTTTTTTCTCTCAGCTCTGCCCTCCTGTCTGTCCTTTTTATAGAGCTTTTATCCTGTTGTTTTAATCCTCCTCGCACTCACTCACTCTCTCCCTCCCTGCTTCTTTTTCCCTCCATTTATCCTTCATTCTCTTCCTCTATTCTGCCTATTTCTCCCTTCTAATCTCCATCTCTTTCCTTTCATGCCTCGTCACCCACATCCATCTTCTCTTTCCCCCTTTCCTCCTTATTTTCCTCCCTCCCTTTTTCCTTTCCTTTCCTTCTTGTACCTCCATCTTACTTTTTCCTGCCCTCCTTTCTTTCTCTTGTATGGACACCTTTTTAATACCCAAAAACAATCATGCTATACCTTTCTCTCCATTTCCATCTCATTTTCTTCCTTTCTTATCACTCTCTTTTTTCTTGTGCATGTTTTCTCATGTACTCAAATTTCACTTCTCATTGCAACATTTTCTGTTTCAGACCTCCTCACGTTCTACATATACTTCCTTCTCTTCTTTAAGGCTCAGTACTTCCTCCTTATCCCCTCTTTTATCATACTATTTCTCATTTACTCATCTTTCTACTTGTATTTTTGTCTTCTCTCCTTATTTTGGTGCTTTTATTTTTCCTCACATTTCTTCTGATTCCTCTTCCTTGCCCCACTGTGTACTTTCATTGCTCCTTGCCTGCCCTTTTAACTTGCTTTCCCTCTTTAGTGAATTGTTGTGACCTCTCCTCCCCTTTCTTGCCTCCTCGACTCCATCTGTATCCCCGTTTGTTCTTATCTCCCCCTCTGGTGTCTTGCGTTTCTCTCTGTTATCTTTAGCTCGTTGCTTCATTTTCCCTCATCGCTCCATCTCTCTTCCCGCTCCTCTTCTAATTCTCTCCTTTCTGTTTCCACCTTCATATCCAGCTTCCTCTCTTGAGTTAACACCCTCCTCCTCCTCTCTTTAATCTAACATGCTCCTCAGCCCTCCCCAGTCCTCCCTCTTTTGCTCTCCAGTCACTTTCATTCAGCTCAGAGCTCAGATGCATTTGTTTGTCTGACATAAGTTCAAGTGGAGGCTGACGAAGCTGCAAGACTGATTGTCGAGGATTTTAATTAAGAAAAACTGAAGCCCCAGAACAGGTACAGACTCTGTGTGTGTATGTGCTTATGTACGTGAATGTGCAGCATATACTTCAGCTCCAAGACTTTATCTTTCTGCTGGGTGATTTTTCATGCTGATAAACGTTTGTTACTGTTTTCTCCCCCAATGTTGAAGACGTGATGGATGAAAGCTTCAGCTAAGGTTTCTTTTTTTCGTTTTACATTCTTTAAAGCTAAATCTGTTTAATGTTATTTAGATTCCAAAGACTTACAATATATGAACTGCTTTTAATGTTTCCAGCTATTTGCCAATTTAAAAACCAGTTATTGCTGTGGCTATATAAAAATAGATATAGGGCAGTGTATAAATTTGGTCATTTAACATAGGTAATTCAATTATTACTGAATTTTGCAAAGTCAAGTGAAGCTTTAAAGAGAAAGAATTTACAAATGAACTTCCATGCTCTTAACAAGAACATTTCTCAAAGAAATGCAAAAAAGAGGATGAGATAGATAGATAAACTAATGTATTCTGAACACAGTTTTGAAAAAGATTTGAATGAATCACATTTGTTCATCTTTCTTTTTTCACCTATTGTGGTTGTATATAAATAGGATTGCAGTAAAATCCCTACTGTGTTTACACACCTAAATACAAATACAAAATCACTTAAACATTAAAATTGTATAACTCTGAAACTTTGAAAATGACTCATAGACACCAGCATCTATCAGTTTTGGCTCTACAGGCTGTGTAAGTGAGTGCTTCATATGTCACACGGGTTGTCGTTAGAACCTAGAGTATGTGTGAAAGACTGGACAGTTTACCTGATCGAACCGTACGCACAGAGAGCAAGAAAAATCCTGTGGTGCTCCTCAGCATGTTTGTAAGGAACTTAGCTAGGACTGCCATAGTAGCTGCTGAGCCAACAGTGAAGCACGAAGGTGGCAGTGTCATGACACGGGGTTAGATGTTGTGGATGTGACCATTAGAGAAACCTCAGGATTGCCTGGTGAAAAGCTATAATGCTGTCTTTCAGAACATACCACTGAAGGCTGGCACAAAATCATATTCACACACACACACACACACACACACA
>JAOWBL010000019.1:9172968-9184501 GCA_028564865.1 Zenarchopterus dispar | reverse complement strand
TGAGGTCAATATGCTAACCAAAGAATAGATTCTCTCATATTGTTTTATTATTATTAGTACATGTGTGAATGAGACATAAAGAAAGTGGAGGATTTTAAGTACTTAGGATCAACAGTCCAGTTCAGCGGAGAGTGTGGAAAAGAGGTGAAGAAACATGTACAAGCAGGTTGGAACGAGTGAAGAAAACTGTCAGGAGTGATGTGTGATAAAAGGGTGTCAGCAAGAATGAAAGGAAAGATGTACAAGACAGTGGTGAGACCAGCGTTGTATGGTTTGGAGACAGTGGCACTGAAGAAGAGATAACAGAAATGAAAATGTTGAGGTTCTCTTTGGGAGTAACAAGGATGGATAGGGTCAGGAACGAGTACATCAGAAGGACAGCACATGTTAGATGCTCTGGAGATAAAGCCAGAGAGACTGAGATGGTTTGGACATGTGCAGAGGAGGGATAGCGAATTAATTGGGAAAAGGATGCTAAGGTGGGAACTGCTAGGCAGGAAGTCTAGAGGAAGACCAAGGATAAGATAAATAGAAGCAGACTTCCGCACTAAGTCATGAAGTCTGAACAGCTCAGCAGTCTTTCAATTCTCCCCTGAAACTGAATTACCTGAAGCAACATTAATAGTATTGATCAGCATGACACTTTTCTAATGATACAGAAATGTGCTATGTAATGGAATATTGCAGAAACTATCCTGGACTTTTATGCCAGAACTGGTAATGTTTTTCTGATTTTTCAATGTCTTCCTTATGAACAATCATCAACCAGACACAAAATGAGAAGAATAATTCTCAATACAATAAATCTGCCAGTGTAATCTACAACCACCAGTTTTAACTTCTCTTGGACCCATGCTGTTGGAAGAGTATTTCATGATACTTTAACTGCTATACCAAGGTTGAAACGACACTGGCGAATATTTCAGAAACTCAGGATGATGTTTTTCAGATAGCTTAAGCAAAGTGTCGCCTTTGCAAACAACTCTTTTCCGTTCTGAGCAGCGCTGTGAGAACCAACTCTTGATCCAGCTGCAGACTGGGTTAAGCCTCCTCCTCTTTTACCAAATTGTGCCTTATTGACTTTAACAGAAAGAGGCAACCTGGAATGCTTACATAAATCGGTCTTTACATGTCTAAAAGTCCAGGATGTTAATTATGATATCACAAAGCAAAGGATGTACCATGATGTATTCATCCATCCATGGTAATGTCACTGATAAGTCTCAGTTGGCCAGTTTTTCTCCGTAGAGCTGATGTGTGACTCGGTTAGGCCATGTTCATCGTGTAAACCAACAACCAGCGCTGTTGTTTTTCTGCTGTCTGAAAAAGGCTCTTCTCACAGCACAAAGAGGAAGATTTTGGCCCTTCTTGTCTGCTTTGGACACAGAAAAAATCTCACTGAGCTAAAACCTGAAAGAACAATTTTTTTCACATTAAATACCATTGAAGGAACGGCACCACTGATGGAAGCAAACCTCTCAACTCCAAATGTGGTCATGAGCTTGAGTCTGTGGCTTTGGCAGGAACTGATAACGGCATGAATTTTTCTTTTTGTTTTTAGTTCCAATATGAAAGCTGACATTAATAATGTTAGAACTGTGTTCTCTATTTGACAGAGGGCTCATTATGTCAATAGCAAGTGATAGTGTAACACAAAAGTCACTTGCTTGATTACCAGTGTTTTTCCATCAGTGTTTTTCCACCTTGCAGTACAAGATTGTGTCTCCATTTTTATCAATTCAACTGCTTTCCAAGTCAAAAACAAGTCTGTAAAAAATACAAAGATAATGTATATGGCAAATGATTCACTGGAAAACTCTCAAACGCAAGCAGAGACTTTGTTGTTCTAACCAAATTAACTAAGGCCATATTTTGTCAGGGCATAACCATTGAACTCCTTTTCCATTTGAGCATTTCCTGTAAAAGAAAAAAAAAAAAGTAAAAACAACTACATTATTGTAAAAGACAGTGTTTAGGTCACATCTTTGAGCACATATCTTGGATGACATAGATTGTGGTTCCTAGATTACCACAGTTTAGCTAATCCAGGAGGGCACCAGAGTCGTGTCAATCAAATCATCACCAGTAATAAATGTGACCAAAACATCTATGAATGTCTGCCATATTTGATACAAAACAGATGAATTTCTTTTCCAAATCCTTTGTGTTTATATTGTTGAATAAATATGGAAAATGTGCATTCCCTTGCCTTCAAAGAAACTCTTTCTCTGAGAAACATGTGGATCTCTAAACCAAAATTTCTGCATCACCCGCAGGGCAGAACATGAGTTCTGGTTACATGCTTGCGTATCCATGTGACCAAAGCTTTAAGATTAACTTCTCGCTGACCTTTCATAATTATTTCTGCCCTAATAAACAAACATGAAACTGGTCAGTCATTTGAACCATTATATTCCTGACTGTTACACTTTCCTTTGTCTTTAATCTGCTTGTGAGAAATGGTTGCCAGATGTTTTCAAAGGTATTCCCATGCGCTCTATGGATCCTACCAGTAGACCTTTTATCCAAAAACTTCTAAATAGAAGACAAATTCCATAAAAGTGAAGCTCGTCTGCTGCCTGCGCTGTCCCAGACCTTAACTGTTTAGTTAATCTGTGTTAACATTCGGAAGTTGACACTCCTGCTGATGTTTACTTGTCCAGACATTCCTCATGCAACTGGATTACTGCCTCCTTTGAAACATTGTAACTCCTTGCTTTGTCTGGACTCTAAAGCACTAAATCCAGCTGATAAAGTAAGATAGGTGCATGCTGCAAATTTTTCACCTCACCTCACACACTTCAACTGAGAGGGTTCACCCCTTGTGTTTATTGAGGCTGGAGAAATCGCTGAGGTCAGGAAGTTCGTAAATCAGATGCCACAACAAACAGCTGATTGTGAAGCCGTGTGTGAGTGTATGTGTGTGTGTGTGTGTGTGTGCCGGGTCTCTTGGTGGCCTTTGCTCCTTCGAGATCACTGGGCATGTAAGCTGCTTTTCTCTGACTCCGATGTTCCCTCACGTCTCGTGGGATAATTAACCGCCTAACCTGCTCAACTTATTTCTGTTTGAGGCCCGGTATACTTATGGTCTCCGCTGACCACTCAGGTGCAATCATACCTCTTCAGCAGTGTGTGGGAACAGAGACTTTTAAATGGGAAAACTAGATGAATGTACTGAAAGTCATTACATGTCCTAAAAGTATTCGAAGATCCAGATCCAGATATCAACAGTTGATCTACATGGGTTGCTGTGGTTACGGTATACTTTGGCATTAAAAACAAAAGTCACACATCTGGTATGGATTTCCAAGAAAACTCCTCACACGCTGCTGGTGGGCATGTTATTTCTGTGTGTGTCCACAGAGTCTTGCTCTTTGTGGTGTCTGCCGTACCTCAGGGCGAGGAAGTAGCAGCACTTCACTCGAGAGTCTTGACATTCTGGGTTTGATGTCATCATACATGCCAAAAACCCAGTCTGATCACAGCCTAAAGGGCTCTCTCACATTTGCTAATGCAAATCATATAGGTCTCCCAATAAGAGATGGTGAACACGGAGCATGAGCAGTGAACAAGTTAAAGGACTGCTAAAAATGTTCTGAGAACAGATGTCATGACAATATGTCAGATTAGTTCTAAAGAGAAGGGCTGTAACATCGGACTCCATCAGGTGGTGGTCCTATGGTGATTTGGGCCTGATTTTGTTCTCGATGGTCGAAAGCAGCCCAATCGAAGCTGATTGTAAATATGGATGTTGAAGTAAAACAACAAGCTCTAAAGGACAAGGAAAGTATCTCACACATTACTGCAATGTGAGGCTGGTTCTTTTAAGACTGAACCTGGAGTTTAAAGGACCAGTCAGCAGATGCAAATAAAACTTTTGAGATGGGGTGGGTGGTGGGGGGGTCGGATATGCCTACTCCTTCAAAACTTTTATGCACTGCTTAATTTAATTGTGTGGCTTTTAAAATGACAGCCAGACAGCCTGAAAAATGAGTGTTGAACCTCTGAGAGTCAGAAGACACTTGATCTGGGACCTTTAAAGAGAGACAACACTCCTGAGCACATAGTCTACCAAAGAACAGCGACAGAAAAACATAAAGACCAAGTTAAAGTCCTGACCCTGATACAGTAAAAATACTTCTGCAGCACCTGGAGTGAGGGCTGCACGTGAGACAAAACACACTCAAACTGGTGTCCAGTTATTCCTGCACCACAGGATACACACCGGGTACTGGAGGCAAAAGTTCACATCTTTTTACCTCATTTGATTTTCTGTTCAGTTCAGGTCATTTGTAAAGAGAAAGTAAATAATGTGGTCCAGTTAAATAAAGCCCATTTCAGTCCAATTACAGTCCAATTAATTATAGTAACCAAAGCCAGGTTTAACTACAAGCTTTTATCAACAAAAGGAAGGTTTTTAGCCTAATTTTAAAGAAAGAGCGGCCTCAAGTTTCCTTTAGAAAACAAACTTGATGCTGATCCTGATAACTGAAGGCTCGGCCTCATATTCTCTTTTTGAAAACTACAAGTACGTTTGCTGTGAGGTATTGTGTTAGGGACATATGTAACTGAGGTGACATTGAAAAGGAACCAAGTCCTTCAGAGCTCATTATGCAAGATGGAAAAATCTAAGATCATATTTCTTTTGATTAAATGGATCATGTTCAGTGTTGTTTTAAGCTTTAATGCATATAGTGAAAATATTTTTGGGGAAAAGAGTATGTAACAATTCAAAAATGTATAACTCCTACATACATAGTTGAACTGTAGTGGATTTAGGGCCACTGCCTCTTTAGCTCAATGCAACGGTTTCCTTATGCTGCCAGAAGTGGATATTTTAGCAAAAGGTTAAGTATTTGGCTGGGACACTCAGGATATTCTAGCTCGTGGGCCTTTGATCATATTTTGGACAGTTGTGAATACACAAAAAAAAGTAACATCAGAATGTTTAAACAGAGCTTGTTGGAGGCATTTATGACCCGTAACAGACCCTGAATTGTTGGACACATTTTTTTCCAGACCTCATTTGGGGTATAAATAAATCTGATCTCAGCACCTCCGGGCAAGATTTTATTTTGAGATTTTTCAAACAAATTATGCCATCAAAATGTATGTTTAGCAAACCACAATACACTTTTTAAACCAATCAAAGCAGGCCAAAGGTGTATGTTTTCCAGGACGTGTTCTGGTTTCCCACAGTTTTCCAAATAGGTCTGAGTGAAGCAAGTCAAAGGTCAGTCCTCACAATGTAAAACACAACATTTTAGGGTAAAGACATGGCGTGGAGTTGGCGTCTCATGGGAGCAA
Source organism: Zenarchopterus dispar (assembly GCA_028564865.1). Classification (NCBI taxonomy): domain Eukaryota; kingdom Metazoa; phylum Chordata; class Actinopteri; order Beloniformes; family Zenarchopteridae; genus Zenarchopterus; species Zenarchopterus dispar. Next base: position 9,179,194 of record JAOWBL010000019.1, on the reverse strand, counting down.
GTGTAAGTTTAAAGTTGTTGAGGCTTACAGTTAGTGACGAGAGAAAACTTTGTTTCTCCCGTATGACACATCCTGTGAGACTCCCTTCTCTCTTCACTTTGGGAAATCTTTCCAGCTCTTTTTTTGTTGTTGTTGATGTAATTTTACAGATAAATGGATGTTGTTTTCCCATGAGGTCAGGGTTCAGCTATATGCAAAAAGAATGTGCAAGATGATGATGATGGAGAGGATGAGCATATAGTTATTTAGTCACATATTTGTGGCACTTCTGGAAATTTCCAGAGCAACGAGGGACTGAAGACGTCAGTCATGGATCTCTTTTTATATTATTTTACATTATATTAATTCAGAAGACCTTAAATATATCTTTTGTTTTATATATGTGTGTATGTTGAAACAATCTAAGACGTACAGAATATTAAGTTTTCCTTAAAAGAACTCAAACTTGAATGAATGATTCCTAAATATAAGTTTTACTGACATAAACAATTCCTGAAACTCACATAGAGTGAATCCAGTCAGGCGGAAGGTTGCTGAAGCTTCAAAAACCTCACACACTCATAGTTTTCATGTCTCCATGGCATCAAATATGAAAAGTTTAATTCATCTTAGACAATACCGAAACAGACAAGACCCAGGTCTTAAACCTTGATAAATCCAACTTTCGATGAACACGATGTATTCCAGTAGGCCTCCGAGAACTGTTACACAAATATTGTAAGCTAAAATAAATATTTCAGAAGTGGAAAAAGACAAAGTTATGTTTCTCTGTCCCTCAGAGCACTGAGACAAAATGTTTGCATTTTCTCCATCTCCAGCTGCGTGCCTGCAGATGCCACTTCAACGACACATACAGTTTGGCCTGCTGTTACTGCTTGACTTCATTCGGAGACATTATTGATGTATGTCTCAACAAGTTACAAAAAAACACATTCACTCAGTTATAAATACACACAACTCTATAAGCTGCTGATCAGCTGTTAATTACAGTTGAAATTACCACAGTTGCTCAAACTGAATGAAACTCAGACGTCAGTGCAGAGTCAATACTTCCACCTGACAATATTTAAATGTTTCACATTTACTCTGTGAGATAAAGGTGAGGGGTTCACAATACAGCTGCAGCTCCAATAACCAATTTAAATTTGGAATTATAATAGAAATAGCCTTGTGAATGGCACAACTAAGGCTTCTGGGACTGTTCATGTAGTTTCAAATCTATTTGAATGACCTCAGACAAACTCGCTGGTTCCTGTCACCATTCATTCCTATGTGATGACCTCAGATCAGCATTATCTGTTTTTGGTGTGTTTGTATGAACTGATCCTCTGAGCCACCGCCTCTATTTATATGATCAGCTTATCGTCTCCTCCTGGAGTTTCAGACACTATTATTGTAAGAATACAAATGCGCTGAACATTACTGACGAACATGGACAAAATAAAGTGCGACAACACGTAATGTTTTCCTGATAAGTTCTAGGGATCAGCTGAGGAACAGACGGTTTCTTGTGCCTTGTTCTCAGACAAAGCATTCTGTCAGAGAGTGTGGGAATATTTCCTCCCCATGTCTCCCCTGGGGTGAAATCTCCACAGTGTACCCTGTCTGTCACAGTCCAGGCATCACCTCCTGCCATGCTCCCTCCTTCCTGGTTTGTCTCTTGTGGGATTCTCTTGCTTTTTCTCAGCTGGGTTTCTGCTCCTCTTGGTTTTTACCAGTCTGGTAAAAACGATGCTTATTCATTCCTCATGTTACATCTCACTTTCCCCAAGTTTCTTCATATTTTTCCTCAAACTGAGAAGAACTCATGTCATAAAACCCCTGCGGTTTGCGTCCAGTTTTTATGTTGATCCAGTGCTCTGTGTGCAGACATTTGAGTGTCCACATACATGCTGTTTGTTAGTCTTGACAAGGAATTCTTTGTGAAACATGTCAGAAGTAGTGCAACAGATTTGCTTCTCTTTGGTTTGGCCTGGAGTTCATTCTCATGCCCTGTTCTCCAAGTAGATGCTCTACAGGGACTCCAAGCTGAGTTGTCCTCCTGTTTCTCAAAATTTCCTTCTGTTTTTGTCTTTTTTTAATCACTTTTAATCACTTTTTCATCCCCTTTCATTCGTCCTTGCTTTTTTTAGCTGTCATAACATTTCTTTCCATCTTTTTTAGGTCTTAATCAATCACAATCCTGAGGATGGAGACCTGACTGAAATTGTTCATCTAGGTTATTGTCAGTAGCTGGGAAGCAACTATTTTGTCAAGAATTTTGGAAAGAAAAGGTAGATTGCTGATGGGACAAAGTTTGTTCAAATCACTGGGATCAGTCCATGGTTTCTTCAACATGGGAGTTATAGCAGCTGATTTAAGAGAAGGGAACAATAGGACTGTTTCAACTAGGTCACAGCAGGAGTTCCAAGTAGACTACAGATGGACAGGCCAGTTGGTTCAGGTCTTGGTGTCATATTACGCCAAGTAGTGGGAGTTTTTTTCTTTTAATCTCTTTTTTTTTCTTTAAATCTCAATCACTACAGCCACAGGATATATAAAACAACAACAAACAAACAAAAACAAAAAAGTAACATCCGTTGTGTTTCTTCTTCTCTTTATTTCGTCTCCTTGTATGCTGCCGTCTGTTTGCGAACAGCAACAAATGCACATTACCGCCACCTGGTGGTCGGCTGTGCTATTTTTTTCAGTCAGGTTCTTGTGAGGCACCATGGTGTAATGAAGGGGCTGAGAAGACGGTCGACCCTGTTAGATGTTCCTGGCTGCCAGATTTACCCTGATCTACTGCTGGTGGAAATGCACCAAATGTGAGGGAGGAATGGATAATTGCTGTCACTGAGGTAATAAGGGAAGGGAGGAAGGTTTTAACCAGTACTGTAGGGATGGGGTCCAAAATACAGGAAGAGGATTTTGATTTCATGATAAGCTTTGTAACATCATTAACTGTGAGAGTATAAAGGTTGAAAGTAAGGAAGAGAAGGGAGCAGAGAAAACTGCTAAAGAAGGGGTTGTATTGACCAGTTGTTGATGATTTTTTTTCTACTTTAGAGATAAAGGACAACATTAAGGAATTCCAACATGAAGCTGAGGACAGATGTTGTGGTAGGGAGTCAGGAGGTTGAAGTAATCTGTTTACTGCGGCAAACAGGACCCTAGGGTTTCCATCACCAGAGCTAAAAAGTCCAGAATAGTAAGCAGATTCAGCAGTGGAGAGAGCGTTTTTATAATGAAGAATGTGGAGGCCACATTAAGCTAAGAGCATTGAGAAATTAAGGTCCTTAACGTTACAAAATGAGATGGTAAATGACTGAGAAGATGTGGATATTGTTAGATTAGCAGTAAAATTGATGAGTTTGTGGTCAGAGGTCAGAAATAGTCATATCACGAAATGTGACACCAGAACTACAGGTCAAGTCCAACATATGGCCTTTACAGTGAGTAGGGGGGGGTGCATTTATATGTAAATATCTGCACATCTTAAACAGTCACTCTGACTTTTTTATAATGTAAGATCTCACATAACGTTTTTGGTAAAGTTTTTAAATCTGCCTGCAGACAGAGTGGGGGGAGAGAAGGGTGGACTATAAAATCTCTTTCCATCAGTTTTGGAAACTGTTGGGAGACGTTGGTGTTTTACATTCTCAGCAGATCTTTCGTAAAGTCCAAAACCATCATTGCGCCCATTCTTCGAATCCCCACAAAGCCAGATCGAGTGTTTTGATTTAAAGGACTGAGCTCCAGTTATTTACTTGTGCGCAAACTGAAATCAACCTCAGATGCGATTTAACTAACACCAACAACGTTCTTAATGATGCACGTTTGTGGAGGAATGGCTCTTTTAAACACGGAGTTGCAGCTCTGGGTATTTGTGTATGTCTGTCACCTTAGCTGAGTTTACCCATGTATTACGTAATCATATCCACATGTCAGACATGCGCACGAGCGTGCACTCATGACAGGATCATCCTTAGCTGGCAGCAGTGTGTGCATGCTGGGAGGAGCTGCGAGCTTTGGAAATAAACTTTAATTTCCTGTAGTCATGGGAATTTGACCCCAGTTATCCCAACAGGACAAACAAAGTCCTCCTCTGTCTCTCTCTTGCTGTTTTATGCATACCTACTTTCTTTTTTTTCACCCCCCTATGAGTAAGAGGAAAGAGGAAAATAATTGTCATGCTTGTGACAGCAAAATTTGCAGTTTGCATGAGTCCAGTTGTTCCTTAATAGGGGAAAAGATCCAACCCGGAGTTGGTAACTTCTAAACAGCAGCTTTACTAATCATAACAATGTCTTCCTCCACATAAACCCTGTCAGAGGACGAAGATGTTGAGCTCGTAAAGAGAAAGCCTGGAAATAGAACACATCCACTTCACAAATATACAGCAATGTAATCTGAAACTGGACATCTGTACAGTTTAAACCACTGACATGAATCCAGGGATGAAATACTGCCCCCACACCGACCCATCCACTCCCCTTCCAGACGAAATGTTTAAAAAAAAAGATTTTATTTTTATAGCACTTTTCACACAATTTATTATACAACAAAATGACTGAAAACTTGAAAATGTAAACATAAATAAAGAAGTAAATAAATAAGAAGAAAGTAAGAAAAAAATAAATAGAAACACTAAAAAAATTATTGAAGGGTTAATATTTTGAGAAACAATTAGATTAAACTGGAAGATTTACAATAACATTGATTTGTGTAAGACAACACAGTTTAAAAGCTGAAAACATTCATGAAAAGAAAAATCTTTAAAACTGGTGCAAAGTTTTTCGTTTGGATAGGCCACCATTTCTCTTCAAAGTCCCAGATGTTTTATTAGAGTGTTGGTAAAGTGAATAAACCTTTAGAAGGCATAATGGCTGAAATACAGCCCTTTTCTTTTCTTTCTGACTGCTTTCTTTCTTTTCAGTCCTAAAATCAAGTAATAGAAATTGACATCAGTGCATTTGCTCATTTCAAAGCTTAAACAAAAACTGATTGGTATGTCATAAATCTCTTTATTTTAATTTAATTGTTAATGCTCTTGCCATAAAATCTATTAAGAGCAAATTTTATGAGAATTCTTGACAGGAAAAAGACTTTTCCTGAAAAACAAAAAAAAACAAAACTCAAATTATGAAAATATATTCCTGCTATTTATTTACCTTTCTTTTTATGTTTTTACTCACACGTACGCCTGCCTTTTGTGTTTCACTTCCAGCCGTTGAGAATAAACGGGTTATTCAAACAAACAACAAGGACTCTTCTGTTGACGCGCTCGGATCTGTTCTTAAAACTGAGGACGGAGGAACAGATAACCGGTGGAGGAGCGAGGAAAGACGAGGGTTCACACTGAGGGCAGTCTGAATCGAAGGTGTTTTAATGTGGCAAGAAGAAAACACGCTTGAGCTCATTAGGTTCATTAAGAGCTGCAGAAGGGTTGCTTCTTTGGTGTGCAGATAATTGTTGGCCGCCGGTGTTTGATCTCACACTCTGGTCAAACACCAAAAGCTAAACAAAGTCCCCCATTGTGAAGTCCACGCACCTAACCACCAATAGGCTATATTTGACCCCGAGTGTTCTTTTTTTTTTCCCCACAGAAATACGCAAACGAAGAAAGTCTCTCCGCAGGAAGTTTGACTCCTTCTCCAAAGAAAAGAAAGAGCGAGGTGAGTTCACAAAGCACGCTGACATTAAAGCGGTTAAACACCATACCATCCATGGTCGCAGCTTGTCTCCTGCGGTAAATGTGGACGCTCCTCCCCACAGCCCCACCGTTTTCCACATGAAATGTCACGATGAAGCACAATGGAGCCTCTGTCCATTGAAGTAGCATCTCCACCGCTGGCTTCCAGTGGCTTTTACCAGCACTAACCACTAATGGTCTCTCAGACTTGAAATCCCGGGTTTACGAGGCACAAGTGAGTGACTCGGGGCTACAGACTGAATCATGCAGGGTTCACTGAGTCAGACTTGTGCGTCTTTGTTTCAGCTGCATTATTGAAAGCTGGATGTGGAAGGAAAACAAATGCCGGCCAGGCTCCTGTACAGTCACATTGTGTCACACTTTGAACGCAGCTATGCGTCTTTCAGCGGAGAGTGTTTATTTCCCCGGCAGTACTCTGATTACTGCTTAAAATAAACCTTTATCCATTAGCTATACTCTAAGATAACATCAAGGTTATAGTTTAATCACCTGAAAAAGATTACTGTTTCAGTTTTTTCCTTTTTTGGGGGG
>JAOWBL010000019.1:9151387-9164531 GCA_028564865.1 Zenarchopterus dispar | reverse complement strand
TTTTCTCCATTCCTGACCAGATCATCCTTTTTTTCTGCTATAGCCCTGCTGTCTGGTCCTGCCTGATTTATGATGGTAAAATGAAACAGTGTTGTGCGAATCTGTCTAAGCGTTTTCTTCCCCGTTCCTTGAATCAGGGATGAGTACAAACACAGAATTTTTTCCTAAGAGCTCAGAGGGTTGAGATCCGATCGTGCAGAGACAAATAGTGAATTTAAAATTTGATGATGACTCTGGCTTTAAAATTACACTCAAAATGCAATACATAGTTCATTACACACCTTCCCCACACACATATCTGAAATTAAAACTGGAAACTTCACAAGCAAAGGGCATGTGGTTTCGGAGGCTGATGATTCTACCTTTGTGGGTAGTTCTCACAGGAACTGGCCAGTTGTGTGGAGATGAGGAAGTAAAACTATGACTTTTGTCACATTTTTCACAAATGTACCACATTTAGTGCTCTTAAGGAGAGACAGTCTCGCTATCCTCAAATTAACTGTAGGAAGTTTTTCTTTCTTGGCTCGACCTTCCACAGGTCTGTTTCCAGTATGCAGGTCAGTGGAAGTGGTACCCTAGTGGTTACAGAGGTGGGCTTGGGCGTGGAGGACTGAGGTTCAAGAGATGTGAGATGTGAGTCACTCTGGGCCCCGAAGCAAGGCGCCCCTGAGTGCTGCAGCAGCCCTCGCTACTAGTGATGGGTTAAAAGCAGAAGACAAATTGTGGTCTGTTTCCTGGGATCTATACTCACGAATAAAGATTATTATTCCAGTACACAGAACAAACTCCATCTGTTGGAGCCACTTTTTTGTGTTTCCACATTAATGACAGTGATGGTACTGATAGTGGTATGTGTTATACTCTGATATTTATTTGAAAGGTTTTGTGCTTTATTTCTGTTTTGTATGTTTAGTCGTTCTGCCTGACCTGCGTGGCATTTGCGATCTGACGTTCAATATACACACCTGCCACATGTCACCTGATAACCACATAGAGTGGAAGCGACAAACAGGTTTTCAACTGCGAAATGCAATGAAGCCTATTGTTTGTATGTTTGACTTGAATTTTGAACAAATAAATCCCTCGGGTTGTCCGAGTTCATCTCTGCTCTGAAGCGGTGGCTGCAAGGCTGCTGCTACAGCATCTCTCCAGGAGGTGGCCTCAGGTCCCTCAGCGAAGTATGAACAGAACCTGGTTCACTTTGAGATTTATTGTGGGCTCACTGAGTCATTAAGTCCCACCTTGACAAGCCCCAACTACTCATGAAACCCTCATGCCTCGACTTTGGTGAGTAATGAGTGCCACCAAGTCTTTCGGACGATCTCTCTTACCCTGACATGCCTTGGTCAGGCACATTGAGGAAGTCCAGGTTGCCCTGGTTGTACTGGTTGGTGGGTGGAGCCCGAGAGGTCCTCTGGGGTCCGAGTTTGGGGGGAGCTGTGCTGGGCGGTCGGCCATGTTTGTTTGGGGCGGAATACGTGATGTCTGATTGCTGGCTGGGAGGGGCTCGGGAAAACTTGGCTGCTCCATTCTGGTGGGCTGAAGGGGAAAAAAAACAAAACAAAAAACAGGAGTAAAATCATTTTCTCAGATAACACAAAAGAGAGAAGAGTGACAAAATGCACTGGAGTAAAATTCCTTGTTGTGACTAAAAGTGACCCATGTTAGTGTTAAACTAGTGGATTTTTTTATCACTGTTGTAAAAAGCTGTAAATGCAGCACTTTATTATCTTTTTAGTGGCTGTTTTAACTTTAACAGTTAGTGGCATTAATACGAGCTGATCCAAGTAGCATCTAAGACAAAAATGGAAATTAAAGGTGACATGAAAAAATATTTGTATTTGACAGGCTTCCAACTCAAAACGTCTCTAAATATTACGACATTATGAACTTGATTAAGGCAGCCTCGCTCTGAATCAGTCGTTCAGATTTGCAGCCTACTGAGACGTTGAACACCTGATCAGAGTAGCATCATCCAGCCTCCCCATCATTTATCCTAATCCAACTTTATTTCATGCTGGATTTGCTGTACCTCTGATGCAAGTAACAGAAGACTGAAAGACTAATTACAACCTAGAAACACTCTGTGAAAGAGGAGGATGGACTGAAATAGAGAGGCTGATTCTACCCCGTAAAACGAGCTGTTATAAACAGAGCTGTGATGCTTGAAAAGGGAGTTGATATAGTGTACGTCTGAGGTATTTGGACCAAAACATGCCCAAAAAATTTCATTTTGACTGAAGCATTCCCAGTAACACAAAATTACTAAGGCTTCAGGTAATATATATACGGTTTATATACAAAATAAAAGTTCAGGAGAAGGAATAACTCACCTCTGTTGGGAACATGATTTCTCCCGCCACCATGATAGTCTTGAGCAGATTTCCTGGTTGGCTCTGGTGAAATAAATCTACAGTTACAACATCTGGAGGTGGATCTGATTATTGTTTTTCTGTCTTTGTGATCAAAAGTATTGAATCAGCTGGAAAGCTTTTTGTTGCAACAATAATGCATTTTTAATCTTTTTTTATCTTACTGGAGGACTTGGGTAGGCCATCTCCTATGGTGATAGTGAGGGTTTTCCCTGCAGGTTTGACCTGGGCCAGGTCACCTTGACCTCTCTGGAACGCCACCACTCTGGAGCCGCCTCCCCCCCAGCCCTCCTTCTTCACCTTAAACTCCAGTCTGAGAGAGAGCAGCGTGTGTTAGTGACCTCTCTGTGTGTGTGATTCCTCCTGTCAATAAAAGCGTCGTGTTTTTCTACCTGTCAGAGAAAGAAATTGTCAGTTTCCTCTGGGTCACGTCCTCGTAGCGTTTCGAGAGCAAACTGAGGAACTCGGTCTTAAAGTTGGACTCCAGCAGACTGTCATACTCGGCCTCGTGCAAGATGAAGAAATCATCCTGTCTTGTACTGGGAAAACAAAAAAACAAACCAAAAAAATCCCCTCAAAACTTCTGAACTGAGACTTCGGAAGAAGAAGGAAGCAGAGTGTCTGATTAAAGCAATGAAAGAAGTTCAAGTTTCAGTTTTAAAAAGTCCTTGGAAGAAGCTTTTGAAAATTCAAAGAAAACTCCTAAATGTGAGGCATTTATAGATATAAACAGAGATTTAAACTTACAGCTAGTACTCAAGACAATACATTCTGAGATACAGTACTTAATAAAACTAATGCATCTGTATTTCTCTAATGATGACAGAAATCAAAGTGTAATTACAGAAAACGACACTTATCAGTCTGAGTGATTACTTTACCATGTCAGTGTTCTCTCATTTGAATATTTTGACTGCTAAAGCATAAAATAAGTGCGAGTTAACATGCATGACTGATTGAAAGCTCATCCGAAAATACTTCACTGTCAGTTCAAGAGTGAAAACGGAGAGGTGGTGAAGACTCTGGTTAAGTTTAAACCTTCATTTTAAATGTGGATTTGAAAAATCACCATAGAGAAAGAACACAAATTCAAGTATAAATATATAAATATATATATAAACATTTAAATATTGTGGGGTGATGAATTTAAGCCTCAGTCCAAAGACTCGCGGCCTACCGGTTAAAGCTGGGGAGGAGGTGGGATTGCCACATTTAGGTTTAAGATCATCAGCTATATTTACTTTATCAACAGTATTCAATCTACCAAACAAGAAAAAATAAAATTATATATACATTTATACACTGCCTTTAATTTCATTTGTCCTTAGTTAATGTAGGTAGTTTGAATTAGTTTATGCAGAGTTATATAATTTAGAGAAGTTTCTCAACCTTGGTGCATGATCTCTTCAAAGTATAAAAAAAAAAAAAAACACCGTCAGAGGCCAAATAAGACAAAGCTTTTCTTCTACACATTGTGTAACACTTGATCATAAAAATATGTGTATATTCAGAAATACAGATAACTTGCATGCTGCTGCTCATTATTAAAACCCCCCCAATCACATCCACCTCCATATAAGGAAGTGCTGCGGTTGCTGGTTCAGTTCATTTGCTGGGCTACCAAAAACTGGAAAGGGAGGTCATTTTAACTAAAGTGGAGCAGAGAAACACTTATTTTCCTGTTTACAGACTACAGACATCACAGGGACTTGAAAGAAATGAGAAATGTGGGTAATGGCGCCTCCTCTGTTCAACAAAATATCCACGCGGTTAAGTGAAAGTGGTTGGATGCAAAAAATTGCATTTCTCCACATCGAAAACCCTCACAAAGATCATGTTCATGTTACATAAATGAATCAAAAACAAAACGCCAAAAAAAAAAAATCAATTATTGAGTTGTAAATAAACAGCTGTTAAAAGTTTTTCATGGGGTTGTACATGCAATCTATTCGCAGAACTATAACTTCAATATATTCATGCAGATAAAACTTATTCATACTGCTTTTAGTAGCAACAACGAGGGCATTAGAAGCTAGAAGAAGTATGTGGTTCTTATTTACATCTTTTGATTTACAGTAACAAGAACTATCATGATTATTTAAGGATGTACTGTTTGAAACTGGTCCCAGAAGTGTCAGCATATTAGCTGGTAAAACTATTCAAAGAAAGCCAAATTCTGTGAACTCTCAGTACAACAGCTGTTTGCTCTTTTGTTTTTTTGTTGTTTTTTTTTGCAGCAAGTTCTCCTATTGTGGTCAGTGACAAAACACCACTCTTCCGCTACATTTCAGCACATTATCATGAAATGTAGCCACACATGTCCCCATTTCAGTACCACGTTTGTCAGATGGAGACCTACCTGAGAGAGACAGCGTTGATGCTGCCAAACTCCATTTTCCGTTTTAGCACCTCTTTGATTTGCCCTTTCTCAGGTCCTTTCTTCACTTTCTCTCGGCCAATCAAATAGATGGCTTTAGGGGTCAAGATCAGGTCTCTCTTGATCGACTGCGTGGGACAAAAAAAAGGAGAACTTGAGGCGTGCAACAGAGGAAAAAAATGAGTGGATGTCAATGAGTAATCAGATTTTTTATTGCAGTTTTAAAACGTTTCAGCGATGAAGAATTAGTCATTTTAGTTGTTCATAATTAACAACGCAACACATCTAACCAAAATAATACAGTTTCTCACCTTGAACCTACGGTCAAACTTGTTCACCGAATCAGCGAAATCGACACGCTCCCTTTTGGACAGAAACTGCCGCAGCTCAGGCCTCTGCTCCAGCCCGAGGTAGTCCCCGACAAAGTTCCTGTTGATGCTGTTCTTCCTCCGCTCTTTGGAGTTGTACAGGATGTCGGAGGCTGAATGTGACACAAAGAACGGCAAATATTTCGGTTAAAAACGTCCAGCATAAAGGTTAGATCTGGAGAAATCTCCGTTATTGTTGTTGCGTACCCTCTTCTCTCATCTGTTCGTACTTCTTCCTGGCAATAAATCTCTTCCAGGCCTTCTGGATGATTCTTGCGAAAGTGTCGAACTTCCTTTCCCTCATCTCCTCAAGGAGAAACAGCTGAAGGGAAACAAAATTCAACATAACATTTTACTACGTCTACTGTTTTTTAAAATTAAAATATAATCAAAGTATAAAAAATGCAAATAAATAGCACATCCTGACTGATGCTGTGCATTATCTCCACAAATAAAGGAGTGACTTATTATTCAGAAACTTTGTAAATTATAGTACTTTTAAAACCATTTTTTTTAAGTTTTGTGGTTAGTTAGATTTCACTGCATTCAGTACCCACAATAATAGTGAGAAATACACTACCTAGGAAAAAAAAACCCTGCTCTACTGTTAACTTTCTTTGATCAAATTTCACCAGAAATGTGTTATTTTCAATCATAGCCATTCATGATTTTATTTCAGCGAAATTTCCTCCATGAAGATTATAATTCACTGTTGTCCATCCTGGTTTTAATAACGTGTTGGACAGTTTTTAACCCAATATTAGTATTGTTTCACAATCTTGTTAGTTGTTTTGTTTGCTTGATGCAGACCAGTAATTTGACCCTTCTGAAACAGAGAAAAATGGGAGGTTTTTTGTACTGTTTCAGTTTAGTATTTTTTCCAGTTTTAGGCTCATAACTAATTGTTTATTTAGTAACGGGAAAGCTACGAAGAGCCAACTTTTTCCATCTGTTTTTTAACTGTTTGTAGCTTCTTGAATATTTTACTGCTGAGATTGTCGAGTTATAATGCACGGCTAGCTCTGTACCGATTCTGGGTTCTTGACGAAGACTTTGGTGCGTCCCATCTGGTACTGATCGTTGTCCATGTTGACGGACCGGAGGAGATGAAGGACCCCTTGCTGCTCGGGCCCCCTCCAGCTCGGCCATGTTTCGGCTGTTAAAATCGCATACCTGGATTGAATGAGCACACACAGACACACACTAGCAGTCACACCTGAAGCGAGTCTTTGAGCCGTGTGGTTCTCTCAGGATTAGTGGATATGCCAACAACGTTCACAATCAAACTCACCTCATCAGAAACTTATTGAAGACCCTTCGGTATGCAAATCCAGCCCTTCGTACGCGTATGTTTTCCCGCAGCCCGAGGTATTCAACTTGATGCTTGACTCTAGAAACAGATGAGATACTCCCATCAATCAGTATCAGTAAACAAATTGTTTGCTTTCTTGAACGCTTTTGTGTAGCAGTGAGGATGCAGACCTGCTCTCCTCCCAGTCTTTTGGCCGTTTTGTCTCATTGGGTTTGATACAGCGGATGTAGTGGGGGGTGCACTTCATCAGCGTGTTCACCAGATCATTAGCTTGTCTCTGTTGGAAGCATTAATGTGGCGTTACACCCTTATTTTTTTCTCCTGAGCAATAAAGAAGGGTCAAAATCTGGAAAATAACCCTAACCTTGATTTTTAAGCCTGCTGTCGTTGGCCGGCTTTTCTTGTCTGTGTTGAGGTTTTCAGGGAACAAGCTACGGATGAAATCACTACAGACACAAAACATCTTAATGTGTGTGTTTTCTTTTTTTTTTTTTGTTTACTAAACATGAAACCAGATTATTGGCAAGGGAGACTCACAATTCACTGCTTTGCATGAGCTCGATGAGGTCAGGGAAGAGCACGTCCCGATTTCTCTCGCAAAAGCCGTTGACGTCATACGACACCTGAGACAACATCAAACATTATTACAGGTCATCTACAGCATAACCGCTTTCATTGCTCTGGGTGTTACCAGAACCTTGAAGGGGGACATATCATTTATGTTTATTTAAAGATTGACAGCACATATTTGTATCAAGTGACTACTCATTCTAAACTTTTGAGATGACATAAGCCTCAGACTTTGAGTTAATTTTTTATCATTAGTTGAGATTTTGTAGGATCCAGGTCTGAGTAAATAACCAGGATCCCCATCTATTAGAAAGCTATAATGCCAATTTTATCAGGCAAAATTATAAAAGAAAGATGTGGAGGTAAGATGTTAACTCCATCCACTTGAACCAGCTAAAAGGGCGGTTTTATATTTTATCATTGTAGTATTTTTTCAAAAAACGGTCATAACTTTTCTCCTTTAGCCACATCTGCAAATCCATAGATCTAAACTTAAGCTAACCAAAAACTATTCTTTCTGCTAAATATGTGTTTTAGTCCTGACTGACTCCAGGTTTCTACCTTTCCAGCGTAGTGATGTACAACAAAGCCCGAGTTCCAGCTGTTGAAATGTTCGTGTGTCCCCACAGCACCCTGCAATTTCTGCAGCAGAGTCCCATCTGCGCCCTCTCCTTTAGCATACATGGTGGCACACACATCGTCCAGTATGCTCATAATACCAGGAGGGTTCTGTAAGGAGAGGATGGGTTTTAAGGTGTAAGATAACATACATCAAGAAGAGAGATGACTTCACGCTCTCTGTTTGTCTCCCAAAACCGAAAAGATCATGAGAAGATTTATGCCGCAGTTTACCTTATTTTCAATAAGGTCGCACACAATCTTGTTGTTGAAGTACTCAATGGGCGTCCACTTAATGCCCTCCTGGACATACTCTTCCTGAGCGAAAATGTTTTGAGAACAAAAAATGAGTTTTAAGGAAACATAATCAGACTTAAAAGAAGGGGAGTATGATGGGCATTTCCTTAGCAGAGCGGAAACATCATCTGAACTTACCTGCTCCGCCTTCAACGTGAGCTCAATAAAGATCTGCTGCAGTTTCTCGTTGACAAAGTTTATGCAAAACTGCTCAAATCCATTTTTCTGAGGAAGAAAATACAACACTGTCAGACTCTGTTGTCCTGTGCAATCTTTTAAACAGTCATTTTATAATTTAGTGCCTGCCTGTTAATGTTTTGGGTATGTATGTGAGAGCATTAACCTTAAATATCTCAAAGCCATAGATGTCGAGCACACCAATGCTGAATTCCTCATGAGGTTTTTGTATGGCTTTATTTATGGCCTGGTGCAGACGGGAAGAGTCAGGAGGGAGACGAAACATGCAGTGAAACAAAGCTCAGCTGAACAAAGGGCAATAATTAAGCTAATTTAATTTTTTAAAGCCTAATAAACATGACTACCTCCACAAGGTAGTCAAAGACGCGCGTGTAAAGGGCTTTGGCCAGGGCGTCACGCGTGTAGGTGGCCTGCTCCTGGTTGAGGGTCACGTTAATGGACTCAGACTTCCCTCCCCACTTCGAATCCATCTTTCGGCTCGTCAGCTTGTCCTGAAGGCGGCTGGCGTCGATGCCCAGAAGATAGGCAGGGAAGGCCAGCACTAGCGCAGACAAAAGTAAAGTTGCATATAAATGAACCTGCTTAGATTAGTCATACCAAAAAAAAAAAAATTGTAATAAAGATTCTGATATGCGTAGATTAAAAAAATGTAGGATGTAGAGGCTTAGAAACATCTATCCACTGCATATGTAGATGTAATAATACAAGATTATAGTTGCTGGATGGTGAAATCTCCACCCTGACTGTAAACACCAATTATGCCGTTGAGCAGCGAATCCCAAGGCAGCCCGCTAAAAAAGGACAAACAAGTTTGTGCAGATGCATGCAGTTTTTGTCAATTAGCTGAGAGTCTACCAAGGGATTGTTTTTGTTGTTATGAGCACTAACTCTCTAAGGGGAATAGCATGGAGTAGTGAATCACTGTGTCTTTGCAATTGTTGCATGAGTGCAAAAGTGTGTTTGTGTGTGTTTGTTACACTCACGGTCCATGCTTTCCACCTGGCCATAGTTGCCTGCCTCTATGAAGCTGATGTTTCCCAGATGAAGGATACCTGCGATGATCTGCAGCACCTGAACCTGATGGTCATCTGGGATCCCAATAACCTGCATGGCTTCCTGACAGCCACACGATGAGAGAAGACAGCGATTAGTAACAGCTTGATCAATAAACATGGGGAAAGAGGAATTAAAAGTATTTATTTTTCAGACTGGATCATTTATTTCTTTATACATTTGTGCTCCCTGTTCTCACTGGATGAATCTATAAATTAACACGTCACACTTAATCAGTTTATTCTAACACCACAGGGGAAGCTGTAAGGTTTTATTACAAGGATGTTGTTTATAATTTTGATAATCTTTTACAATTCTTGCTAACAACTGGTGACTGGCTGAACTATAACTACTTATGTGAGGGGAACCAAGGGTAGCTGCTCATTTTTCAGTTCAGTTTTGGTCCTAACGGTATCGAGATCGAGCTCTTGCTTTGACTATTAGCTGCTTAAACTATAATTTTTCAAACTCAACAACAATTTATGCAAAGAGAGTAACAGAAGCAATGTTATTTTAAAAGAATGTGGCTTTATAAACACGTTAATGAAGTTGTAATTGCTAATGCAAACGGGGTTACAACTGTCTTTAAACATCCAGTTCAGAAAACTGAATATTTAGCTAGCTTTTGGGTGATAAAATGTGTTAAAATGTAAATAAGTAAATAATCATACACTCTCTGCCTACTTCTTTTTAGTAAGATAACACCAATATGTAAATTTTACACTGCTAAGCCTACAGTACAAAATAAAAGCCCCAATAAAGATTATTTCTATATATGGTGGGGCTAAATTTTATAAAACTCTGTACATAAGTTGTTTCACTGTCAGTGACAGAGACAGAAAGAAAACAAGTACACGAGAATGTGGTTATAGGTGTGAAATTAGTGCATCTACCCGATCGATGAGAAACCAGGGGGCGAAGGGAAATGTATTTTTGGATGCATCAAATCAACACAATAAGACAGGATCTCAAGGCTGCATCACAGCCTTGCAGCCTTGCAGCTAATGACTTTTTGAGTAATTGACTTCTATATTTTTGAGGGTTTAATTTTTACTGTCACGATTCCAAGCTTCTGTTCAGTTTTGGTTTATTGGCTATTTTCCGTTTTATTTTGAAAGTCTCTTTCCTTGCTTGTTCTGTTCTGATTCGTCTTCCCTGATTTGAATCTCTCCTGATTGTGCTCACCTGTGTCTCATCAGCTCCTGTTAGTATAAATTCTCATCTTTCACTTCTGTCCTGCTGGTCTGCCTGGTATCCTGTCTGTTTATCTTCTGTGGCTCTACCTGTTGTGCATCTCAGGAATTTCTTTATTGTCCTGTCAATGATGCTTTTTGTGTTTGTTTTGGATAACTTGTCCATGCAGTAGCTTTTTGTTTAATTAAGGGTTTTATTTGGTACTCCTGCTGCTTCATATACACTTATACCTTTTCATCTTTCAGATGTTTCTGTCACAGGTGTGAGAAATTTGGCGGAGATTACTTGCTGAATTAGTTTAGTCATCAGTTATAATACAATAAGCTGTAAAGGATTGTGCTTTGGATTAATAGTTCATTGCTAAATTGCAGACTTTTTTTTTGTGACTGTTGAACGCGTATGTGGACAAGCTGCATCTGCACTGCAAATCACTCTTTACAAGCAGTGGCAGCTGGAGACGTGGGGTGGAAATCTTGATGGCTACAGAGGTTTTTGTGGTTGTTTTGTACTCTATGCAGAATACTGTGAATAAATTCTCTCAACTGATTGCATGTTGAGTCCTCCTGTTCTGTATCGGTGGCTGAAACCTGCCACATGGAGTTTCATATTTGGTGGCACCAAAATTAAAACAAACACCCAGATAGCAGACACATCTGGGTCTATTATGAAGTGGTTTTGTTACTCCGGGTTCATCTGGAGCACTGGTAAGTGTCCCAAAGTTTATGGACTGGGCCAAACTTGGGGTTTTTTTCCAGATGCATTTCATAAGGTAACTTTCAATGGGATGTGACTAGCATTATGTGGGCTAGGCATGACCCAAAGAAAATGAAGAACTGGGTCATGTTTGGTGGATGTGTTGCCAAGGTTACCTAGACTCTCCCCGAGTCAAGAAAACTGCAGATAAAAGAAAAGTTTGGGCAAAACGTGTCTGCTATACGTGTATGGGTGTTTCCAAAAAAAATTTTTTTAATGGCAATTTGTTGATTTCCTGGCTTAAAACATTAGATTTGTTCAAATGGAATATATTTGCTTAGAAGTTGTTAAATACATTTTTTAAAACCTTTTTTCCCATTTTTCAAATTTTAGCAGTGTCATGATGTTCACAACATCAAAGCACACTATGAAAGCCATGAAACTTTTCAGACAAATACTCAAGTGGGGGAAAAGTGAGCAAAAGCGTATTCCACTCAGAACTGTATAAGTAACCCCAAAAGACTATCGTCTATTGATTTCTAAAAATGAGATCAGTGCTTCTCCCCAACATAGGACTGAAAATGGGTGAAGAGTTATCGGGTTTTGAGTTCACCACAGGTTTGCGTTTACCAAGAAAGCAAAACTATGAACAATAATGTACAGCGTTGTCGTGCAACGCAATGCTGCACATTAATCGCTTCCATCTTTTTGCTCGTTTCCCCTTCAAACAAAATGTGTCATGCCTTATTTGCAGTTATAAAAGTATTTCCAGTTTTATTCTCTTCTAAACTTTACTGATATCCATCTTTGACTTATTGGTAGGATCTAAAGGAGGTTAGAGTAAATGACGAGAAAATAAAAAAAAATATGGTGCTGTTATCTGGATTGTTTAACTAGACTCTTTTTTCCCCATCCTTTTTCCTAATATGGTTAAATCAAGTCACCTTCTAAGTTTTGCCCAATACGACCTACCGCTGGGTTAAAATAATGATCTTAATTCCTTGTTTGTTATGAAGGTAAAATATAAACTATCACAGCATAGAATTAGTATTTCTTTCTCTCAGAAAGTACCATGGTCTCCTGGAAGTCTTTGCTGTCGTTGGTCCCATCCACCTTGTACGTCCCAGACTGGTTAAGGTAGTAGTAGTAGTCTGGGGTCAGGATGCCCAGGCCTTCTTTTTGCTGAGCGCTGGCACCCTCTATCAACTGGAAAACAACAGTGCAAGTGCAGGAGAAGTCACAAGTTTACGTTTATCTATTTATTTAAGTACCCTTTTTTACTTTTTGCATGGGTTCTTTAAGCTTATGCAGTACTTTTTTTTTTTTCCGTCAGCCTCTAACCTGATAGTAAATGTGGAAGTTCCGCTCATTCTCATTCTGCGTCACCACCCTCGACTTCTCCAACAGGAAGTTTGAAATTTTGCCCCCGTCTGGCTCTCCTCCTCTGCTGAACTGAATTTCAAAGTATTTTCCCTTGCAGATGCAAAAATCAAAGTCAACTCTCAGTGTGACAAGGATGTTTGTGAACAGACACATGTTTCAAAATCTGGTGAACAATAGAAATTCACAGTAGAAGAGAAAGAAGAAGAAATTTCCCTCGCTGTGAATTTTGAAATTCCTCGAGTATTGCAGCAGATCAGAAACTAAACTGCTGCATGAATCAGATAAATAATGTGCTTACGGGGTAAAATTTTTTTTAAAAATCTATGATGCCTCAACAAGTGTAACAGGAAATTTTAGAAAATGATGTCTACAGATGTGCATGTGACTGTGGTGTTAGGTGTGAAATTAGTTCAGCAGGACCCCAATGGTAAGAAACCAAGGGGGTTAGGGGAAATGCATTTTTGCACACATTGAATCACCACAGTAATGAAACTGCAAAGGGTTGTGCTTGCAATTAAATGCTAATACTTCTTTGCTTAAGTGCAGCCATTTTGCATGAATGTTGTTCATATTACTTCAAGTTAACCCACTCGTTTTTGCCCCACAAATCTTAGCTGAGGTCAACTGCAGTGGCATTGGTGTTGTAGATTTAAATCGATTAAGAAATAGAGCTTTTTGAAATTGTTGTTGGAGCAGTTGTAGCTGTGGT
>JAOWBL010000019.1:9136084-9149802 GCA_028564865.1 Zenarchopterus dispar | reverse complement strand
TATATATATATATATATATATATATATATATATATATATATATATATATATATATGAAACATTCCTCTTTTTATATACAATCATTTCATAAAAAGATGTAAAAAAAACAATGTATTGCGTAACTTTATGAGCAACAGTGAATTGACCGACCAAAATCAGAACCCAGCTTTACAACATTGACAATTCTCTTTCTACAATAAAGTCATGTGTTTAAAAAGTAGATGAGCTTCAGACATCATGTAGTGTGCTCTATCTTAGCCAAGAAACAATAAAAAATAGAAATAAACACGACTATAACAAGATTTAAATAAGATAAAATGTCAATATTCCAGCAAAAGCAGCAGATTGTGAGCCCAGCTGTCCTTTATTTTATCTGGTGTTTATTTACAAGCTACAGCCGAGAATAAAAGATTTTCATTTACTTTTCAGCAAAACTACCTCCTTTATATATAAATCCATGATGCTTTTTTTCCAGTCTTATAACCGACTTATCATAAACTCATCACCGCATATCTACAAATGTTTTAGACAGTGTAACCTTACACTAATTATTTTTGCTTTTCTTCAAGCTCCACATTGCTGTCTTTTTGGACCAGCGGTCCTCAGTTCTGGTACTTCAAGGTCACTGCCCTGCATGCTCTAGATGTTTCCCTGCTCAAACACCTGATGAGTCAAAGAAGCGACTCATTAAAAGACTTGTGCAAAGTATGACAACAAGATGATGGTGCCGCATTCATTACTTAAAAAAAACAAACAAACAAACACAAAAATAACAGTAACCCTTTAGATCCTTTAAATGTCAACTACTGATAACTTTAGACTTTGTATTTTATTTGTATTTTATATTAGGTATGAATAAAATTATTAATAACAAAATAATACCTTGTAATGATCTATTTTAACCGCACTGTTTTACCTGAGATGGTGACAGCTGTTCTTGTGAACAGGTTAAAAGGGATTTTTTTTCTTTCTTTTTTTGCACTCTAAACATGGGCTGTTTAAATTTCAGCTGTGCTCCCTGAAAACGGAAGTGAGCTGTTGAGTCATGTAGTTCATGCAAAGGAGGAAGAGTAAATTTCATGGTTTTATGCCCATATATGATTGTCAACTGCAGAACTCTTTAATTGATCTGCTCGTCTGTGTGAGAGAGTGGATGCACATGAGCAAGCATTGGTGTGACAGAGGTGTGGCGTGTGAAGTGTATTTGATTATCTGAAATCTGAATGTTGTCCATACATCCGGTTTCCTTAAACGACTCATCCCAAAGGGGTTATAGACCAATGTTAGCTGTAGTCAGGTGAGATGTCACCTGGAGGTGTCACTGATTCATCAAAGGCTCGCACAGAGAGACATGAGACAAAGAAGATGCTCAAGACTAAGTCTGCATGGGGAAACATGCACATTTCACAAAGAAAGGCCCCAACTAGGATTTGAACCACAGTTCTTGCTGCTGTGAAGCAACCGGTGCCCCCGGTGGTCACTGATGCCCCCAAATTTTGCACTTTTCACATTAAATGTGACCTCCTACTCAGGAAGATCTCAACACCTATCATTTCAGGGGTTCTAATCTTCTCATGACACATTTCAAATATTAAACCTCGGTCCCTTATGTGACTGCTGGTTTCAGTTTTAAGACAGCAGAAATTGCACTAATAGCTTGAAGGATACAAAGATGTAGTCGTCCATGTATCTCCTCTTGAGGTTTTCCACGATGGCGTCCTCACTGATCTTAGATAGTAGTACCATGTCGTCCACCCCACTTTGCTTGACATTTTGACTCTGCCAGTGGTACTTCGCCTAAAACACACAGCAAAGAGGGACATGGATGAAACTCAACAAATAGCAATGATTTTATTCAGTCTTGTTCAATTCAATATTGTTAGGGAGTGTTGCTGCAAGTCTGAAGGTTGCACATGTTGCATCTGGTCTTAGTGGATTAAAAAGTTTATTCAGTGAGTCTACACAAGTTGTGTTTCCTCATCTTAGAGAATATTATATCCTAGTACTTTAAATATGTTTCTTCTTTCTTCTTCTTTTTTTTGCAAAAGAATAATATCCTGAAAGCAATGTTCTTACTTGCCAAAGGCATGTTTTACCTTCCTGAAAGATGTGGACTTTAAGAGCAAGGATAATTTTGTAAAAGCATTTTAGTTTGGGATATTGGGAAATGTAGAAGTGTAGGACTTTGAAAACAGTATTTATGTGTGCGTTTTATATAAATATATGTATATATACAGGCTTAGCATCAGTAAAAAAAATTTTGAGAACATCACCGCTGTGGTTGCCAGTTACAGGAAGTTGAGGGTGGTTGCTAGGCAACTGGTCACAGATGAGATGAGTTCATTTTCTAATTTGGACATTGTAAAGTACACTTCAGCTCTTGTCACTAATGTTCGAGTAAATAAGCCCTTTAACTTCAGTGGTTGATGTTTTTAAGTAGTTTTTTAAGTAACTTTTAAAAAAAAAAAAAAAGAAAGAAAGAAATCTTTCTATTAAGCCAGTTTAGTTGCTATTGACGCTTCCTTTAAGAATCCTAAGTTGAAACTTGTTTTTTTTCCTAAAAGATGCTGATCAGATTGATGTATGATCTTTGACACACTGGTTGGACTGTAGGTCATCAGAGGATAAAAAACAACAACAACAAAAAAAAAACATACTATTACATTAAAAAGTAAACAAAATGAACGTTATTGCACATCTTTCCCATACGTTCTATTATTTTTATTTTTTAAATAACATTTTGCAGGAACATCACGTTACTTGAAAGAAGAAAACACATCCTTTTTTTAAAAAAAATTTCTAAGGCTTTGAATATCAGGACATTTTTTTTTTTTTTTAAAAAACAGCACACAACCACACATCAGTTCCTAACAGGATCTTAAACATACGTAAATCCAGTTTCAGGGAAACAACAGCAGACAATACTTTAAAAACCAAACACAAAACCAAAAGCAGCATGTAAAAAAACTACATCAACCCTATGATTCAGTTGCTTCTAGTATTTTCCATACAGTGTCTCCCACATCTTGTGGTATCTAACATTGCTCCAGTTCACTGGGGTTCATGATTTTTTTTTTAACTTTTAAATTTTTTTTTTGAGCACAACTCTCTTAAGTTTCACTTTTGATCACACTGAGAACCAGACTTTGTCTGGGAAATTATAAAACATCGATTAACTCATTTTTTAAGTCATTTTGTAGTAGATTCGCTGACGTGCTGGGGACGTATGACCCCGTTTTATTCACGCTACAGCTGTGAAACACACAACCACACATCGCCCTGTCAAATACTCTACCACACTAAAAAAAAGTTCATGACTGACTCACAGACAGTGAGATGCCAGGTTCCTGTGGCTACAAAACAAGCTCAAAGTTCACCAGCGTGACTGACGTTGAATTTCATTATAGAAAGACTGTGACATGATTGTGAGAAAAGTGTAAACTAAAACACAGAATATATCAGTTTAAGAGATAAAATTTATAGGTTCAGTTTTATTTAGTCAACTTGCATGATAGTTAACAATTTTTCTGGGCTAAGTTAAAGCAAATTTCCTTGTGTTATTAAATATTTATTATTTTATACATTTCTACTCAAAACAAATAAAGACGTAAAGTGTAAGGGCCTCTAGAGAAGTAAACTTGAAGGTTTCCGTGTTAAGTTTCAATTATTTTAAAGGTCAAAGACTTTGACTGTTTTTTTAGTGCCAAGTTGTTCACAGCGTAAGGACTACATATATTTATGGGAATTTGTTCAAACCACTGCAATAAAGGATTATATGTGTTGATGTTGGGAGCAGCGTTAATTCACAGTTTTGGCTTTTCTGACTGGCCGAAACTTCAGTTTGAATCATGCCTTTATTATATGTGTTTAAAGAATGTGTCATTGTGATGAAATCCAATGAAGAAGAATAGAAAAATGTACGTAATTATAATTATACCGGGTCTGTTTTTGACTGATATCAAAATATCCGACAAATTGTTGTTTTCTCAGGTGTGTTGAGGAATTGTGGGTCGCTACCTAAGACAGCGAGCAGTGCTTTCACACAAATGATATGAGGATCATTTTTATTTACCAGATACAGATATTTGCATGCCAGCGTTAGTTTGTGAACATCTGAATCGGTAGAAGTGCGTGTTTGCATTCTGGCTTACCTTCCTCTGATTTCTTCGTTTTTATCAATCACATTACTGAAGTTTGCTTCACAGCCTGAACACACAACTGGACATTTCTGTGTTTATGCTCTTTTTTTTTTTTAAAGTATACTGCAGACATAAACAATGAGAATTAGGCTGATGCTAATAGCATTTGTTTAAACTTGGTTTTAGTCAGCCGTCCTGTGTTCAGGATTTGAAATTAAGCTGGGAATCCCCACCTATTGACTTTCATTTTCCACCTCAGTGACCTCCAGTATTTTTAGACGTAGATGTCTGCAAGTATTTATTATGGCTGTTAACCAATTATGTTCCTCTTTGCACGGTTTCAGTCCTTTCTGCAATTAAATTAGTTCAGAAATAAAACATTCACTTGCATGTTTTTCATTTTCCTTTCTTTTTAAATCACTGGATGAATTTTAATTGAAGTGAAAGCCAACGTTTTGTTTTTGGAAACTCACATCTACAAACATATTTCTAAAAACAGAAATAAAGAGCTCCCCTAATTCTTCACAGACTGACGAGTAAATCTGAGAGAATTTATAGTTATAAATGCAAATATGTGACACCTTCAGAGCCAAAAAGGGCAGGATATAGGCCAGATGTAAAACTCTCTCTTCAAACAGGAACTTTCTAAACATTTGTGGAAAGAAAAAAAAAGCAAGTTCACACAGTGAGGTCTGACATCTCCCTCAGGAGTCATCAGTCAGATCTCACCTTTGCTCCTTCGGTGCATGCATGTCACAGGTGTTAAGAGCAGTCTGTGTGAGCATCTACATTCATTTTACCTCATAAAATAGTGTGAAAGTGTTTTAAACTTGAGTGAAAACTGGCAAAGAATTTACTTGTACTGCTCTTTTTGAACTTCTTCTCCCTTGTAATGAACTCCTCGATGACTTTGACAGATACCATCTGCATGTGACGACTTCAGCACGTAGGACCATGATTTTGGATGTGTGAGGACCATTCTGAGTGTGAGGAGGAAGTATTGTGACAGAAACTGCAGGCCTCTCCTGTATTCCACTTCCTCCTCTTATACATCATTGTTGCTTGTTGTGAAACCCTCTAAACTTTGTACAAGCTGCTTGTTCTCTTCCTGCAGCTACTTATTGTTCAGTTTGTTAGCCCCTGACTATATTAAAACGATGTGAGATAACACTAAAGCTCAGTCATGTTTGCTTTAGATTCATGATCATATATTTTTCTTCTTATTTGGGGAAGAGCAGAAGATTTTAAGCCTGCAGTTCCTACCTGGTATGCTTTACATGTTACATGTTTGTTTTCCAGCATCCACCAGTCCAAATTCATGTTTGTATCTAAAATACAATCTAAAATCAAAGAAGAAAGCAAAGAAAGCCGTGCACTATGCCACTTCAAGTGAGGCTCAATGAAAGCGGCCCATCTTGAAAAAGAGGAAACTCAGTTTGTGAAGAAGTTGAATTTCCCTGAAGAGATGGCCTTTTTTAAGCCATGCTGTCATACATCTTGTGACAAAATTCACTTTAAGTCATCTAATACCCTCCATTGGCTGATTTTTGAAAGGTAAAGCATCTTATGATGAACATCAAGTTAGAAGATGCTGTCACTTTTAAGAGCATCAGACTGGATAATAACATTTCTTCATTAGCAAAGCTTCAAGATCAAAGCTTTACATTGCATTTGCATTCAAGATAACATCACAAGCAGGTCGAAGAGACTCACAAGTTTTAGTGTGGACAAGTCAAAGCCAATGAGAGAAAATAAAAGTGTGGGACTGTACCATTGTTGCTGCTAGGATCTCCTCTTCGGGCGTCCACTGTAATGTCTTTCTGCCTGCTGTTTAAATCCAAAGTTCGAACTCTTCAGAGCACACCCATCACACGGGAGCCAGTCAACAACAGCAGCCACCGAAAAAGCTACAAGACAGTAGGTGCACCGCTCAAATCTATTTCCTTAAACTCCCACAGAGGCACCATATGAAACAAGAACTGCTCAAAGTTAGCACACACGATGATGCATGTACTCACCCACAACAGGCTGAGAAGCTACTTCTGTATTTGTTTCATGCTCAGAGTCATCAAGCAGAGCTGTTGATAAAGCAAACACTGGAACAGTATTTGTTAACAACAGGTATCCAAGTTTTACACCACAATTAGTCAGTTTAAATCTTCTGCCACACAGCAGACAAGTGCTGATGGCAACGCCGGTCAGAAAGGGATAATTATCTCCAGCGTGTTGCCAAATGATGGGTGTTTCGGTTGTGAGGTTCGAGCTCCACCCAGGCTGTGGTTACCTCATGTATCGTTTGTGTTTTCAAAGAAAACGTTGCCTCCAACACCCATAATAACCGATGGGTTCAGAGAGAGAGTGCAGAGATGTCAAACTGTGTTTAACTGCTTTATCTTGCACCATTATGAGGTAGAAATCAGTGTAGATCTGGTCTTATACATGGAGACCAGATTTTTTTTAAGTTAATGTGTTTTCCTTATAATTCTAAGTTTACCTGATATAACGTTTTTCATTAGGATTTTTTTTTTTAGTTGGCAGAATTTGAATTTTGATCTTGTTTTTGTAATATCTTGTCATTTTGAGCCTCTTATTAGTCATCTGGTGTCCATTCCTTAATATTTTGAATTTGTGATTCCTTTAAAGTTAAAATCATCTTAGTTGTGACAAAAACGTGTGAGAAAAGACAATAAAAACGAGCCGATAGGAAGGCAAATATTGAGCAGGTTACCCTTTCATCCAGATTCATTTGACTCACAACTGATGTCAGATCCATTGAGAAAAAAGGAAGAAGTTATTGCTTCATTTTTTTTTTCCATCAAAGCAGCCAGATCCATATATAGATGACCATCACCGATGATCTAAACGTCAGACTGGTGGGTGAACTGTGATATTTTAGTCGTTGCACAGACAGAAATACTCAGCAAATATACAAGTCAAATCCATTTCTTGGAATCAACAATGCACCATGTTTAATATTTAATATTTCCTTTTAAAAAGATGTACATGGGGGACAATTGAAATCATCTCCTATAATACTGAACAATATACAGTACGTATATAATGAGCATGTGAAAAAAAAACAGAGTAACAAACACTGGTACTGTCCCTCGGTTTTAACTCAGTCAAAAACAGCTTCACAGCTCAGTGTGAAGGCGAATCATCAGCCCAGTAGAGGAATATTAAAAAAAAAAAAAAATGCTTCCAGACACTGGTGGTACCTGATTTACACCTCGTGTTGACATGTCAATATAGCTTATCCACTTCAGATACAAAAACATATTTGTGAAAAGCGCAGTGGGTGTCACTGAGTTAGCCAGGCCACGTTTGAAAGCAGTCGGCGTAATCGGATCTCAGCAGGTGTAAGGGTGGATTCTAGTCAAAAAGAATCGTAATAAAAGCTGGACTCAGTTAACTTGGTGTACACCTGACCATCCTTTACAGAGGGATCACAAGTCCGTACAACAGCTGTTTATATTCAGTCATTTATAACTGGATTAGGGACGAGTGTGACCAACGTTACCCTCCCCACAGTTTATAGGAGAGCTCATAATTCCTGCTGCTGCTTGTATTTGTTTTGCTCATATCTTTAATGGGTTAGTTTTATACACATTATACATTTATATATATGTATATATATAAAGTCATTTTCTTAACTAACTTCTTCAGTTCCCACTTCATGTTGTTAAACTATAGACCATTTCATTACACTAATTATCAATATAGTTATCTTTTCTCCTATTACTTTGTAAAGTTGTCTGTTTAATTATTTTCTTGGTGTTTGTTGGGAGACTGAACTCCACCTGAACACTGCGATCACGTTCTGAGGAGTAAATTCCCACCACTGAGGTGAAAGGCCACTTCCTTCCTCGTCTTTAACACAAGAAATCCCACGAGAGGCCACAAGCGGCAGCAGTATTTTCTCATGAAAAATGAAATACTGGATAGCTGTGACACCAAGCTGATTTATATCTCAACAGCTGATCAATGAGGAGAATTGAGACGAGAAAATGTATTAGTACCAGGTGAATCCTGAATCAGGATCTCACATCTAAAATCTCTGAATCCGTTTGAGTGATTGACAGTTTTGTTAAAAGTATTTCTACCTCTAAATTCACAAAACTGTAGACATGAGTTATGTGGACACTCTGATATAGAGCTGAAAACACAAAATATAAATACACTTTATGATTTTTTTGTTTGTTTGTTTGTTTCACAGGGACGATTACAAGACATTTGATTTTATTTAAGAACGTATAAACAATTTGGTCACCCAAAAATTAATTAGTAAATATTGTAAAACAGTATCCTAACTAAATTAGATAGCAAATTACTCAAATGCATTTCGGAAATGCAGGTCACTCTCCACTATAATTAACATATTACTTCAAATAATTCAAAACTATTAGTGTAGTGAGCTACATTTTCTGGGATATACTATTTACCACGTGTTCCAAGTCAGAGAGTGTAAATTAAATTGTTTAAATAAAAATAAACATAGAAATAAAAATAAGCAGCTGATCCTAAGCAGCTGCTCTTTTATACCTCAGGCCAGCTTTGCAGATTGGCATTATTACAAAAGCTTCAAACAATTTCTAAATATTAAAAGATTTTAACAATTGTCTAACTGATAATTCAGAGCAGAGGGAACAAATAGCACCATTCAAAACCAAAGCACCACAAAAAAATAGAAATAACTCCGCAGCAAATCCCCCTGAAACACATACAGCCACTTCACAATGAAATGATTTTGACAATTAGCCTTAAAAAAAGAGCCGTTTTCAACATTGATCGCTGTCGCAGCAGACGTCAGAGGATGACACACAGATGACATGACACGTGACGACTGATCTCTGAATCTTTTAAGCAGCATTTCTAAAGTTATTCTCTGTGGGTTGGAGAAACAGCTGAAACAGCGCATTTTATGATGGCCTACAGGAATTTTTACAACACAAATTTGAGCCACATTACATCACTCCTAAATGCAAAAAAAAAAAAAAAAGAAATTGAAGCGAAATCACACGAGAAGTGACGTGTGAACGAATGCTGCTAAAGAGTGAACGAATCTGCTAAAGAGTTTGAAGTTGTTATTTCTGTGACTTCAGCGAACAGCAGTGTCTAGTGATGATATTTTTGTAGGTGTTGTATGTATAAAAAAGCTTTTTTTCCCTGGTAGTTCACAGAGCACTACTTTGAAGCAAACAAACTCAGCTAGAAAACCTGAAAGCTAGATTTTTCCTCACGTGAGTTGTTGCAGGCTAAAATCAAGGCAAACACCCCACACAGCTCCACGTGAATGATAATATTTCCTCCCAACTGCTAACATTTGTCTACATGATATGACACTGCTGAATTCACACATGGCCAAAAAAAAAAAAAAGTATTGCAACTTTTACATGATCTCCTAAAGAAGTTCAAATGGGATCTATGAAAGTCTCTCAGCAGCCAGATCGAATGGATCATAGTGCCATGAATTCTTCAGATGAATGCCACAAAGATACTTTGTGAGATACTCCCTCCTCAGATTAGCACTCTTGTTACACAACACTTTAACGTAATGTGGTCACGGGTATTAACTAGCCTGTAGGCCTCTTCCTGCTGCCAGAGCTGACTCACTGCGGCTCACTGTGTGCCCTCAGTTTCTCCTCAAACTATGCATTATTTGTACATCTAAACATATGATGAAAAATAAAAGAAAATTACAGCAAGGTTTCACAGAGGGATTGTTTTGATAATGACGCCAGGTTCTTTTCTGAAGAGCTTTCGCAGAAGCTGCCAGAGTCTGGAGCCACGACACAAGAAGCTGACACGGCGTAATCTGAAAAAGGCCTGGTTAGGCAGCACTAGTTTAGTCAAATGCTACCGAAGCTCTGTGCGGCATGAAGCAATATTAAACTGCAGAGATGATAACCTGCTAAGCAAACTTTGCGAAATGGCAAGACTGTGGGAAGGTGACTTCAACAGCTTCCACAGAGGCATCAAGTCAAATCACATGAGGACAAACATAAAAGTCCTCTGACTGCAGACTCTTTGTGCAAATCAAACTCTGCTCATACAACTGAATGACAGTAAAGAGTCGACGAGTACGTTGGTAAGCAACAAAGAAATAACACAGGACAATGTGGTCAAGTAACAGCCGTCAGATGACAAAGAAATAAATCTTAAAAGTTATTCCTTTTTTGTGGGAAAACGTGTGGAAAAGTAAATTCTTCACAAAGAAATGAGTAACAGAACAAATATCACCTGTGGGAGATCGGGTTAAAAAGTTTTAGGCCACTCGAGTCAAGACAAGTGGAACTTAAGAGAACTGCGACAAGTCCTGTGGCCAAAGTGAAACATAATAGCACCAAAATATTGCAACGATAGAAAAGTTTAGAGCGAGAGAGAGAGAGGAGGTGCATCACAACAGATGATAGAGAACATGTACTCGCTCCCTCCTTCTGGCTCTCCGGGTTTCAGCAGCCCACCCCCGTCTCCAGTGGAATGTTTAAACTCAGCTAAGCTTTGGCCTTGAGATGTCTGATCTGTGTTCTCAGCGGAGAAAAAGGGTCCCTCTGGTCAATCACAGGACCAGGCATCTGAGTGATAGTGTCCCAGTTAGATCCCACACTCCTCTGAAGAGTCACTGTGAGGGCTGCTATTGCAAGGCTCAGTGGGAAGGTTTTCAGACCTACTGTGTGAGTGTACAGGGCCCAACGGTGGATGCTGTCGGTTTCTCGGTGTCAGTGTCCCTGGCAGGTCTTGCAGCACATTTGTCTGAAATATGGCCGGCTGCAGAACTTGAACCTGAGCACCAGGGGGCAGTAGGCCACTGTGTTCACATCTTTACACTCTGCAGTTGAGACAAAAACAGTCACAACTTTATCAATGCATTACTCTTTATCAATACAATCAAATATTGCATCTTTTACAGTTTATCCTGAGAGTATGAACTCCATGGTATTTGTTCCATTTTTAATCCAATACTAATCTCATCTCAGCTGAATCTGAAATGTCACTGAAGATAAATCTATCCATGAATTTTCTATACCCACTTCATCCTGTTCAGGATCAAACAGGGACTGGAGCATATCCCACTCACCATCTGGTGAGACACAGGACACACCTAGACAGTGCTACTAGTCCATCACAGAGATGAACAGTCACACTTGCAAATAATTTTAAATTGATATTTAGCCAAGAATGCATGTTTTTGTACTGAGGCGGAAAATTCATGCAGAGATAAGACAAATATGCAAGTTTGATACTGAAAGGTCCTGGCCAGGATTCAAACCAGGAACCTTCTTGCTTTGAGCTGAGAATGCAAACTGGCATGCTGCTTATAACTAAATCACTAATATGCAAGTAGCTTAACACATAGCAACACAATTAAACATACTAAGGCCTTTAAGTGGAGGACTAAACTTTCTAAATACATAATAGAAATTCTGAAAATGCAAATGAGTTTGAAACATGAAATTACAAGACAGTGAAGATTACCAGGACTGAAATTTGACCTCTGACCTTCAGGTTTGTCTGTACTCAAGGGCAGAATGAGGTCACATTTGCTCTTGCACTGCTGCATGGCCGCAGGCCGCTGATGCTCTAGACACTCGTTGGAGGGCTGGCCAGTGTGGGTGAGACACTGCACTGAGCGCATCTCCTGACCCAGACCACACTTGGCAGAGCACTGAAACACAAAAATAAAAACATTTTACAGACAGAAACCATGAGTCAGACCTTTAGAGCTCTGATGATTATAATAAACCAACAAAAAAAACCTCACACATTTCAGAGAGTACGTGTCTTTGGTGACATTGTTACATCTTTTTGGTAACATTTGACAGGATTTGCTAGATATCAGAGGGACGTTTGAACCAAATACCTGATAACACTGGGTGAGAAGTGTTACCTTTGTTTTGAAAGGCAAGAAATTTGTAGCAGCACTTCTAAAGCTCACTTGTTAAATCTTTTCACTTAAGCTTTGGAAAAGATTAAACAATCTAAATGCAAAGAAGTCATTAAATGATTTCAGAAAAAGTGTACATTTTTCTTGCCTCTGAAGAATTCTTGGAAAGTCTAAATTTTTTGCTTCAAAAAAAAAATCTAAGTTTCCTTTTATAAGCAGGAACTTAACTGAGTTTAACTATTAAAGGAAAAATTGCATGTTTTAATACAGGATTAGCCTTCTCTACGAATTAATTCTGAATATATTGGAGCCCCTAAGGAGCTCTTAATTCAGTTAATAAATAGTGCTTGCTAGCTTACATAGGTACAAGGCTATGGTCTAAAGTTAAAATCTGAACAAAATAAATTACAATACAAAGTATTTCTTAAGATCAGCAGGACTAACAAGTGTTTGATGTCTCACCTCTCCCCATGGACCAGCCACCCACTGAGGTGGAGGGCAGCGCTTCAGGTTACAACGCACCCTGGAGGTGGGCCGGCTTTGTTTGGGGCACTTGGACTCTGGCAAGGTGTCGCCGCTCTCGCCGCTCTTGCACAGAACCACACGGTGCCTGTAGCCAGGACCACAGCTGGGTGTACACTGAAGGCAGGAGGAAGAGGGACAGAAAAATTAGAAAGCATCAAGAGGGAAGTCAGGGAGATGGAGAAGATAGGAGGGTGCAGCATGGGGGTCACTGCAGTCACAAACGTGCCAAAATAAAATAAAAAAAATCCTCTTTGTGTCCTTAACAGGTGGCAGCAGTTTTATTATGTAAACGTCAAGTGCGTGCTACAAGTTCCTTGTAACACAACTGAACCACCTTTTTCTCATGTATTTGCCATCACTGCATTACAAAAGATACCTGAAACAAAGTGTTGTTTAAATAATTCCACAATTGTTCTAACTCCAGAAACAAAGAAGCAAAAAAACAAGGGTTTTTGAAAGTGTTGTAGTTAATAAAATTTAAAGGAGAGTTACAGATATTTTGAAACAAACATTAAATTTTCTTAGACCGCTCAAAAAAGAAGGTCAAATATAAAACAAGCACACATGACGACTACAACCATGCATACTTTTGACTGTAACAGCATGTTCAGCATTTGCTTGTGTTTCTGTGTTATCGCTAGACATGTTTTTTGTTTTTTTTTTGCATGCTGATGATTTTTTTATTCAATTTTTCTTATTTCAGTTCAACTGAAACATGAACTATTGCTTCATCTAGGTGGAATTCTGAAGAAAACTCAAGTATTGGTTCAAAATCAGCAATGAGCAGACTAAAACCAGAAGGCAGATGTCGATGCAAAACACATGCATGATGGCAAACGTCTGTCTACCTCTGACCAATCCAGCGGCAGCCATTCAGGGGGGCAGCTGTGGTTGCTACAGGGCTCGGTGAACGAAGGGTGGGGGGTGGCGCAGGCCGAGTCGTCCAGGATCTTCTCCTCATTCGTGGAGATTTTCCTTTTACATAACACCTCCCGAGTTCGCAGACCACCATTGCAGCTGCGGCTGCACTCCGACCACTCTCCTGTCCACCAGCTGGAAAGCAGCAAAAAAAAAAAAAAAAAAAAAGAAAAGAAAAAAAAAACACATGTAGTTTGTTTTGAATTTTCTCTTTTGCATTCCATAAAACAGTCAGCTGCTAAACACATGCA
>JAOWBL010000019.1:9124951-9135984 GCA_028564865.1 Zenarchopterus dispar | reverse complement strand
AAAAAAAAAACACATGTAGTTTGTTTTGAATTTTCTCTTTTGCATTCCATAAAACAGTCAGCTGCTAAACACATGCATCTGTGAATAACAACATTTAAGACTCGCAATTTATGAAATATTCCTAAGAGTTCTTTTTAAAAAAAATAGTCGTTACTATCAAAGTGTAAGTGTAAAAACATACGTCAAAAATATCTGACATGGAGATAGACAATACAATCTTAGATGGTTAAAGTTTGGAAAAAAATGCACAATTAGACAAAACAAACAAGCATAACTTGTGTTTTCGTCCGCAGACCACTCACGTTGGGGCACACGGCTCAGTGTTGCAGGATCTTCTTTTCTCTTTGGGTTTGTTCTTCTTGTCACAGAAGTGATTATAGACGACTGATCGATCCGTCTGCCTCTTGCACACCACCTGCTGTATCTGCACACCTGACCCCAGGTGAGCCAAAAAAAAAAAAATCACACACACACATGAATATGCTGGTGAATGAATATGCTATCTCTCTGTGTTATTTTGTTTCCCTCAGCCACTTTCATGTAATAGCCGCAGAGTCTTATCGTGTAACCAGAAATGGTCACAGTTGAAGACTAATCTGCATCCGCAGTCTGTAAAGGGAACAAAGCTGTGGCCACATAAACTATCACTAAATGTTTACCCTCCCCATTTTTATCCTCCCTTCCACAAGAGTGCAAAATGATAAGAGGAAGAATTTATTTATCAGATGGAAAGCAAGACCTTATCAGGTAAAGCTACATGGATCATTAACTCCCAAAGGCCACTGAGGAAAAGCGAGATTGGATATGTGGGATATCTCCACAGTAAATCCCTCTGGCTTTGACACAGACTCCCAAAGCTCAATCTATACAGATTTACAATTTGTTTTCATTGGCCATGACGTGTGTGTGTGTGAGAGAGAGAGCGTTTCTGTGTAATGGTTTTCAAAGCCCTCTGTATGCTTTACCATCACTTTTTGCACAGGAAACTGCTCTACATCTGCATTTTGCCAGTTATCCTTTTGCAGCAGCAACAGATGAAGCAGGCAGGTTTATTTTTTGAGTATGTGTCTGTTGTAAATGGAGGGGGGGCTTTGTATACATTGCATGAGTCCAAGACAAATTTCCTTAAGGGAACAATAAAGTGTATTCCACTGTAAGGAGGTTGAAAGTGGGGTGCTGTTAGTCATGCCACACTAGGGATCGCTCTTTGGGACTGTCCCCCCCCCCCACTTTCTTCTTTTCAATCAATCTTTATTTTGATTTTATAAGGCACTAAAAGTACTAGTTTGAGTTCTGGCAATAAATTTTAACCAGACAAGTGGTTAAACTTAGGGAAAACATGACGATTAGGAAGTAAAATCTGCAATTAAAAAAACACATTTTATTGCAGAAGACATCTTTGATATTTTACGTGTTGCCGTGGCAAAGGATCCCACAAATTTCGAAAACTCAGCTAAGGAGAATATGTACAGCCAAAAATTACAGTTCAGGGGTACAGCTAAAAGGGGCTCTTTTTGTTCACATTAAACCAAACTCAAAGAAACTTAAACTGAGCAAAGTCGAACACTTTTGGCCCTTTCCAATTAGCAACACCTGAGTACTATAAAAGCTGACCAGAATAACCCTGCATGACCACAGACCAGCATCAGACTCAGACAGAATCCAAGAAATGAAATACAGCCCCCTAGTGGTTGGAGGGAAAAACTGAATTCTTTATAAATATAAAAAATGAAACAAGGCTCTTACAATTACTGTTTGGGTTTGATCATTTAGCAATTCTGTGTCTTCAAAGAGAAACGGTGTAACTCAATGAAGCCTTCTTTAACAGTTCATTTGATATTTTCAATATTTCCTACCTCCAGCGCAGAGAGCGGAGCACCTGGACCAGGAGCTGTAATGCCAGGCAAAGGCATTCAGAGGATCCCTGTTGAGTGGTGGGTTGAAACGGTAGTGGATCCCTGGGTTATCCTCCCTCACTAGAACCTGTTAACACATACAATCTAACATTTAACCCAGAACACTCTCAGAAGCCTTTTTCTGACATGAGATGCATGATATTATAGGACAATACTGTATTACAGATTAATCGATCTGTTTAGAGAGTATCTCTTAGTGATTTAAATATTCCCACAAAATTTTAATAATATATTTTCAAAATAATGACAACAAAATTGCGACAACATTTTGCTGTTCTGTGCCCTGATGGTGTGTATGAATGACAATCAAGTCTGTCTATGTCGTTGTGTATGTCTGGCCTGCAACAGGTTTATTATCAGTGATTTTTTTTTCGATATTGGCCATAGAAAAACCCACATAGGTTAGTGTTAAAGTAATATATACTCAAAATCAGACCATACAATGTTCAAATCAAAATGACTCTACAAGCAAATATTAGTGTGAGTGTGACATCCTTCCAAACTGAGTGCAGATTTAACTCTTTTTACCATTAAAATTATATTAATAAAGATTCTGATCTATTCTGGTTTAAGAGACCCAAGTTCATGAATTTTCCGTTCTTAAAGACACTGGAAAATAAATGTGATTATCAGTAAAATGTTGACAAAACAACAAGACCACACTGCAAAAACACATTTCTAAGAAAGTAAAGAATCATTGTTGGCCAAAGCTTAGCTGAGTTTAAACTGTCTTGATTTATAGATTATTAGACTTATGTCTAGAGAGGTTGTTTTTCCAGCACATGACTAAGTCCTTTGTACAAACTGTAAATCATTTAAGTCTTGATCCACAAGGGTGAAAACAGGGGTATTTGCTTAGTTTAACTTGTTTTACATGTTTTACTTCCTTTGAAATACATCAGGTCTCCTGTGGCTGCTGTTTGTCAGAAGAAATGCTACTACACAAAACTCTCCAAGGCCTTCTAGAGGTTTTTTCATAACAACATACGTTTTAATCACAGAAATTACTCAGGCTAACAAGTACACTACTTAAGCTCCATTAAAGAGACCAGAATAAAATTACAATATTGATCAGTATAGTAAGTGTTCCAGCTGTTTTAATCAGTTTTCTCTTGTTCCCAGCTCAGACAAAAACCTGATAGAGGTAAAACCCAGAAGGAGAGTTTGGACAGTCCACCACCACTGGGCTTTTTCTTCTTCTTCTTCTTCTCCTTCTTCTCCTTTCTTGCTGTTCCCGTCAGGGGTTGCCACAGTGAATCATCCACCTCCATCTAACCCTATCCTTCACAACCTCTTCCCTCACACCAATTAACTTCATGTGCTTTCCCTACATCCATAAATCTCCTCTTTGATCTTTATGTCTGTAGCTGTTCAAACTCGATATTTTTAGGTTGCAAAATCAACAATAGGAAACATTGGGGTTGTTCAAACAAGCCACAGACACATTTAGTTGCCATGATTACTAGGGACTATTTGTTGTCTTGACCATGCATGACTTAGTCACTCGTCCAGATTTAACAAGAAACTCATGAAACAGCTTTTTCAACTCGTCTCGTGGAAGATCTGATTTGGTGCTTCTTTATTTCTGTTCTTACCATTACAATTAGGGTGATGTTTGTTGGGCCCAGAGCTTCAAGCATTTCCGGTCCGTCAGTGGGCCGTCTGTAATGAAATGTGGTGCCGGCAATGTTGAACCTGCGAGGTGTGTCGATGCTCAGCTTCCCATTGATAAAATACTGATCACTTTTACTCTTCAGCACTGGAACACAGAGGATGACAATGATGAGACAGTAGAAGATACGCAGCACAGCTACCCCCTACAATACACTTAAACTATTTACATTTAAAGCCATTTATGACATGACAGCTTCAATAATCACTTTACCAAGGTAGTTGAGGGAGATGTTGAGCTCTTGTATGTGGATGAACACCGATCCCTTGGGAATTCTGACCACCTCTTCATAGCCTGAGATGAAAAAGCACACACAAAAGGTAAAGGAGGGTGAATCGTTGGAGTTCAGGAGAGCAATGCACAAGTAGGCTTTAGTGCTCTGGATACCAAGGGACTGAGCAGAGGCTTCAGATTCCAGCTGCATTCCTGGGCAGCTGTCCTCAACTCTCTGCTCAAGAGGGAGAACTTTGCCAAGAGCCGGCTTTTTCTCTCCTTTTCTCTCAGTTTTCCCCCCATCTGTCTTTGTCTCTCGTCTCCGCTCTTTTCATGCCCAAGTCATCTCCAGCCCAATCTCGTTTTGCTTTTTTAAGCATTGCTCTGCCGTCCAGTCAGCAGGCAGGCGCCTCTAAATGACTTAAGCTCACACACGGAAAGAGGATTCGATGATTGGGGGATGACCTAATTCCCTCCGTGGGCATTTGGGTTGCGACCTCTGGGAGGAGGAACCGGACTTGGGTCTCATGTTTTCAGCCTCAGACACCCACACAAACCTCAGTGAGCTTCTTCTGTTAACAATCAGGGATTTGTGCGGTAAACAGGCAGGAAAAGAGCAGAAACCCTCCAGCCTTTGACTCTTCAGTAACCTCTCACCGCCTACCAGAACTACACACTTGGCAGAAGTGGAGAGAATTGGAAGGACATTAATGCATTTCTACTAAGATTAGAGAGAAAATTAAACAATCTATGCAATTCGTCCTTAGGTCTTAAAAATCTCAGTCAAAGGTTAACGTTGTCATTCAGTATGCCTATAAAGTATCATTTGCTATTGTTGTGACGTGCTGTACTTAATCAGATGCCTCATTGACTTGAGTTTTTCGGTTGTGTAACTCTTTATTTACTGCTCATCATCAAAACGCACTCTGTAGTTTCCCTGAAGTCTTAAAATGGGAATAACAATTAAAAACAAGAAAGAAAAGACGTTTATTATGTACTTAACAACTATATTGTTTATGCAGCCAAGTTTAACTTCCTGGCCTTGTTTAGACCTGGTATTAACATCTGTCCCATCACAACCTTCAGCACAGGTTTAAATACACACAGGATGCATTTGGTCGACGTGTGGCCACATCCTTTTAGCAGTGTAAATGCAATGCATCCTGGGCCACACAGAAGGACACCCTACATTACGTTTACGTTGATGTTTTTTCTGTGTTTGAGTGTGGAGGGGCATAAGGATGTACTAATTCATACAAAAAATATAAAACTACAAGTGGGCGTTAAAATAACAACACACATTATGATCAGTTAACATCTGTGCTGCTTTGATTTGTCCTCTAGAAGCAGGTACGTACATTTTTTCCTCCTGCAGGTTAAAAAGAACAATGCATTTTGATTTGCATGTACTTCCTTATTTGCACATAGGGCGAAGGAGTGAGATCGGATCACAAACTGTCACTCGGGCCGCATTTTGGTGCATGTCTTGTGCTCAGGTCACTCAGAATGGCGATACCAAGCCTAAATAGGGTCTACTTCCCACTGCATTTGTCAGCGCATTTCTGAGCACATTGGACTATTACATCGAGCTGAAAATCCACAAAATAGAATAATAAATAATAATACTGCAATGTGTACCAGGTGCATCAAGTGTGTGTCAGTGTCCATATGTGTGAGGCAAACAGTCCAGTGCACCACACATATAAAAACAGCTACAAAGCACTGCTAGAGGTCAAAAACTCCACAGGGATCCTTTAAATCACTGAAGCAGACAAAAAAAGAGAAGTGTTGGCTGAAGTTTTCAGGAGTTTCAAGAAATCAAAAGCGTGCTGTAGACATGAATGAGTGATTCTGAAAGCCATAAATCTACCTGCGGCCAGAATAAGCCTTCAGTCCTGTATCTGGAGTTTGAGTTTGGTTAAAGATGAGAACATGCTGTGCTGTAGCTGCGACCAAGCCAGAGGAGTTGAGACAGAAAAATGTATGTGTGCAAGTTTAAACTCATGTGAACTTAAGTTTACTGGGGTTTTATGGGCAAAAACATGTCAAAATAATTTTCTAAGTGGCCCTAAGTCTGTGGACACAATTGTTGACATAATTTTAACTCTCCCAGCCTTATTAAATACCTTTGGACCAAACTGGAGCAGTGGCTGAGTGCTCAGCTTTCTCTTATACTGACCATATTGATTCTTGTCTAGTTAAATTAAAGTAAACCCCTGCTGGATTGTTTGTGTAACCATATGGGGTATATTTTAGTAAAAGCACAAAGCATGTTGTAAATTGAGGCATCCTTTGAAAGACATGAAACTCATTGATATTTAGGGACAATAATGGTAACCAATTAGTGTAAGGCATGCTGGGATGTGGGACAGCAGTTTGCCAATTTTTACTTAAAAACATCAGCCTATAAAAGTACATCTATTGCTCCAAAGCTATAATTCTTCCAGCTTTGGGAATGGTATCTTGGCTTAGCTTCGAAAACAATAAATCTTTTAGCACTGACCTTGTCGGTGTAGAATTAAACTGATTTACTAATTAGACTGTCTAACTATGACACCGTCTGCTTTCATGACAGAAACTCTAGGTCTCTGCATTTTATTTGGACTCAATTTAAATTCTCACAGATTTTTACAAGCTCTCTCTCACATTCTCTGACTTCATAATTAGTGCCATAATCACTAAACCCTATTTATAATCACGGACCACGTTTGCTTTAGTTTTAGTTATGAATTTTTTTTTTTTTTTTTTTTGGGCCAACCATCATGTCAGATATTTTGAGGACAGCTGAGACCTCAGCAGGGGTTGACAGACTGGCCCGGTCTCTGTGGTTCAGAGCACGCCTGCCTGCTCAGGGTGTGTCCCTTCTGGGGAATCATGGGAGGGGGGTGAGTGGTGTTGACACTTGGGTGAGAGACTCTGGAGTTGATGTTGTGGGAAGAGAATAAACCAAAATAGATTCAACAACAGCAGAACCTCAAGCCGCATGGACCTCACCTAAATTAGTTTGCCACGTGTCTCTGGATGGGTAGCGGATGAATATATAAATTTCTGCCCTCCCCTTTCACGTAGTCTATCGTCAGTCAAGCTTGAGTCCTATACCAGAAGTCCAACAGAGGTTTCTACACTCTATGTAAGCTGTTTGTAAGCCTTCACTTCCCTGGACGAAGATCTCTGATGTTGTTCTTGGAGTCTGGAGGAACCAGTCTCACAGTTTGAAGGTCTCAGTCGCAAGTTCTATTATTACCAATGACTCAATGGGGGCTCCACTCCAGTTTTAACGGGAAAACTTCCAACCCATTCTCGTAACAAAGGTGTCTTCTGTATTGTGGCAGACCCTCGCAGCTATTGTTCCTTTCATTCTGGCCTTTTCTAACTGGTGGTAGGAGTTTTAAAGATCAGTCACTTCTGAAATCTTATCATTCCTCTCCATTTTTCTTAAGAGGGTTTCCGCTACCAAAGACATTCACGTAGCAGTTGATTGCTGAAGTTCATCTCCCGGAGGTATTCCAGTTTCAGGGTGCTGGACTTGCCATGAACCCCTCCATGGATTATGAGGCGTTTTTTTCCGTTGTCTTATTAGTGTCTTCTATCTTCTTCTATATAATACACCATTGAGGTATACGATTATTTGCAGGGCTTGAGACTTTATTCTTTACATTTAACTGGCTTTTCAGAATCTATCTCAGTTTTTGTAGGTTCCTCGACTTTTTTGTAACATCTTCATGATTGCCATTTGCCAGTGGGACTCCAAGATAGATGTACTGTACATTTGCTGTGTTGCCTTCTTGTAGTTCAATCCTCTGATTATCTTGCCTCTCTTTGGTTCAATTTGACCCCACCATAGTGCTGATGACATTCTAACATCATTACTGTTGATCCAGGTGAGGAGGCTCAGTGAGCTGATGTGTCCCTGTGTCCTAGCACACAGTTTACCAGCCTCAGAACATTTCTGGTATGAGATGTTTCTTTCTCTCAAATGCTTTCCTAGTATTGTTCAGTCTCAGCCCTCAGTGGGTCTATTCTGAGTTTACTACCCTCCCACTAAGAGTACAGGTGGGTGGCTAGATATGTGCCTTGACCAGGATAGGTATGTTCATGAATACAGTTAAAGGTGTATAGTTAATGATTTTTTTTGTGTGTGTGTGCTTTTTCACATCACAATTTTTTAACAGGTTTTTCTTTGTCCTCTGACTCATTGTCACTTTTGTTTGACTTAAATACTCAACTGATATATAATCTTTGCAAGTAGCGTCTCAGCCTGCATATTTGTAAGTCATGGGGACTTGTGGATCCAAACGCCTGCACCTGATGCCGGTTTTAGGGTTATCTCAGTCTTGATAGACCTTGTAGCTTCAACTAACACTGCTAAACTTTCCCTTGTTGCATAAATTAGTCCAAACACATCCATCCATCCATCCATTTTCTATACCCGCTGAATACATCTACAGGGTCACAAGGGTTTGCTGGAGCCTATCCCAGGTCATTACAGTCGATAAGGAGGGGTACACCTTGGACAGGTTGCCAGTCCATCGTAGAGTCCAAATACATGTTTTATTAATACTCCTTTCAAAATCCATCATTTATGAACTAATTAACTTTTAAGACTTTCCATAAAATATTAAGGGGACTGACCAAGAAATGTTTGCCTTTGCAAACTAGAACAATTTATTCCAGGAACCATGATAAAATTACTTGATTGAAATAAGTGACTTCATAGCCGTGAAGCCACAGTCAAGTCTGGACTTCATAATCTTTCACCTGCTATGTATTTCCACAACATTCCCCTCTGAGCATTTATCAGAAAAGCTTAAAAGTGAAACAGGTGCTGAAATTAAGAACTGTTCTATTACAATGCAGCGTTTTGTGAAAATATGGAATAAATTTATTAAATGAATGTTCCTGAGCAATGACTCAATATATTTTTGAACATCTGCTGTGTGCGAATTCACATTTGAAGCCATTTTCCAAAATGCACTCATGAGTATCAGCATCCAAGTGTGCACATTTTTGGAACAACAGACCACATTGCATAACTTTTCATGGTAAATGCCTCCTGCTGAATTGATCTAATTCTTGGAAAAATGGACATTGTTCCAGTGTAGAAATTAAAAAGTAAACCCCTTTCCTTGGTATTTATAAATTCAGAACAGATCAAAGTCTTTAGCTACATCTACAGAGAACGGCGTCGCAGCTGCTCACAAAGGAAAGTTGTGAAATAGCTGTGATAGTAAAAGACATTCAAGTGTCACGGTTCACTACCTCCTTCAGGCAGCGAGTCGTTGAAGACTCCCTCCACGGAGGTGCAGCTGCTCCCATCACCCCCGCAGATCCGGCAGCGGTCCTCACGTACATCCGAGCCCAGCATACGATCGCAACCTACGTGCTGCCAGAAAGGAGAAACAAGCAAGATGCGGGGTCACTCAGGGTCATGGGGGAAGAGGCGCAGTCAGTGAGTTGAGAGGTGTCAGAGGCCGTGCTGACGAATTACCTCCTAATGTCTTCCAGACCACTTTTTCAAAACATAGAAATATCAGATGGCAAGTCCAGATGTGTTTTCTGATCCTGTGCAGACATAATGCTCTTTGGTTGCTAAACTCATAGCTGTCGACATAAATAAATTTCATGATGAGCGAAGCAGGTGGTTTTACTCAAACTCTCCAAGGTGGGAACCAAACTTAAACAAAAGTGCAGAAAATGAATGGCGACTGTTCTTAGTCTCATACATCCATGCGGCGGTTGCTTATTGTAGTGTAGGATAATGAGGCTTGATTTTATTATTAATTTATACTGGCTTGAGCTCAGCTCAACACTCAACTAAGAGCTGAAAGCAGCAGCTTTGAAAGTGCTTCGAAGCAGCTTTACAAACACTCACAGTGGACCCAAACCACACTTCTAATCAAGTGTCCCTAGTGTGTCCACAGACATGTAAATTAAGATGTTGAAAATAACAAAATGTCCCAATAGGAGCATAATATGCTTCTGGATTTTCCAGGTCTAATTCTTTCATAAATGAACAGTAGTCGCCAATATTTAATGTTTTTTTTTTTTGTCTAACATGTCTGGGGGAAAAATTATTTCAGCTAGATATTCTTCTTCCAGATAAGATAGAGGAGAGATGTAACATCACTACTTTCACTGTTTGTCAGATATGACTTTGTATAAAACAAAATAAAGATATTTGTCTGGAGTTCAATGTGTGCATTAAATATAGTACATATATAGTAAGCCAAGACAATCGAGGTAGACAGAAGGGGTTAAATTGTAGACAGAAAACTTTGTAAGAAGAAAAAATGGAGAAGTGCAGAGAGTAAGAAAAGGGGAAAAGAGAGATAATAAGAGCACAGTGAATGAAAGCCAGCCTGCACTGCAGACACACAAACAGCTGAGCTGGAGGGTCACTGAGTTTCTACAGACCAGAACAGAGCAGGGGTACAGCAGAAAAAAGAGAGGAGGAGGAGGAAAGAAAAAGAGGGGGTGTTGGTAAACAAAAACTGTCTTTTTAGATGATCCCAGATACTTAAACCCACCTCATCCCCGCAGTTTAATAAACTTTTGAGACGCTTCAAAAAAGGGAGCCCACTGGGATGTGAAATAGGCAGCAGAGGGGAAGCTGAAAAATAAAATTTCATGCCAAACATCCTGATGTTCTTTTTTTCCTCTGTTCTCAGTGCTCAAATCTTTCTCTCTCTGGTTCAAGAAGAACCGCATGTGGACTGGGACTCATTTTGGACCTTTTTTTTTTTTTTTAAAGTTATGTACTAAAACAATTAGGGTTTCTTTTGTCTACACTCTTAATTGGTTCCAGGGACCTACTGGAGCTCCAGGTGGTCTCCACTAGTTCACTGTTTTGTTTTCATTAATAGCCAGAGTCAGCATCAATAATGTCAAAGTGTTGCCAAAGTTACGACAGTTTATCAGCTGAGCAGCTGATTGTGATGAGCATCACCAGTTGATGTGCAGGCCAGTCTGTGGCAGCCTCTGAGAGCTGTCTAAGTAAATATATACAGCTTCAACTGAGATGAAGGAAATCTTCTGCTAATCAGTTTAAACTGTCTCCTCACATCTGATGTATTTTATTTCAGTTGAGCACTTCTGTGGATGTGCCTGAACATATATACAGTACCAGTCAAGTATGTGTGTGTATGCATGTGTGTCTATATGTGTGTGTGTGTGTGTGTGTGTGTGTGTGTGTGTGTGTGTGTGTGTGTGTGTATATATATATATATATATAT
>JAOWBL010000019.1:9111160-9124813 GCA_028564865.1 Zenarchopterus dispar | reverse complement strand
ATATATATATATATATATATATATATATATATATATATGAAATTTGAACTCACTTTACACTCTCCATTTACACAGACATCCATGGAGTCGTCTCTACACGGTGTGCCGTCTACAACAGCGGGGGCACGCTCTGTGTAAAAGTTGTATCCTTCTGCCAAACAGTTGAGGGTG
Organism: Zenarchopterus dispar; assembly: GCA_028564865.1. NCBI lineage: Eukaryota > Metazoa > Chordata > Actinopteri > Beloniformes > Zenarchopteridae > Zenarchopterus > Zenarchopterus dispar. Next base: position 9,124,642 of record JAOWBL010000019.1, on the reverse strand, counting down.
CAGGGCTTCACGCCACCTGGATACATAAAAACAGACACAAAAGAAGGAAGGCACACAGTTAACAACATACAAAAAAATCCCATTATTATAACACACAAGCAAAGAAAAAAAAGGAGCTTCATAGAATTGCGGGATGTCTGCACAGTCCTATATTTTACCATTTTTACATACATTGCCACAGAAAATAACTGCCAATGATAGATATTCATCATTTCTAAATAAATATTTTAATAAACTAATTGATCCATGCATTTTACTAATACGACACAATTATTCATTCTAGATAGTTTTTTTTTTTTTTTTTTTTTTAAAGTTTCTGGTTACTTCTGGCCAATTCAATGTCATACCATACAAAACCTGCAAAAATGTTTAAGTTTTCTCTTTGTGGATTGAAACATTAAATATACGGGGTACCAGGCAGTATCCTGCAGCCTGATGCAAATATCTCAAAATTGGAGAATTTGAGACAGAACAAGCTAATCCTCCAGAGCAGAGAATGTCCAAACTCTGAGCTCTTCCACCAGCCACTTCAGCTTTTTGAAGGGACCCAACACAGAAACTAAACCTGTCTCAACGTGACAATAAAGATGTGGTCATCTTTTTTCTGAATTTCGACTTCAATGCTCCAACAAAATCTGCATGAGCATGTGGCTTAAAGTATGCATGCTAACTGCCACATGAGAAACCAGCTCTTCTACATTCAGTATTACATCCTAGAATTACAAGAGAACAAAAGTCTGCAGGGGAGCAGCGAATGTTTTTCTGCGGTGACAGCCAGAGAAGAAACAGCTGAATGTGATTATGTCACCACTGCTTTTCTGGAAGACTCTAAATCACTGAGCATTACTTGAGTCTCCTGTAGTATGTGGCAGTGATTGGAAATAAACATATATAAGTGCGACCAGAGTGTTGTAAATGTGCGCTGTACAAGAAAGACATATTAAAAATAGAAATAACACAAAAGTGTACATGTTTAGTACTTGGCAGCTCTAGCAGGGTTAGGAAGTTCAATACTGAGTCCAATTTACCAACATGCACATATTCGCACACATAGTTTTGCCACAAATCTTAATTTATCCGTGAAGGCTGCCAACAGCTGCACCATTTGAGTGGCCGTTGACATCAGCCTGGGCTGTGTTTGTTTGCGCTGGCAGTTCTGACGCAGGTACAGTATGTGCTGGGAAGCAGAGAGACTGAGTATGGTGGGGCTTGCAGAGAGTAAGCGGTCAGACCATGGAAAACTACAATTCCCATGGTGCTGAGCTTTGGCAGGGCAATCACAGCCTTCAGGAGTGTATTAGTACTCGATGGGTGTGATTTCTGGAGTGTGAAGGTTGAATGTGAAGGCTGCTGCAGTGAGGGCTGTAATATGGAGCTGCTGCTTGTGAAAAAAAAACTGCTTAAGTAAGAGAGCTTTTTTTTTTTTTTTAAATGAACTGTCCTTGGCTGTCTGAGCTGAGACAGAAAGACTGTTTCTGTTCTCCATGTCAGGAGAGAAATGAGACAGAGCGATTGCATAATGGTGAACTAAATTAAGTGAGAGATGGAAAGATGTTAATCGTGAAGACACAAAGAAAGGAGGAAGGAGAAGATAAAGGAAGCTTTCTCCGCTGCGGGAGAGGGAAAATGTAAAAGGAAGAAAGCTAAAATGAGGATCTTGGGACAGTGAGAGGGTACCAGAGGACAGACGGAGCTGGGAGGTGTTTTACGGCCCAAAATAGGGCAGGGATGTTGGCACTGTTCCCGTTTTAACAGCTGCAAAGATTTTCTGATGTAAAATCAGCTGACTTGATGAAAGGAGAACTTGTTGCCTGAAGCTGGATTTGGATGGGCGACTATCCCTGCAAGTCATTAAGTTATTGCAGGCCGATTAAAAGCAGTTATGTTGTTGAAACTATTTATCTACCGAGTCCAGTTTCAGCATCTAGTCCTCATCAGAGGCGAGGAATTTCTGCAAGAAATTCTGAGATGTGCGGCTCTCTGAAGCCAGCATCTGCCGGCCAGACAGGAGAGAGTCTGCAGCTTTGATTTGCTTAGTTCCCCCTCCACGCACACACACACACACATATACACACAGACACATATACACACATACATTACAGCTGAAGTACTTCTAATTGTCCTGTGCTTAGACAGTCTATGACTTCCTGTCATCAGCTCCAGACACACTTGTCATTTTCTGTTCAACTCTTCTTCTACTCTAAATTCACAAATCTACCTTTTCAGGACAGAGATTCGTGTCTGGATCCGATACAGCAAAACACTTTCCTTTTTTATTTTTATATTTAGCAATTTCCTGTTTCCTTTTGAATTGTTTAATTTGTTGCATTTTTATGAGTTCCTTCACCTTTTTGTGTGGTTTCCTGACAGTTTACTTGAATTTCCCTGCGGTTGCTGTCAAAGAGTCAGAATTATATCTTTTGTTGTTTCCTAAAGTCGTCTGCATTTTTTCCATTCACCTCAATAAAAAGCTCATGTTAAGAAAATCTCACTGCACTTGCACTAAGCAACAGATCTTCCTGTTAAGGATAATATTCTACAATATTTTCCCACAGGCCACATAAATGTTGACTAAAAGAAAAGTGGCATATAATACCCATCTAAGAATGGTTGCTTATGGGCATATTCATATTTAATATCAAAGATAGCTCTTTTTCTTGGGATTAAACTGACTTTCGGGTAGTTAAGTGTCTCACATCTCTTTTTCTTGAAGGACACACTTTAGCTAATGTGCTGATTCTGATTTGATTGTTGAGCCCTTCCGCCCCACAGCACTGTGAAACATCATTATCTCCTTTCCTTTCATTTAAGATGATCAAGTGCATTGTCTGCTACGAGACAGACGAAAGGAAGCTTAAACCAACTTTCCTTTGAATTTAAAGAATTCAACCAGCTCGTGACAGGAACTAAAACATTTCCTGTTCAGGTACAAGCCTCCTAAGAAAAACAAGCATCAACCACAAGTCATCACTCCCTTCAGTACATACAATGTATTTGCCTTTGTACTTCTTGCAGCCAGGCTTTACGGGCATTTTTCTTGTTTTTATTGCCTGCATTTGGAATTTTTTGCACATTTTCTTATAAGTTGTGTCTCTGGATTTTCACAAATATCTTTTTATGTGATATGATTTTTTTTTTACCATTTTCTTTCATGCCTGAATTGTTTGTCTTCCATTTGTCTTTAAGTCAGTGACCACTAATCTGTGGTTTAAGTATTGAAGTTTGGGCTCTCATTTCCTTCTGGTAGTCTGTGTGTGATTCGTCTGCATTTTCAATTGTCTTATTTCTATCTAGCTGAGGGGTTGATCCTAGAGAGTGACAGCGAGAGAGATAAGACACCAGAGAGAAATCAGCAGGGAAGAAGGGTAACTATTTTTGCAGATGTTGGGACAAATTAAGGAAGAAAACCCTCACCAGCCTGTCAGGCTCAGAGATGGGATTGGACTGTTCACATCTGCACTAAATTCAAAGCGGGTTGTGCAGCCCATGGACAATGGCAGCCACAAATGTTGAAAAATAACAAAGTTTGCACTGTGCTTTGACGCAAACATGCACACACCAACATAAGACGACTTGGATTACTCACTCACTCACCTCCTCTGTAAGGTTTCCAGCTGTAAAATTTTCCCCTGAAGGGAATGCTGTCAAAATTGGAGCACTGGATCTCCCGAAAATCACGAGAGCCTGCAGGGCACTCCTGCAACACACACACATGTACCAACAGAGTCTTGCATGCAGTGAACACCCTCAACTGATTCATCAAAAAATAGTGGGGATTTGGACTGATCTGTGCCGACAGATTGATTATAATGATGATGATGATGATGATGATGATAGAGAGCAGCAACACTCACATCAATATTACAGGACCTGAAGCGCTTTCTTTCCCCCAGACAATACTTTCCACCGATGGTTGGCCTACAATGAAAGACAATCTGGACAGTCAGTTACATCTCATTATTGTTGAACATGCCCACCCTCCATCGCTTCACAACAATATTACAAAATAAAAATATCTGATCTCAGCTTTTTGTGGCTCCATCACTGCACCTGAAGTTTAACCCTCAGTTTATCTTGTAGCATTTCTAGATTTCACAGCTGTGAGGAGAGAAACAGTTCCCCACTTTTAAACGGCTATAATACCAGGATATTCAATTTGAATAAAGCCAAAATAAATATGCAAAATGATGTTCAGAAATGAAACACAAAAACACTGCTGGCCTTCGATCTGGGTCAGTCTGTTCTTTTTTCATTAGTTCAAGATGAGGTGTCTGGTCAAAAGCATTCGAAAGACAAGTTGTTCTGCTTTAAAGAAGCTCTTTGATATAAATAACAGCATTGGTATCATTTGTGTGGCAGTTGCAGAGAAGATATTTTGTTAAGCTATACAAATTAAAAGGATGATAAACTCCCTTGCTCTTTTCTTTGTGATAATCTTAAACAGCTTATTTTGGAGTAGTTAGTGGAACTTGTGTTGCACTTCTTCAGTGAACAAGATTCTCTTGACAGGATAAATAACTTTTATTATATTAAAAACTAAGGAAACAAAACAAAACGTACAGCTGTGACGCTCACACAAGACGTTCTACATAGGAAATTAAAAGTCTTAAAAGTAACACAATACACTTGTTAAAATCAAGAGGTATAATTGTGTTTTTGTCTCTAAGAAATATAGTAATCTAAATCATATCTTATTATACCACTTCATACGTTATTTATTTTGTCTGTACACAGAGAATATAAATAAATCAGGCATAACCAATGGCTAATTTTTTTGTCACATTTTACAATACAGCAGTAAAAGAACAATATTTAGGTTCTAAATAAACGAAAACCATTTAATTTTTCTATCCAGATACTTCATGTTACTGTTTTCGAAGGTTTGTGTGGTCTTACTACTGACATCCTAAAGTTGCATCAGTTTTGATGTGGATACAGACAAGCAGGTGAAAGACTGATACTGCGTTTGAGGTTGACTCATGGCTGAGATCCGTACCTGGGGCTGTCGCAGTGTCTGACAGAGGAGGAGACCCCTCCCCCGCAGGTCCTGCTGCACTCCCCCCAGGGTGACCACAGACCCCAGCCTCCATCCACACCTTCAGGACGTGTACCGTATGCCACACAAATCCTCTTATAGCACCACTGCGAGACAAACACATACATAGCACAGTAGATATAAACGTCCTACTGTAGATACACGGCATTCACATTACTCACAAATATAAAAGTGCGTCAACAAACATACTACAAATCATCATTTCAAGGTGAAAAACAAAGTGAGATCAAAGCTCCTGAAACATTTTTGCTGTTTTTTTACAACGATAACTTTTTGACTTTTGAAATGAGGTATAATCAACAAATGGGTCTTGGAAAACGTAATCAAAACAAAAGTTAAAGTGAAATCAGCTCAAGGACTTGAGCTTCTTTCTCATTCCTGTTCCCGTCCGACCTTCACCAGCAACATCCTGGCTGAGTTAAAATTTTCAGACGTACTTTTTCTCTCGTTATATTCTAACCTCACAAAGAATTATACTTTCAGCGCTTACCCCTTTCTCTATGGTATTTGTCTGGCAGATGGTTCCCTCTGCAGCGGGAATGCTGCTGGTGATGCAGCGGTTGCTCTTGCTCATGCACCAAAGTTCACTGCAGACTTCCTGTGTGTTTGAGCGAGAAACGAACGAAAGCATCGGTGACAAACAGACAAGACTGTGCCACTGCCTTGTGAGGCACGAGAGCAGAAACCCTCTTGTTCACCTTCACCTTCTCCTTCTACAGCAATGTCTTTAACACATGGGGGTTATGTTTTATTGTGTACATATGCTGCGACTACATAGTATCGATAATAATAAGTCTATAAAGCCGCTTTCTGTTCCAGATGTCCATTCACTCTGAAGCTGGCCTTGTAAAACTTGACCATGCAATAAAAAGAATGCTATTCCATGAAAGTATTGCAAGATGTGTGACATCACAGACTTGAAGCATGAACGCGAGAGCCCAGAAAGATAAACGACTTAAAAAGAGATTTAGTCAGCTTGAGTCCATTTAAATGTTCGGCAGAAGATTAAATCACAGTTAGTAAAAGAAAGTAAGATGGTTGAAAGTTGAGATGGTTCTGATTTGCAAGGACTGTTTTGCGCACTGATGAAAAGAGCCCTGCAAAGCATTTTTAGTGTTTTAGTGAAGACATCTGGTAGCTTTATTTTAGTTAAATTTGACGTATAACACAACGATGCCTGAATTTTTAAAGAGCAAAATTAAAAGATTTTATGACCTACATGATCTGGTCTGCTTTGATATAATACATGACACCAGATTTTTTATTTTTTGTTGTTGTGTGTGCTACTGTGTGGGGGTAAAAAAGGTAAATTTGAAAGAAATTAGTTAACATCACTGTGCTCACCGAATATTTACACTGCCGAGATCGGATGCCGTACTGGAAGCGGCACTGCTCGTCTGCGTCGTAGGCCTGACCTGGCGCAGTGGTGGGGTACACAAACTCCTGCTTTGGAGGTATATTGTTCAGACAGGAGCCCATTCCTGAGCTAAAACACGTCAAACGGAAAAGAAAAGTGGGAAATTAAAACCATCACAATTACAATTACAGTCAAGTCAATGTTTCAAACTTGTGTTCTGACAAAACCCATTTTATTGCAACAGTGAACAGGTTAGGTATAATTACATGGAGCTGGATTTGATGAATTGAGGTTTGTCTGACCTTCAAAAATGGTTTAAAGGATTTTTCTTTTCCTGACCTCTAATTACCAATTATTTGTGGTGGCGCAGATATTGTACTGGCTGACTTACTCCAAGAAGCTGGTGATGTAATCCCGGCTGCAGGCGGACCATATGAATGGGTTTGTCTTCATGGTGATGTGGTCAGCCATCAGCTTGGCGGTCTCCTGGCTGCGTGGCCCGCAGGCGTTCCCCATGCCGTCATGGTTCATCCCAAACCTAAAGCCCGTGATAAAATGACAACAACACTTTGAAGTAGCTGTGTGGATGTGAATTAATCCATACAACAGCGATGGAGACAGAAAAAAAAAAGATCACTGAAGAATCAAGTGGGTCAGATGAGAAATATCAAAAGATTGCAATCCAAAATAACTAAAAATATTCACTTGACATTTATCCACAATCAAAGTCTAGATGTTTCTTTTGTATCACATTAGGATAAAAGAAAGCCCAGTGTGATACTTGGTTTTCATTGGACATCAAACCAGGGACTGATGTACAACATATGATACCTTTTTAAACAGTAAACTTCAAAGAAACACATTTTTAACTCACAATAACAGACCCGATTCATTTTGACATTTGACCAACAGAAAACTAGTTTGACCTGCAGTTTGTCAATGACGACAAAAATCATTTAGATAATTATTTAGCTTTTAAAGAAACACTACTCGTGTTTTTAATTCTTTTATATAAAATTAAAATCTATATTTAAATATAGAAATGCTGAAAATAAAAGTTCTCATACCTTATTGTATCGTTTAGATATACTGAATAAATTTTACCCACTATCTGACATTTTAGATTAACAAAATATTATTACTGACGGCAGGAAATAATCAATAATCACTGCTAGTTACAACACTGTCAACACCTCACTGGGGCTACAAAAACTATTACTAATTACTCACTAATCTTGTGATTATTTTATTTTGAATATTATAGTTTTATTTTGTCTCCAACCGAATCAAAATACTTGTTTTGCTTCATAGGAAAGCTTTGATGTTTTTTTTCCAACCCTAAATCAGAACAAGCTGAGACTTTGTGAAAATGTTAATTAAAAACAAATTTTACTTTGACTTTTATTCATTCGCTGACAGTATGAAACCAAGAAATTTCATATTTTGTTTTGTCAGTCACATATCATTTATTGATATAGAGTCATTTCTACATATCAGAGCTACAATACAGCTTCAAAATAAGTTTTGGACAAAAGTTATTTAGAACCGGTAATGAAGTAAAAAAAAGAAAGATAATATTAGGAGCCTGTGATGTCTACAGGTGACTGATATCACAGGTTTAAAATATCAAGATATTTCAAATCTGTAGGTGTGAAATGGGCAGAGGATCATCAGTTGTTCATAAATACAAGAGGAAATATCTGTAATGTTTAAAAACAAAGTTCCTAAAAGAAAAAGAAAGATTGGAAGTGACTTGCATATTCCTCACTCCTGCACAAAATATGTTAAAACTGTTAAAGTGACTCTGGAGGACTTTGTTAGCTTAACTTGGACACTTGTGACCTCAGAACCCTCAGATGGTACTGCATCAAAGCCCATCATTCATCAAAAACCGATATGAAAATATGGAGTGAAAATTTGGGAACTTAAGCACTACAATACAGAGTTGCATTTACAATTAAAGTGTTACTATGAAAAAGATGTCTTGTCTCATGTTATGCCAGAGCCGTGTAATGTACCTGGAACAAGAAACATGTAGTCAAGAAAATCAGGATTACAGAACCTTTTAAAAAGAAATAGGAACCATTTGGATAAAAAAGACAAAAAGGACCAGCCAAAAGTTTAAAAGTAAGAGTGTGTGATGTAGTGGGGTTGTATGAGTTGTATAAAGGTCATTTACACTTCTGTCAGCAATAATGCAAAAAAAAAAAAAAAAGAAGAAGAAAATTTTAAAGAAATATATGCTTCCATCAATATACTCTGCTTTGTAGGGATGGTCATTCATTATTCCCTACGACAACAGAGGGTACAGGATTTCAACTGGCGTGCCTGTGGTCTCAACTGGACCCAACTGTGAATTTAGAAGTGACAGGGTCATTGTTGTAAAACCTGAAGTGTGTTTGCGTGAATAATGAAGTGAAATGACAGCTAAAACTCTTCATAGTTTGGTAGGAGACGGAAGTTTAAACAGTTTCTTCTATCAAGAAATAAGATGGTGAATAAAAAGAGTGAGTTTGGAGCAATGTTCAGTACAAGGTGGGAAAGAGAGGAAACTGTATTGCATATTTCACCATGACAGGGCTGCGAGAACATATTCTGAGCTTTTCTATATGACTTTCAGACTAGAGGACCAGACAGAGACTGTAAACAGAGCGGGTCTGTCTGCAAACCGTCTGACCATTTTGATGTCTCACTGCTCTGCCTGAATGTTCATAATAGACATCAATAACACTCACAGCAGCTGTGTTTGAGCTTGGAATATAAACTAAAAGCTTTTCATCCCTCAGTAGTCTTTTCTGTTGGTTTTTCTTGCCTTTTCATGTGGGTCCCTTTCACCATAAACAGGTCTGCATTTAATCTTAACACTGCACTGTAATGCCAAAAAATTTTTTTTTCATAATAGTGTACATACATATTTATAACAGTGACAAACGTTGTCCAGACATAGTGATAAGATGGTCTCTTGGTTTTAAAGCTTGAAAACCCGTGTAAGACATTAGAAAAGTTGATGGATTCGCCATCTGTTTAAATGCTTTTCAATGAAGTTGGAGAAAACACAAGCAAATGGGACACTGGATTACTGAGCAAGTAGAATTATATGAGAATAACGTCTCTTGATTCAGCAGTTGGACTGATAGAGCAGCTAGTGAATGAAAATACCAATCACCTCATGGAAAATGTATAAAGCGAGGGGAAGGGAGGTGAAAAACGCATGTTTTCTCCAAGTACCTGACCAACCACACGTGACTGATTTCCCTTGTGACTGAAATAGTATCTTCAACTCCGAACAGATTCTCAAGCTAAACTGACAGATCTGATGAATTGTCCTTAGATCACCACCAGTGGAGATGATCTACAGACAAGCTCTCAGAAGATATTTATATTTCAGGCTTAGCTAAAGGGAGACTGTGTATCTAATTCATGGATCAACAACTCAGCCATTTTTTGCAGGAGATGTTTAGATGCTCTTCATCTTTGCTCTAGGTGAGTTACAGTTTATTGATCTCTGTATGCAGCACTGTGGCGCATGATCCTGTCCTGAAATATTTTGAAAATTCAACCCCCCGTATATACCCTAAAACATGACAAATATACCTTCAAAACACGAAAAGGATGAATCATACAGGCCTTGTGTTGACAGAAGTCTGTATTTGAATCCACATTACACATATTTGTGCTCTATTTCTATATATGTTCCATAAACTCCCTGGTACAACAAATTTAAAGGAATATTACGGTGTTAAATCATCCTAGGTCTATTACTAGAAGGCAAATTTTTATTAGTGAGCATGATAAAGTTAATCAAAGCACTTCTGCTTTAAAACAAACATACTTTTGCAACATAACATACCCACTGTCATCAGAATAAATACCTATTTTTTATAACAAGACTCAAAAATGTAATTTACTTAAGTAATAGTATGGATAAGGTCTCTACAGACAAACCAAGGAAATTTGAACTTTGTTCTAAAAAAGTGTTTATAAAGAACTTGTTGCTAAGATTACAGCTTGACTCCATTGGCCTCTGTTGACAGTACTTTGAGTGTTATCAGTAGTCAACTTTTGCAGACTTATGATAATGTAGCAATCTAACAGAAGGATATTACTTTACCATCCTTTTTATACACTTTTTGTACACATACAAAGTTAAAATGACTTTGGTTGGACTATAGGGACACAATATTACTTAAGTAGGATAGCATTTTTGAGTCTTGTCAGAGGCTTAAAATAGCTATTTATTCTGATGTTGATGCTTGGCCTCTGGGTTAACATTAATAGCCTTTATGCTGCAAATGTAATTTCCATTCTAAGTCAAAGCTGTGTTGATTCACATTGTTGTGGTCTCTAACAAAAATTTACACTCTTTAGCATCTAGTGGGGTTGATTTAACTGCAGAACTTATCTTGCAATGTGATAAACATTTAGCAGACAGATGTCTGACCAATGGAAAAAAAAAACTATTTGTCACTGTTTTCTCACATTACTTCACTGCAAAATCAAGGTACACTGATTTTGCTAGTTTGCTTGCTATTTCAGGCTGCTTTTTTTCCTTTTATCTTAGCACATATGTGGGAAAATTAGTATCTGCCATCTCTAACTGCTGCACGAACTGGCCAGTATATGGGAAATGTTGCTCTGGCAGCAAATACTGTTATATGTGGTAGAGGGCTTTGTACATGTGTCGGAGGCTGTTTTAAACACATCAGTTCTTTACAGTTGCACATACTGCATGTCTGAGACCTCCAGGAAATCAAAAATTTTTTTGTTTATAGGTCTGTGTATGTGTGTGAATTACTCACGTATGTCCAATCTCATGGGCAATAGTGAAAGCTGTTCCAAGACCAATATCCTCATTGATGCTGCAGCTTCTCTCTGGCTCACACATCCCTCCGACTGGAGCCAGACCTGACAAATATACACACATGCACACACAAGGTTTATTAATATAAAAGCAATTTATTCTTTGGAAAACATTTGGACTAAATCTCAGAATGTCAACCCCCAGAAAACTGATGGGCCTCATAAGAGCAAGACTACAACTGGACTTTTGTGTGAGTGAATGTTACCTAGAGTTTCACAGGGCTTGTTTTTTTGGATGCAGATGTCGTACCTACAGGTTTAAGAGAAAGTAAAAAAAAAAGATTTGAAAGGATTATTATTCACCATCTCACCCAGACTGCTGTCGTTGCACACTTTGCAGCATATTCACAAATAGTGATGGACAGACTCTCCCAGACATGTTATGGACAGACGGACAGTGGACAGCAGTGAGAGCAGACAGATATAACTTTGAAAGAACAATAGGCGGAAACCGTGGATGGTCACTGAGGTGTCATCTGTCTGGACAGCTTCCATCCTTGCTTGATAAATGCTGTTGCAAAAATCAAACTGTTCCCACAGAGTTACCACCAAAACCATATCTCAAAAAACAAGTGACATTTTTTTTGTTTTACACCACCTCTGTTTGACAGTTAACTGCTTGCAGCATGAGTTTATGGCACATTCCTCGTGAGAGAATAGTAGTGTTTGTGGCAGCTTCACTGCATTCAGATGACTCTGACCAAACCATGCTTGTTCTGTCCTCTGTTGCACATTCCACAGTCAACAGCATCAGCTTTCTTTCATTTTGTTTAACATACACTACCGTTTCTGTTTTCCGTAGCTAACAATAAAGTGAAAATTATGAGAAAGCCCTACTGTCAGACTCAAACCAGATCTGCTTTGATATCTGCTCACTTTCTAAGTCTCTGGAAGTGTTTCTAATTTTTTTTTTTTTTTCAAGGAAAGAAATCTGCTTTCTTTTACATCTTCTGTCCAAGTACTGAGTTGCCAGGGAGACCCAATCTACTGTGACCTAAAGAGGATGAGATGCAGTCCAAGTCCACTGAATTTCAAGCCCATTAGGAGAGAGGGTCACAAATATTCCTATTTACAAGATAGTGCAGAATGTATTTAAAGGAGCAAATATGTAATGTGAAGCCAAAAATTAAATTTATATTCCACACTCTAATTAACCTCCTCAGACATGGAGCAATTTTTTTTCTTATTGCTTTGGGACCTAGTTAAAAATATAAATATTATGACATAGAAAACACAATGTGTGATGTCCACATATTTGTATGTCAGGTCTTAGGAGGTTAAAATGGGGGCAGTATACCTGCACAAAGAAAACATACACAGACAATTCCACGGCGTCAGTTCAGCACCAAACATATTGCAAATCAAAACCCAAACTCTGATTACCAAAACCCAAAATCTGAGAATCAAAACACAAACACAAATCTGTAGCCAAGAAATTAACATCTCTAACCAAGTCCGCAATCACTTTTCTCACCATCATTTCTAAAACCTCCATCTCCATTTCCAAGCCGCTTTTCTCAGTTGCACTTTTTATTTTTCTTTTTGCAATTCTGAAAAGAGTCAAATCACCATCGCATCAACCTACAGCGAGCAGACAGGATGCAATTCAGATGAATACATTTGAAGGTAAATTGATGCCATAGTAACTTGACTTACTCTACCATCAAAAATGTTTAGCAAAACTATACTCTGGTTTTAGCCCTATTTTTAATTTTTTGGCATCCAAATTAGGTTTTTGTTTTTTTGGTTGTGGTGGTGGCAAAGTTCTCCAGAGAACTTCAGGCAGCCTTGCTGTTCCTGTTTAACTATATTAAAATGTAATGTGGGCGCAGTACCTACATGACTGACAACTTCAAGTACACCCACGAACTGTGCTACTCTTCATGTCGCGTTGTACTGAGGCCACTATGTTGCTCACTACTGCCACACATGGCAGAAACTGGTATTACAAGACTGGATGGACTGAAGCTGGTTATTTGGCATAACTCAGCAGATATCTCAACAGTGTTGCCCGATATACGATAATTACCATATTTGTATGATAATTTTAACCCCCGTACAATGTACGATGAATAGTTGAAAATATACAATCACTTCACAACACTTCTAAAAAAGTGAGTATTTCTTCACAACTATTATTCACCATTATATATATATATATATATATATATATATATATATATATATATATATATATATATATATATAT
>JAOWBL010000019.1:9074370-9111060 GCA_028564865.1 Zenarchopterus dispar | reverse complement strand
ATATATATATATATACATATATATATATATATATATATATATATATATATATATATATATATATATATATATATATGACACACACACACACACATATACACATACCTGGTGATAAGCACGGCAGTGTCATGGTGAGCAATGCCATTGTCTGGTATGGCATTCCCGTAGCTGCTTCGGTGTTGGATGGTTTTCTGCCACTTACAGAAGCTGTCTAAAGACTTCCCTGCATGATGGTTGATCTCCAATGTCGGCTGGTAACGTGAAAAGAGGGAAAATACAGATCTTAAAAGGCAATTTCTCCTTCCAGTGCATGACAATTGATGTCACATATGTCTTGAAAATGAACAAAGATACTTAATTTAATAGCAATGTCAACAAACAGTATAATAGCTCAACAGTGCTTCAAAATCACATTTTTCATGTTTTTAACTGATTTATGCTTGTTTCCCACAACAGTTTGTCAGCCTTCAGTCCTGCCTGTGAAAATTCAACACCTTCATAAGATTAAGAGGGTGCATAGAGGAGAAGGAGAGAAGGGAGTGCTCAGCTGGCCACAGCTGGCGAGAGCTCGTAACCCAGGAATGCATGTGGTGACATAACTGGTAATTTTCTCATCCCACAGTCCCTCATCTCTGGGCCCACTGCTGGTCTCATTTTCCTTTCCTGGGCCAGCTTGCCTTTTTTGACCTGGAAAATAGCAACAGAACCACTCGCAGGGACTATTCTCAACTCTGTCCCGACCTCAACCTCAACAGTCTGTGCCATAGGAATAACTAACACTAATACTGCCTGCCGCTAATGATCCTAACATAAACTTTATTTGCTCAGATAACGAACACATCCGGCAGGGAAATTCTGGGGCTTATTTTAAGGAAGCATGAATCATAAATGTTCCCTAATAAGACCGCTGTGGAGGAAACCTCAAAGCCACACTGTAATACCCGGTGGAACCGGCTGCACCGTCTCACCGCATGCTGTTAATGACTAGCTAATAAGGTAATTCACTAGATAGTCAGGTGGCTCTGTCATCTTCTGAGCTATGCTGGTAAGGTCGTGGACTTTTTATGAGCTGAACTCCTGCCTTGCGGTCAGGTGTGGATTCTAGTTTTGTGTCATTTCTGACCTCCAGTCAGTCACTTACTTACATCATACAACAGCGATGCAGCCCTGCTGGCGAGGATTTCATTAAGCAAGATGGTGCATGCTGACATCAGCTAAATAATGAAGACCATGTTATTTATGTTCATTTTGTTAGTTAACTGAGCATACTCACATAATTACTTAATATGTAGTCTTAAATACTTTGACTACATAACCTTTATCACCCCTTATACCAACTTTTACTTACTATAAAACAACAATCAAGTTTCAGTGCAGGCACCCTGGTGTAAGTGATTGGTACTAAATCTGCTCAAAGGACAGAGTGTAAAGTAAGTGAGGATTAGGTATTATTATGCTCTGAAAGCTCTTGGTAGCTCACCACACAGTTTTGGACAGGGCCTGATGTTTTAGCAGAAATGGTCGTAATAAACAATTTCTTGAGAGGAACACCATGGTCAACAAGATGCACAAACCTTACTGATTGAATTTGGATGGCTAGTGCACACCCCAAACTCATTCTGTAAGCAAACATTGGTTGTTGTACCCAGATTTGACTCAAGAGGCCAGGGTTACTCAGTAGAAGGGACAAACAGCATTTTTGGTTAGACTTAGGGTTAACGCCAGGCAAACACCAGGCATGCTGCTATATTCTGGACCATTTGTAGAGGTTTCACTGTGGGGACCTTGAGGAAAAAGTTTACCATTAACTGTATCAGGAGTCAGGGCAAAATGAGTCATTGTTGTTTCAGTTTATCCAATAGCTTTTCACACATTTCACTTCAAACCAGAAAAGCTCATAGTATTGATAGACAAATATGTAAGTGTGGGCCAGCTAGATACAAAGAGCCACAAACCTAATATGGCTAGAGGATGTTGGTTGATATTGGTTGAAATCAAAACCAGACCTTGAGAAATCTGCCTTTCCATTGATACAACACATATGTGTTCGTTCATCACACCTGTAAAGCTGATATGTGGATTGAGGTGTTTAACATCACTGTCTAACTCCAACTTTGAGATTTCCTACACCCTGGATGTGCGTCATAGCAACGGTCAGAGGAGTCACTGTTCGCCACAGTAACAAACATGACGGTCACAGAGCGGCTCTGTATGACAGGTACAAAACTCCCCTCATTCCCTGAGCTTTTCACCCTCCCTCAATCATCTCTCTCCTCTCTGCTTCCTTACATCCCCTCATTCCGGTCATTACAGTAGCCATTCACAGGAGCCACTCACTTAGAGTCCACTGGGAACGGTGGGGAAAACATACTTAAGCCTAATAATTTGGCACAAATAAGAACTCTACATATGCTGGTCAGAGTTTTATCTGGACTCAGAGGTAGTAAGAACAAGTACAAAATGACAAAGTGTTGTCAAATTTACCTGGTCTTCCATGAGGAGAATAAGTCGTGTCACTACAATGTTGACTGCATTCCCCAGGCTAGAATCCTGGAACAGTTTGGCAACCTGACCTCCAGGGAAACAAGAAAAAACCAGTCTTAAAAACGGCTGAGTCGCCAGTTATGAGCATCAGATCTGAGGTACGAAAACGCTAAAAAAAAACCGAAACAATAAAAAAGAAACACATCAGGAAAAGAGAAACCCAACAAAACTAAATCCCTTAAAAATCAATGAAAAACAGGCATTAAAACTGTTTAAAAAAAAGCTAAATAGTACAAGAGATTCATCACTTACAAACATTAGGCCTACAACTTAAGCAATAATAATAATAATAATAATAATGAACCACAGTTAATTGAGACTAAAGCTGCACCCAGACACTCACATCTGGTGTAATTTAAGCGAGACTGTTAGTTTCTTTTATTCTTTGTTTGCTTGCTTTGTCTGCGGACCACCCTTTCATTAAATACATTCCTAACATTTGTGTGTTTCGAAGTTTAGCGTGAGCAGATCTGCACTGACAGAAATATCACAGACAATGACATAAAACTTTTGCATGTTTGACTGAAAAGAAGCCTGGAAGAAAAAAACACAAACACATCTTCTTTTCCTGTCTTTCTACAAATATTGTTCATTAATTTGCTTTAATATATTTATAAATTACTATATTAAAAGTTTATATTTGACTTTTTACAGCTACTGAAGACATTTTGTTTTCCTTTCGACTCTTTTTTAATTGTGTCCACTTTTGTATATTTTTTTTTATGCTAACTAATCAAACCACCTAAAGCTGATGGACTGAAAGCTTGGAAAAGCTAAATTAAACAAATTTAGAACATTTTCACCATATCTTCTCAATTATTGTTGGTTTAAATGTCCAACACAGAGGAAATTGACTGTCTAAAGAAGTGTGCATGTGCATCTTTTGTGTTGTAAAACTTACAATATTCATGACAGCCAGGATGTACTGCTCGATGTCCCTGCGACCGTGGTAACCCACCATCATCTTGTCGGCCACCACCAGTGTCTCCACATAGCGCTCCTGGCTAACTGAGCGCTTCAGAGGTAGCTGACCACGGCCGACGTGATGAGGAGGGGTCTTCAGAGTTCGCTGCCACCATGACGCGCCTTTCATCGGCTTCTCATCTGAGTTAGATCACATACACTTGTGTTTCGAGAGCTTACAGTAAAAAAAAAAAAAAAAAAAAAAGGAAACCCACAAAAGCAGTTCAGTCACTTTTCTTATTTCATTTGTCATCACTTGACAAACGATTGTCAGCTAAAACACTTCGCTGTGCATCTAAAATGACGCCTGACTGTATTCTTCACATGACTGTGGGGAAAAACTGACACAGAAATATGTTTTTGAACAGATTTTTGTTTTTTAAGCAACGCCCTGTAACACAAATCCAGTCATGCCTAATCACAGCTGGGAGCTCAAATCCAACAACAATCTTCTGCTCATGGCTGGTTTGGAAATCAGCAAGAGGCTTTTTAGTCCTCCAGTCTAGACCGTAAGGCTGCCACCAATAAATCCAGAACATTTCTTCTCTTACCAATGACCCCACAGGACCGACCCTTGTACTGGTGACGGAGCGATGACCGTTTGTATACCACATGGGGGCGCCCCTCTGTTCTCTGTGCCCCTCTCTCCCCCCTCTCCATCCTGGTTTGGTTATCTGGTGAGACAAGGGGTTCAATCAGGTACTCCTCTCCCCCTGCAACAATCACCCCCTGCTGCAGAAAGACAGATTTGAAGAACAAAATGGAACAGAACAACAGGGAAAATTGCAATCATCACACAAATATCATAAACTTTACAGTGCAAAGATCTTGACTAAAGTGATGTTTGCTGCTAAAAATCTGCATTACAGAACAAATTCACAACCGACTGAAGAATATAATTTTCGTTCATGAACCTAAAAACAAAGCATTGACTCAATACTTAATTAAATTACTGTTCAGTTTTCTTTAGTTTATTTTTGATGAAGTGGATGAAATATTAACCCTATAATCCTGTGTGTAACATATTTAATACATGAATTTCTAAGACCGCTGTACAACTTCAATTGTCAAAAAAGAAAAAAATTACACAGAAAATGATTTTTTTTTTAAAGAAAACAAATAAAAAAATACATAAAATTACCCAACGTATAAACAATGATAAGAAAAATATTATTTAGAAATTTTCAAAGACAAAATTGAAGGTGTTCTTCAAATTTGAGAATTTTTTTTTGTGTGTGTATTTTTTCATGTCAGGCATTACAGGGTTAAGCTTTAGTCTTCTAACCCTAAAAAACTAACATAACACATTCAATTCATTTTTAAACTTTAATAATAACTTGGCTGCATATCACAAGCTTGTATTGACAAATGAGTGATTATAGCAACAAATAATTTTTCATATCAGTTCACATTGTAATAACTGCACATAATGACACTACATTAAAAAAACAGCAAACTACATTCATACAATTTAAGATGTGCTGGGGGGTATTTAAGTAAGAAGTGGATCATGACTCAAAGTTCTTTCATCACAGTCATATTTCCAAACTAAATAATGTAACTTGAATTAATCCATTTGGGAGAAAAAAAAACATGTTTCATATTGTTCATGGTCATTTACAAAAGCAGGATCTCTGACTGTTTCAGCTACAGGAAATCCAAATCAAATTTCAAGCATAAATAGGAACATATGGCCATTATAATTCATTGTTAATATGTCTGTGATTATATCATAGTTATCAAACAGCAGTCCGGTGAAGTAACAATCCCCACAGTTTTTAAGGGTTCGACATACAATTTGATCATGTCCTCCAGCTCTACAGACACTCGCTCCCACACAGGGAACTCTGAGGGGAACTTTGAACCCTTCAGACCAGAAGATCAAGAACACACACACATAAATACAGTCAGACAAACACAGAGTAGAGCATGAAAGGGTGAATGAGAGCGAGGAAAATGAGTGAGTGAGACAGAGAGCGATACACTAACAGTTCCTTTGATTCTGCTCAGATGTGTCGGCCCCGGTCAAAGCGAGTGTCTCCCCACGACTCGCTGCGGCGAGTTTCAAAGCACCTTGTAATCCCATAATAAAGTTAGTGACGCCCTTCTGGACACAGCGCACTCACTGGTGAATGCTGCTCTGACTAACAGTAATTACGTGTGCAGCTTATCAACGCTTTGTGAACACATCTAAAACGTTGTTGTGGGGCCCGGTGTTTGTAGTGAGAGGACACACAGATACACGGTCGTATGAATGCAGCAGAGTGTGTTCAGCCAAATGGTCTATCACAATTCAGATTATCCAGTCAAATGGTTCGGATGAGCACTAACTTTGAAGCATCATCAAACAAATGCCAGTCCTGTGTTGTGGTTTGCTGAGATGAGCTCATGTGAAAAAAAAAAGTGAATGGATAAGAATTGATGCTCCCTACAATAAGCAAAAAACAAAATATCCTTCACTTTCCAAAATACCTTTTAATAACCTGACGAGAGCAAAGCTGGAACATGATTTATTCTGGGACAGTGGCAAAGTTTAGGGGTCTCAAACTTTAAAAAAGACAATAAAAAATGTCACTTTCACAAATTATGCTTCACGTTAATGTCCAAGGAGTAATTAAGGTAGGGAAGGCTTTTATTTTTAATTCCTTTTTTGGAAGATTTTTTATATCCAACTTTGCACAAACACAATATATGTGGCTTATGCCTGTCATTTAGAGTGTAGTTCCTACACTTTATTAAAAACAAACAGATGCACACAACCAAGACCACATCAACATACACGTAGTTCTGTTGTCTTGATTCATTCTAGCATATTTTTATTTTTAAAAAAAAACACCTTATGTAATGTCAAAATGGCATAAACCCTTTCTTCATTTGGCTTTCAATTTTGAGTAGAGTATGACACACGGACAGATGTTGCACTGTGCTGCTATTTGATTTTAAAGTTTCTTAAATGCTGGTAATGATATCTTCCTGCTTTTAAAGTGTGATTTTTTTTTAATTCAATTGTAATGCACTTTGGTCAACTTTGTTGTTTTGAAATGTGCTATATAAATAAATTTAACCTTGAAAGGAAGTTGTACTAATAAGGTTTATAATGTACGTTTGTACTGTACACCCAGGATACTTTTAAATGCTTTCGCAAAATTGTAAATCCAAAATAGAAGCATCAGATATTTTGCAAAATATTGCTCCTGTGCTGCTACGTCTGACCCAGATCTAGTTGTTAGACGTCGAGGTTCCAGTCTTACCAGGCCGTTGCAGTTGCTCAGGGCCACTTTGCTGGAGTGCGGGTGGTTTTGGAGATGTCCTGTGTAGTGGCATCGGGAAGAGTAAGGGTGACTCCAGGCTAATCGGCCCCTCTTCCAGTACTCCACCCTGAACTGCTGGGACAGCAGGCCTCCCTGCAGAGTCAGGTTCAGCAGAAAGTTGTTCCGTGATGTAGACACCTGGTAGAAGAGCTAAGTGACAGGGAAAGAGAAGTATAGAAGAAATGTATACAAACTGCATCCCTTAAGTGTAAAAACTGATAGGAATTCTCTCAAAAAGCATAATACAGAGTCATGCAGCTTGTCCTCAGTGCTGCGTCGTCTTCTTTGGTGGTTTTTATACTCGTCTGTGTCCAGCATCTCGCCATTAGGTCCCACACGTACAGGGATGGCGATTTCATACTGGCCTAAGCTGGACAGGAAAGCGGCTAGAGAGACAGAAATAAAGAACACACAAAATCACCAGCAGAGTTAAACCAAATAAAGTTCATATCCAGCTTCAATCTAATTAAAAACAGCTTAAGATTCTATTAGTGGGTCTCTCTGAGAGACACTATCCCAATTGGCACTTTACAGCCACTCCACTTACATGTACCCTTCCCTCATGAGGCCCAAGGGAGGTTGCCATGGTTACCTTGAGACTTTGCTCTTTCTGTCTTTCCAGTGCCTGTTAGAGATTTATTGTCCAAGCTCAGACACAACTTCCAACAGCCAATGTCAGCGAACAACTGGGGAAAATAACCAACAGACGAACCCACTTTTCATCAAATCTTTGGTTTCAGCTGATGGAGAAAGACCGCCTTCCCACCCAGAGATCAAGGTTCTCAGGTGCTGACCTAAAAAGAGCTGCAACATGAAAAATCCCTCCATAGCCACTACATGTGGCTTGAATAAACTCCAAACACCATCACATAAAGCTGCCTTCAAAAAGACCTCGTGAGGTTGTACTGTTTTGCTGACGTGAGAAGGTCCGAGTAAAATTTGCTTGGTGCTCAAGACGTTTCAGTTATGTCAACGCAAATAAACATGGTTTTGAACAGTTTTCAAAAATAGTTATTACATCAGCGTGTTTAAACTTCTTCCATCACCTTGGTGACACTTTGAGTCAGAGTTGAAGACCACAGGACAGCATGCAACTAAAAAACTATGAGAATTTAAGAGTAAAGGCACTGCTCCATGCCATTATTTTATTTTATTTTTTTTTTTTTACCAGGTATTACCTCTCCTGTCATCTCACAACCTGCCACTTCCTCAAGCAGCATGTTCCCACCTATCCTTATCGTCACATATCTTGATCCAACAGCACATCTGCTCCCAAATTATTAACTGACTTTTGCCATCTGTCTAAGATCATGTAATATGTTGTTCCCAACACAGGGTCCAAACTGACTCTTACCTTACTAATGTTTTACTTCAAGTGGTGTATTTTAACACCCTCATATTCGTCTAAACTATTGACATGAACAAACCTACAATTTACATATTCCCTCGTATAAGACAGTGTAATAACCAAAAAATTGATGGTGATGGATAGAATTATATGGTGTCAACACTTAACACTGACATGAGAAATGATAACATTAACAAGATGTTAATTTCAAACAGCAATCTTTTATCTATACCTTTATTTAAGTAGCAGAATAGAAACAACAAACAGAGAAACTACAGATGATGGTCTAACACAGTAAATCTGGAAAATAATTAAGAGATGTCTATCTGTTTTATATGGTCTATGGTCCCTTTGCATTTTTTTAAATGCACACAAACCGAGTCTATACGGCTCCCGTTTTGAGCCAAAAGCTCGAGAACGCTAATCCTCATACTTCCGCTAAAACATTTCCTTTCTACCCCTTAAAAACCGCAGCAACTAAAAAGGCAGCTGGTATCACCATTACCTTTGAAGCAAGGAAAAGCTCCTGAAGAGAAAATAATGGGGGAGGTGACAATAAAGTAGCTACAAGTTACCTCCATGGACGAAATGATTAAGACCTCACACAGAAAAAAAAACAACCAAATAAATGAGGCATTTCCATGAAGTAAAGGCATCTTTTTTTTTTAAAAGAAAAAAACATTAAAGTACTTTCTTTACAGTTCCTCTCATTACAACAACAAGTTTGTCCACACCACAGCATTAATACTTAAGAATAATTTTAAGCTTAAGAAACGAGCAGAGGTTAAGTTCTTTAACATGCAAAACTAAAACACTATAAGATAAAACTCTTATTAAACATCTTCATGTGAAAGCGGTCATTATTTCTGTTTTCTCTGCTTTTTTCTCTGCTTTTTTCTCGTATCATCACTTAACACTGCATTTAAATCAGAAGTGCTACAGCTCTGCTATATTGCAGCATTTTAACCTGTTATTAACCTCATTTAAATATCTTTAAATCTTTTTTTCACTGTTAACTATTTATTTTATGGTGTTTATCAAGATAAATAAGAAATAACTTTGTCAAAAGTGCTCATGAAGAAAAGAATTACATAAACAATAATGCACACTGTATTAAACCTTTTACCTCTTACTGAGGATCAAAGTAGAAATAGCAAATGGTCTGAAAAAGAAATAGTCAAAAAAAAAATTCAAACTAAAAAAGTTTAAAAGACATGAAAACAAAAAGCAATGGAAACATGCTTGCTAAATTTAACAGGGGAAAACACCCTCACCAACAGAGTCATACACAGAGGAGTCTTAGCTGATAAACACACCCTTGTTTCTGTTATCGCCAAATGAAAATAGTGGAAGGAAGTACTCTGGGTGGAAAAGTGCACCTCCCTCCATGCCAGACGCACCTCCACAGTCCATCATGCCCAACACTGCTGCTCTGCCGCCCCTGAAACTAATCCCACGAGAGCAGGGATAACCGGTTATTATTTAACATACTTTATAAGAGGCATCAATGATGGGGGTAGAGGGGTGGGGGGGTCCTCACCTTTAATGAAAGCTTTTAAAAGGAAGTTTGTGTAAAAAAAAAAAAAAAAAAAGTTTCCTGTTTATTCATCGTTCTGTGACTGCTGTCTTTCTCCTGTTTGCAGTGTGGGTGGCCAGTTTGAGGAAGTAACAAATACAAACACAAGGAGGTTGGGGACACCCAATCTAATGCTTTTCTGTGCTTTCTAAAGTAGTTTCATGGTTTTATCGGGTTCATTTTGTTCTAAATACAGTAAGGTGGTAGTGTGCCAAGGCAAAGAGTGATCCGTGCACTGAAAAACAGCTTTGAAGAAGACGGTTGGCTTGATTACATCAAAATGGCAAATAGTCAGCTTGATTAGTCGATCGATCTCTAAAAATGACATTTTATACAAAGTCTGAGGTTGAACTTTGTGGCAAAAATCTTAAGAGGGGAAAAAAAAAAATCAAGTTTTTAAATGACAAAGCCAGATTTGTGTTTTCAGAATTTGGTGTGGCAGAACTGGACCGGAGCCCTGGACTCAAACCCACTCGACCTTTTGAATAAACTGGAATGCTGAATACGAGCCAGGTCTTATCCTACAACATCCATTAATGCTCCTGTGGCTGACTGGGATCAAATCCATGAAGCCAGATTCCCAATTCTAATGGACAGCTTTCCAAGACAAATGGAGACTGCTATTAGCAGTGTGTTTTTGGATGGTAAAATATCGCATATGGGCTGAACCTTTACACGACATTTACTGTTACTTTGGTGTATAGAATATATACCGAATGTATGAGAACACAGACAAGGTCCACCAGTGGTTACCCTCATTGCAAGAATGAGACAAGACTGAACCACTCTGTCTCAGCTGAGTTTAACTTCCAGCCTACATCCACGAGACACACAAGAATCATAAACAGCTTGATGTCTTGTGAAACAGCTGGAGACATTCTTGTGTTTCTAGTAATTATTAGCTGCTGACTAGTTTAATTTTCTTAGAGTTGACATCCAAACTTACTCAGAGTAATTATTACAAGTCAATATATGAAACGAGGTTTGTAGAGAAGTTAAATCCAAGTGGTGAAAAAAAGGTAACAGAGGAAGAAAGAGAGGGTTAAAGAGTATCAGGATTTTTTCAAAATTTTTTTGTAAAGTGAATTTTATCTCATGTCTAAGTTTAGAAAACAAAACAAGATGAGTTGAGTCTCCCCCACCCCCCCTTTGACAGTACCTTTGACTTTTATTTTAAGTGTGAAAACAAGAAAGGCAGTAATAGCACAAGCTGGAAACCCATTTACCGTTTAACCATATGACTGATGTTACTAAGCGCTTGTAGACACTTAGATGCTTACCTATAAACAAAACATACAAAATGATAAGTTTCGGTTGTAGTTGCGCTTCTTGCTATCCACATTTCATTCTCTCTTTAGTTCTATTTTCGGTTTGTCAAAACATTTTTTTTAATATGTGATTTAATTGTGGCACACTCCACAAAGTACTTAGTATGTTTGTAGTCTATATTTAGTTTTTCCTTACAGATAAAGTTAATATGAGTGTTCAGAGTGGCAGTGAAAGTTTAAAACAGGAAATAAAATCCAAACAATGAGCTAAAACCTTCTAAAATGTTCAACAGAGCTGAGATGAATGGCATAGTTGGCTAATAATCCTCTGTGGATTTATTGCCACAAGTGACTCTTTTCATATTACCCAAAGTCACTCAATCCATGTCAATGACCAAAATACTAATTAGTTCAAGACTTGGATTGAATAAGCCTCCTCAGAGCCAGAGGGGAGGTTTATTTAAACGAAGCAGCAAAGCAGACTATTAGAGCCAGATGGATGTGAAGGGTCACAGGTTAAATTTAGGAAATACACAATCACAGCCTTGTTCTGTGTGATGAGACATGGACACTAACAAAATTTATCTTTTCCTTTCAGCAGATAAATGTTGCTCCAGGTTCAGTGTCAGAGTGAAAGAGAGACTGTCTGGTGTGGGGGGACACAACATTTTGCCACAACAGCATGATTTGTGGACGTAGTTCCAGTTCAGGCAGGTCTGGAGTGTCCATCAGCCCTTCAGACCCAAAACATTTCCTCATTTCATTCAACGTTTTTTCTTAATTTTCCTTAAAAAAAATTTAACTCATTACGTATTGTGATACAAATTATTAACAAATCTGTAAATTGTATTTATCTTGAAAAGTTGGACTGAAAACATATTTCTTTTTACCAAAATGAAAACAGATTCCACTTTGGGAACTTGAACCATAAAACACATTAAAGTGGTTTTGTGCCCAAACAATTAAAGCAACAGTAGATCCCATAAAACCTTTTCTACAATTAAAAGAAAAAACATGGCCAGAGTTGCCAGTAACGTGTCTAATTTAAACCCAGAAATAGTGATGCAGAAAATAAAACACAGGGTTTGACACTATACTTGTTTTCCTTTTTGGTGTGAAAAAAAAGTATGTGGAATAGAGTGGCAGCACCACATGACAGACATGGTGCTTAGTTTTATGTGAAGATTTTAACCTAAAAAAATACTTAAACATGACAGATGTTACTTTGAACATGACTGTTATAAAATATTTGTTTTTAACTTCTGAAATTTAAAGAAAAAAGGGTGAGGTATTAGAACAAAAAAATGTTGCTATATTAAGTTGATTCTCTTGAAATGATTGTGTGCATTAGGCCTCATTACAATTTTTAAAGTGATTTCTTTAAGGGAGAAGTACACTATTAAATGATTTCTGCTTTAGGCCTAATTTATGTTTCTCAGTTGAATTGATAGAGGTAGAGCCTCACTGTCAACACGAAGCCCTACTCTGCATCGCTCTGATGTTCACCCATAGACTGTAAAAAAGATGGATGAAACATTAGCCACATGATTGGCTGAGCCAGCTGTCAATCAATCATATGGGCGTCAATGGCGATTGACGCACTTTTGCAACCAGCCTCCAGTGGCCAGTAAAGGAACTGCAACCAATTTAACTTCGCATGAGCCTCAGCCCACAGGTTAGATGGTTGGTGCTTTTTTGACTATCCGTCAACATGATGCAGACGCTGCTTTTCCACTTCATGCCTTCGACTAGACTCATTCAAAGAAAGTATAGACCCATTCCTTGCATGACTTCTCTTTTGTTTACAATGCAACATTTGGAGTAAAAGTTTCTGCTGTTTGTAATCGGTCAGCTCCAACTCTAACATCGCACTCTTACAGAAAACAAAACCGAAAGGTAAAACATGTAACCAACAAGTTTTACGGGATTTCATGAAAGATCCTGCCAAAACTCAACACCCCCTAGCATTTTGGCTGTGAATTGCTTCTAGGCACTTCCACCTCAACGCAGAACTATAACACTCGGCTCAGATGGCAGCATCACGTGCGTCATCTGCATCTGTCTCCATAGACTTAGAATGTCATCTGTCGCCAAGGTGAATTGTGGGTTGTGCGAGTTGTGTTGCTTGCGTTGTCTCTGTCAAAAGTTAGGGGATTTGAACTTTTCCCATGTCAACATCAACCAATCAAGTTGCGCCTACACAGCTGGAGCCAAGTAAAAACTAAAAAAATTAAAAGCCAAAGGGGGTTATTTCAAACATACATCAGAGAACTAGAGAGGAAAAACTCATCATTGTCTTCTTCAGCCATGAAATTCACCTCTCTGCTCATATAAAATGTACCCAAAATTCTAAAACAAATTTCTAAAATGCAATGCGGCATAAAAACGTTGTGATGCAACATCTCATCTCTATAACATTATGTCTTAATAGAAAACTATTTATTCAAAATTAATATTTCTTTCAGAAGGGGATTTTGGTTATCTCATCTCACCTTGTGACTGAGCAAACTCATCTCTGTGACCGCCTGCGACCTCGGTGGCAACCATGATGACAACGAGAGTGCAGACCAGACCAGTCCTCCATAGCATTTCCATGGTTACTACAGTAGTTGCTATAGTAACAGAATTCAGTGCAGTGGTCCCCGGGCCTCTGTCCCAACATGTCTCCTGCCCTCTCAGATGCCCCGTTGCCTAGCAGAGGGACAGCTCAGCGCTGTGCTGGGCCATGGTTTCAGGAGGATCAGAGAATTGACAGCACCTGTGGCGTGTCAGTCAGGGAGTGGCGATGGGTCCTCTTGAAGTCCTCATATAAGGAGAAAACACATGCACGGGCTTCTCAGGGGACTCAGTGGTAGCAGCAGGTTATCGGCCCTCCTTGTTGCCCTGTAGAGAAGACATTGTTCAGTAACTACAGAAGGATGGGCTGGAATCATAGAAAGGAGAGAGACAGATTTAGGCGCAAGAGGACGGAGTGACAAGAGAGACTAAACATATTTAGAGAGAGCATGAGATCTCCCTGACCCTTGTAGCTCCCAGTCTAGCAAAATAGACCAACAGAGTTCAGTTTCAAGGACCGTCCAGTTCTTTGTCATTCATTCAGAAAATCAATCTTGGCTTTAGTGAGGGGCAAGCACTACATCTTTTCACTCTGGTGGATAGACACAACAGCGGGGTCCCAAACTGGGGCTTCTGAGGATCTGAACATTAAGCCGGATGCACACCGGAAAGAGTTCAAACACAAAGGCAACCGGTGATCTTGTGAAAAGCTGAGCTTAATGCCCAAACAGGGCTTGATGTGGGTATTATGTCAGAGGGTCTGGGGATAAAATGAGCCAATTTGAGAGGAGCAGCAGGTTGCCATCACCGCCAGGCTGGCTGACTCTAATGTTTGGTTGTATGGCTGAGTGACTTGCTGGCAACCTGCCTGACTCTGCTAATTGGGCAGCAAGTAGCAAGCTGATTTTATGTGTGCCTATATGAAGATGATTACTGTAATAATTAAAGCATGGCCAATAATGAGGTTAGCTCTGATATTTAGCAACTTAAACCCTTTACTTGGCAAATAACTACATTTGGTAAATTCAGTAGACCTACATACCACAAAAATTAAGAAAAAGTTGCTAAGTAAAAAAAATGGTATTTAAATATTCTCTAATAAGCCTCAAGAGATGAAATATTAAAATCCAAAATATTCCACTGACTGCTTTGTAAAAGGGTAAGAGAAATAAGATACACTATGACGGCGGATTGCTTATTTATATAATCTGTCTGAAAATAACTATACAGTTTTGAAGACCCTTCACATATTTATTTGTTCAAGATACATAAAGAGTCATTTTCAATTCCGGTTTGATTCCTGGTAGACAAAATACATCATAGACCTCCTTGTGATACAAATAAAATATTCAATGAACAAAGTGGTTTTTTGTTTGTTTTTTGTCATCTTTTATGGTAGGGTTTGGGCTGTAAAACACACACACACACACACACACACTCATACACACAGGGTGACTCTAAAACTAAGCTTATCCTTAAAACCTCACATCTACTGAAAGTCACTCTTTAAGAGTGACAAGTGAGTTACCCAGTCTACTCAGGTTTATGCTCATTTCCATCCCCTGCATATTACTTCTGGCTGCAAAACCCAAGATGGCGAGAAGCAAATGCTCGATGGTCCCCAACCCAATGGTTGTTTTTTTTTTTTACAACGGACATCAACTTTTTATTTATAGTCCATGTCATTAACATGTGGCAGCCAGCATGGTGGGGGGATGGTTACCCCTTTAGCCTCTCTGCTAAAAGGTTCCCAGTTCAAACCCCAACCAGGATGTAGAGTTTATGTTTGTTCTGGGTACTCAGGCTTCCTCAACAGTCCAACAACGTGTATATAAGGTTAACTGGGGATTCTAGTTTTTCCATAGGGATGGGTGTAGAAGGTTGTTTTTTTTTCCCCTGTGTGTCCTTCCAGTGGACCCCAGACAGCCCTTTTTTTTATACAACATAAAAAATATGTACATATATACATCCTGTCTCATCTGAAATTTTTGCTCAGGCTTCTGGAAATATTTTTGCGCCCTTTCAACATAACTGATGTTGGACTGCATGTGTGTGTTTTGGTGCAACTGCAGTGCATTCAAATGGTTGTGTGTTATACTATTAGCTATAATTTAGATGTTTCTCAGTGAGAGAACAGCTGAACATGAACAGCATATAATGATTACTTGTTTAACATTGAGAGGACTTGATCTAAAAAGGTTTTGCATGAAGTCCAGAGAGTTTATGTGGCGGTACCCGCCTTCCAATCATTTGGAAATCACAGCCCAGCCAATAAGAGATCAAACTCCTTTTTTCTTTTCCTTTAAATTCTCCCAACTACTAATTTGGTTGTTCTCTGTTATATATAACCCCCAAATTCCTTTTTAATTGAGTATTATTGTTCTTTAAGCCTGTTTCCGCTCTATAATAACAAAGGAAAATTACTTCCTCGAATACACAATGCCCTTTTTGGAAACCAGTGCCAGGATCAGGAGTCACACGTTCATGGATGCCATTCTCTTTGACTCAACTTTCCTGATTACAGATTGCAGCGTCAGCTAAAACCCAACCCTTACTATCCTTCAGTGAAGTCCACGCACCCAGTTCACTCTTGGCCCAGTCTGCCCTCCCTCCCCACTCCCTCAGAACTGTCTGGGGGGAGAAGAGTGAGTGGAGACGCCACACTGGCCCAGATGGCTGGCGGGTAACCAACTGCAGCCAAAGGTAATCAGAGGCAGATGGGAAACCTTTTGGTGACGAGAGCAGGGGAAACAAGTTGCCTCTTGAAAAGAGGAGGGGGGAAAAAAAAGCAAGTGCAAAACCCGAGGGGAATAAAAGAGAGACAGCAGAGTGTGGACTATTCAAGCCAGGAGGAAGGTTTTTGAGTGCTTGAGCTTAAAAGAATCGCAATGCACCTCTTGCTTCATTGCAAGTGCAATGAGCAGGTACTGAAAAAGTTGAGTTTGCTTTTTAAAAAAAACACTGAGTTTTTGTACTGTTGCAGCTTGTCTCATGTGTGGAAACAACTAAAAATCTTTCTCTCTTCCCCTCCCTCTGGCTCTCTCCCAGTCATTTCCTGCACAAGCTAAACTCCACTCCATTTTCATTACTTCTTCTCTTCCCATTCACAATTTATAGTGGAGTTATTAAACTTGATTCTTGATATCAAGTCCTTTTCATTACTACTAAACCTCCTTTTGTTTATTTAAACCCATCAAAGGAGGGCTAAATAAGACCCCCACATATCTATTCCTTGCTTTTTAAGTAAAGCTCCTTCAAAAGATTTTTGCAAAGCCTTCACAAAAGCCCCACAACAACATGCATGTCCTGCACGCTGTCCTACACGGCTTTCCCTCAAAATTATTTCTCCATTATAAACCACACAGGAACAGCTAAATTAAGAGGGAGCTGTCTTGCAAAGGTGGTGGCGTTGTACATCTTCTGCGGTCTGTTGTGCAAAACTTTCCCTCTGGGCTGTATCACTTTCGCAAAATAAAAACGTATGTTTGTCAGCTGGCCAAGAGTGCACATACACCGACTCTACTCTGTGTTTTGTTTGGATGAGCTACGAATAAGAAGCATATAGCTGCAGTCATGGCCAAGTTGGAAAACGGTGGGAGCTGCAGACAGGCCACACAACTTCCAACGCTAGAACAATTTGCAGAAGAGAAAGGAAAGACGGGAGAAGAAAGGGGTCGTTGTTATCAAGAGGGAGAAAGTTGGACCACTGTGGGTAATTAGGTGGGAATTTAAGGGTGGGCCAAATTTGCAATGCAATCAAGCCGGTAGACCCTGGAACATTTTTGACACATCATTTTTTTTCATCTTGTCGTCTACTCGTGAGCTCTGTCTGATGCTTTTCGTGTGGTGGAAGAGATGTACAGTTAATGTTTTTTTTTTCCCTCTCCTTTAAATACTGGAGCTAACTGCTGTCCTTGTCTTTAACTGCTGCCAGAGTGGAGCTATCCGAAAACCAGCACACTAATCAAAGCCATATGACCAGCTCAAAGTAAGGTCTGTGTGGAGTGAACAGATGCAAAGTGTCCCCCAGCTTAGCTTCATGTCTAGCACTCCCCAACACTCTCTCTGCACTTTGATCAGCGAGTAGCTCATGAATCAGCTTTAGGTTCAGTTTAGAATTTCGTTAAACTGGCAGTCTTTTCTATTAAGCCTGCAAAACCGGGGGATCAAATGACTAGTAAGAACGATGTCATAAGTCAGACGCAGTGTTCCACTCTGCCTCGGCCGCAATAGCTCTCTCATTAAAAATTTCAAACAGAACCTCCACATAAAATTCTGAACAGGTGATAGAAGCGGGGTTTGGGATGTGTGGTGGTGGTGGTGGGGTAATATCTCAGACTAAACTGTCCAGCACAAAGACAGAAAGAGATTGGGGCTGGCATTCCTTTCTCAATTTCCCCAAATAAACATTTTGCAGATGAAAAGTGGGAACATAAACAGGCCGGAGAACCTCGGATGTGCTCCCCTCACTCTGAAAATGTGCCTCTCAAGTCTGAAACAATATTTAGTGAGAAAGAAAGAGAAAAAGAGAGCTGACTCAACATGAAATTAGTGAGCCAACAGCAGAACACAAGTGGTAGTGGATGGTTCTCTTATTCTGTCTTTTATCTGCTTTAAGACAGTCTGCCAAAAGTCCAAAACACCAAATACACTCAAATCGCATTCAAATATCTGAAACAGAATTAATCCTAACATTTGAGGAGACTGAATCTTAAATGTTTGGATGTTTATCATGGCCTTCTGTCAAGTAAATTATTTTTTCAGCTCCTATTTAAAGAGAGCATGGATGCAGTACAAAGAGATGCTATAAATGTGTGTAGGTCAGAGAAAAGATGGACAGCACTCAGACCACACTGAGAAGATACAAGTTAGTATAGGTAACTATATTGCCCTTGCAAAGGCATCAGTCACAGTTAGCTTGATCCAGAAGCTTTTCTCCAAATATTTAGAGTTTCTACTAACATTTTTTGCTATGAAACAATAAGTTAAAGCACAAGAAGTGAGTCAGTTTAATCATTTTATTCTGAGTCTCCTAGAAGAAATGAATATTTTGGGTCAAAAAAGCAAAGAACATGTGAAATGTCAAATACCATCAAGCTCAACCTACAAATCCATGTCACAATTGCTCATTTTTGGGGAGCTCAATAAGTCAAAACAAAGATAATAAAATTATCCATCTATGTGGGATAAACACCTTATATTCAACCAAAAACAAAAGATTTCAGAACAGGACGCATTTGAAATAGCAAGTCCATCATTTCTTCTGTTTAGTTAGGAACCACAGAGAGTCAAAATACTGAGTTTTTGGGGTTTTTTTCCAGCTTAAAGATGTCGGTTGTGCACAATGTCTCATAGTCCATTGTGCTAACTCAGCTCAAATACTTTGCAGAATCATTGCTTTTGTTTGTTTGTTTTTTAAAAAAAGGATAAGCTCCCACGGATGGCAAAAGACCCAACCTGGCCCTTCATGTTTGTACCTGATGCCAGTTGACAGCCACATCATCCGTTCACCGGCACACACGCATTGATTGCCCTGTCATCAATCATCAGCCAATGAGATCTCAGCCACAACTAAAACTCCTAAAGAGCAGGATTTCAGAACAATACTTAGAGATGTTATACATCATCTTATGTCTCCATAAACATATATGTTTATATCTAAGCGCAAAGTAAAATCAAAACTTGAAGCGACTCCGAAATCCTCTGCAGGAATAATGCTGCAGAGAAGGAGCGGGCAAGAGATAAGAAGTGCCTCCTTCCAGCATCATACCGTTTTCTTTCAGAGTTGTGAGTTGTGCATGGCGGAGCAGTGAATGCGGGGTGACTGACCCACCTTTTCGTGTCTTCTTGCAGAAGTTTCCGCTGTGAGCCTGTCCTCTGTCCTCAGGAGCGGACTGCAGAGGAGGTGGCGCCGGTGGTGGACTGAGGAGACTCGACTTCTTCTGTACAGAGCAGAGAACCCCCAGATCGTCAAGTTTGAGTTTGCAGGAACGAAAATACTTAGGTAGACTTTCAAAATAAAAGTCTCGTTTGGAGTAATGCAGAGAAGAAGTTGGGGGGTTTCATGGCAGGATATACAGTATACACGCACATGTTTATTTGTATGGTACATTTCATACACGAAGGTAACTCAGAGGGCTTTACAAACGCATCAAGATGAAAAGAAAAGGAAAAAGTGAAATTAAGTTTCTAAAATCAAGATAAGAATGCAAAGACAGCACTTAGACAAATGCATATATTTTTAAAAAAACTAATTATGAAACCAGAGTTAAGAGAGATTTAGGCAAAAAAAAACCTGAATAAAACAAAGATCAGAATATAGAAAAGAAAGAACATAGTGTGGTTACAGTGCAATAATAGGTGTGGCAGAGAACTGAATTAAACAAAGGCAGGAAGGAAAAAGGCTGAGTTTTCAGTTTAACTTTAAAAGCGCTGGAGTTGGGGCACCTTTAATATCAACAAAAAGTTTATTCCATATGTGTGTAGCATAGTAGATAAACACATTTTCACCCTGTTAGGTTGTAATGTGAGGTTCTTCAGTTTGTCCCCTAAAGACTTAAGAATCACATTTAGTTTGTATTATACAATGATATAATAAATAGATTGTGGTACGCTATGAGCGATTGATTTGTAAACTAAAATCCAAACTATATTCTCTGTTCTGTAGGTAACTGGTTGTCAGTGTAAAGATTTGAGAAGAGGGATGATATGGTCAGTTTTCCTGATTTTGGGTAACAGTGAGTTTAATGGATCATACTCATTTGGTAAAAGAGCCAAGTAGATGTGAGTGTCATCCACATAGAAGTGGTAAACAATATTATTTTCCACGTATGATTTGACCTAGAGATAATGTGTACAGGTTGGGTAATGGTGGTCCAAAAATTGACCTGACTGAAATCTGTCTAAAAGGTAATTTGCATTTGAGAAGTTGAGCTGAAACAAAGCAGCTTTTCAATATTTTTCTGTATAGCAGATATTAGTGATTGTCTTGTAGTTATTTACCATTACATTAACATTATATAGCTGTTCTATTATTGTTTTTCAATTGCTTAAAAACGGGACATGTTAAAGAATACCTTCTTCTTTTGGTTGCTCCCTTCAGGGTTCGCCACAGCAAGTCATCTGTCTCCATCTAACCCTATCCTCTGCATCCTCCTCTCTCACACCAACCACCCTCATGTTCTCCTTCACTACATCCATATACCTCCTCTTCAGTCTTCATCTAGACCTCCTGCCTGCCAGTTCCTTTTTCCAATAAATTCACTATCTCTCCTCTGCACATGTCTAAACCATCTCAGTCTGGCCTCTCTGACTTTATCTCCAAAACATCTAACATGTGTTGTCCCTCTGATGTACTTGTTCCTGGTCCTATCCATCCTTGTCACTCCCAAAGAGAACCTCAACATCTTCATTTCTGCTACCTCTAACTCTACCTCCTGACTCTTCCTCAGTGCCACTGTCTCCAACCCATACAGCATCACTGGTCTCACCACTGTCTTGTACATCTTTCTTTTCATTCTTGCTGACATTGTTTTATCGCACATCACTCCTGACACTTTTCTCCACCCGCTCCAACCTGCTTGTACACATTTCTTCACCTCTTTTCCACACTCTCCATTGCTCTGGACCACTTACCCTAAGTACTTAAAACCATCCACTTTCTTTATCTCTTTTCTCTGTAATCTCACTGTTCCACTTGGGTCCCTCTCATTCACACACAAGTACTCTGTCTTGCTGCAGCTAATCTTCAACCCTCTTCTTTCCAGAGCATACCTCCACCTCTCCAAATTTCCCTTCACCTGCTCCCTCCTCTCACTACAGATCACAATTTCATCTGCAAACACCATGGTCCATGGAGATTCCTATCTAACCTCATCTGTCAACCTCTCTATCGCCATAGCAAACAAGAAGGGGCTCATGGCTGATCCTTGGTGCAGTCCCACCTCCACCTTGAACTCCTCTGTCACACCTACGGCAGACCTCGCCACCGTGTTACAGCTCTCATATATGACCTGCACCAATCTAACATACTTTTCTACTACTCTACTTCTCCAGACTTCCTCATACAGTACCACAGTTCCTCTCTAGGCACCCTGTCATTAACTTTTTCTAGATCTAATGTTAAAGAATACCTGACTGGGTCTAATATGAAAGAACTGAACCAGAACAATTGTAACAAGTATGGCCCAAAGTTGAGCAGCAAGACATTTATCAAATAACCAGGAATGACTTGCAAGTAGTGGAATTAAAGTGAAAACCAATACAGTGTCTATACTTTCTTTCAAGAAGTTGTCATGATACAGGGTTTCTGTTGGGATTTTATTTTAGTTACCTTCCTGTTTTAATTTGAAAATCTGTTTCCTTGCGTGCTACTTTTTGTTAGACTTTCCTGGTTTCAGTCTTTCCTGATTGTTTGCACCTGTGTCTCAGTCCTGCCTATAAATTGTCTTGGCTCTCTTCTTCTCCCTGCTGGTCCATCTGTTTATCTCCTTGGCAGTGTTCACCATGTTTTCTGTTTCTTTCCACTCTGTATGTTATCCTTATTTCTATTTTTTTCCTTAGCTTTTTCTTGGGATTCATGTCAAAAAGTGCTTTTTGTTTATTAAAGAGTTTTTGTTTAAAACTGTTACTGCCTCAGTCTCCTCTATTTGGCTCCTCCTCAACAACACCACATGTGACAGAAGGGATCTTTCCCAAACCTTAATGATCCAGGTTAAACCTTTAATCTTTAATCCTCTCACATTTAAGATAAGATAATTCTTTATTGGTTCCCAAAGGGGAAACTCAAGTGTGGCAATAATACAAGAAAAGAAAACAAAAGAACCAAAAGTAGGTATTAGAGATAGATAGGATAAATAAAGTGACCAGTTAAAAAGTGACTGTTATGGGATAAAAAGAAAGTGCAATATCAAGTGAATGTAGGTAAATCAGAACACCAGACTACGAGAACCACAATCAGTGGCTTCCACTATTGTTAGAAAGTTTGATGGCAGTACTTATGTATGTATATGTAGCCATATACATACATATATACCTATTTTAAGGTTCTTCATAGCAATTTCTGTAATGTGAGCTTTCAATATGACAACTGAAGAATGTTGGATGAGCTAATTTACTGATCATCTGAATCTATTTCTGAAGTCCAAACGAGAGAACTCTGAACTTTATGTTGATGCTTTTATTTTGTAGGAGCATCTTTTCCGCTCAGGTTTTTGTGTTGCGTCCGTCTTTGTGTGCCTTGATTCATATAAATTATGCTGACTGGCTGCCAGACTTGAAACTCCAAGGAACTGAAGCAGCTGCAGCCAGGGAGATGGGGGTGGTGTGCGTGTTCAAGTCTGCGGGTTGTTGGGTTAGGGATGATTACTATCTGTCTCACTGGTTGGGTAGTATGGTTTCAGCACAGTTACAAGAGTAATGGACCCATGTGTCATAATACTTGTTTCTAACAATGAAAGTAGGTCAGAATAAAACTATTAACTATCAACGTATGGTAATATATGTTCTGAAAATACACATTTGCAGGTATATGGGGTTAGCTATCTCATATCTCACACTGTTTTACACACGATGTTCCACCTGACACATGAACGCATCCAAGTGAAACTAGACACTGGAAAGATACGTTAAAAGCCCGCTGTTCGTTTCAGAACATCTGCCTGATACATTTAAAACTTATCTACTCACATGTCATAAGTATGTAAACCATAGCCCATCACTTTAGAGGCGGTGTTTGGGGAAAAGGTTAATTTGTTGTTTCTACAAAAAAAAAAAAAATCGTTCTTGAAGTTTCCACCGTTACCTGGCAACCGCCCAGAGCGTCATGGCTTCCTGTAAAACAAATCAAACCGTTTTATCGTTTTTCTGCATAGTAAATAAACGAAATAAAAATGCTTAACTAATGAGTTTTAAAAAGTTCTGGTTGATGAAATTTATTAACTGGTCAAATGGGAAACGGGTGTTCAACTCAATTAAACAGAGAATGCTACGATTTTTTTCTTAAAACGTAATTTGCATTTTATTTAATCACTTTTCCAAGGTTTTCTGACTTTCAATAATGTGCTTTTTCACGTTTGCAATAATAATAGTCCTCGTGGTCAGTGTATTTCCCACTACTTGTTCTAAACTCCAGCCTCATGGACAAACTTTAATTCACAAAAAGGCTGCAATAAAAACAAAAATCCACAAAAAAGTTTAACATGGAGTCAGGGATGAATGTGTACATTGTGATTAGTACAACTTACAATACATAAAATAAGAAGGAGAGAGAAATGCTCAAGATGAACATCACAGGTGGCAGTTCAACTGAATGTTGATCTTGTTTGTGTGTATTTTTGTGCATCTGTGTGTGTGTGCATGTGTGTGTGTGTGTGTGTGTGTGTGAGTGTGTGTAACCCCCCTTCCTCACAGCACTGCCGTCAGATCGACAGATTCAACTTTGTCTCTGAAGAAACAACATCACACCTGGGAAACAGTAACATGTAAGTCGATCACACGCTTTTTGTGTTTTCTTGGTAGCTGCTTGTTTTCTTTGTAAAATAAAACGATAGATACATAAAAATGTATTAAAAATAGAACAACAGTATATTTAAGTAAAGTATAGGTCATGGGGATGTAGGTTCAAAGCTTTATTTTTCTAAATGCCACACACACTAAATTATGCAAGGTTCAGTAAATCAGTTAATATCAGCACATACCCATGTTTAAAACTTGTTTCAACAGTTTGTTTCTATTTTTTTTTCCTTTAGTCCGAGTTGACGATGTCAACCATCTTTAGCGTGAAGTATTTATAGTCTGAATGATATCTCAGTTTTTTAGGCCACAATCTTCTGTTAAATCGTATCTGCACTGTGGGAAAAGATTAAAATCATGTGTGTAAGTGGATGAGTTATATTGTTTTTCTGGCAAAGAAAAACCAGACATTACATGTATATACCATTTATGAAGCTGCTTTTATTGTGCTTTGAAATAGAAAACCAAAAAATGGTTTACACGACCAAGAGGTTCATGTGTGTTGCTTGTTTCTTTTTGACGTATTTTTGGTGCAGGACTGAAGCATTTTTACAAAATCTACACGACACAGTCCAAAGATATCGACTTGAGTGGCATCATCTACATGTTTATGAAGATGGTGCATTGTTTTCTTACATGTCTTTCTTATTTAGTTTGTAATTTTCTCAAAAGTGACAGACAGGACTTCTTACAAATAACAGGAATTGAATGTAATGATGTTCTAATTTATGACAGTTAAACAAAGGATGTGTTTCTTGCTACTAAAATGCTGCTGAAAACTGCATTACACTTTTTTTTGTGAGTGGATTTAAATCTCTAGTGGAGGGAAAAAAATAGCCTGGAATAACTGAAACTGATTCAACTGTTTATTTAAATTTCAGTTCTTTCCCCTGATTCAGTAAAATTATAGTTTGATACGGGCCATTAGGCCACTGATCTCATAAGCAGATCAGCTTCTGATCCAAATCCACCCACATAAAAACATTTATGAACCACTTTAACTATTAAAAATGAAAAATACTTTATTGTACGGGAGTTAAAGGACACATATCCAGTTGCTGGAGGGGTAAAAGGTCTCAAAAGTTGATGTATGAATGGAGGAACGCGTTATGTTTTGTGACTGCAAGATAACTTCCTGACAGCTCAACAAAAATAATCATGACCTAAAAACTCTCAAGACCTGCGTAGTTGTCAGCTCATGATGGGATATGGGTCACTTGATCTGAAGTAAATGCAGTTTATGTTTGTCATAAAAGTAAATAAGATCGCTGCCCTCGTGGTGGTATTTAAATGCACATTAACAGACGTGGAAATGTCTTCGCATTGTTTAGCTGGCGAGTCTGAAGGCTGCTGATGTGACGTTGGTTTTGGTGATTTTGCTGCCTTTCGTTTGACCAAGTACACTTTAACCTGATCGATCTTTCGGCGACGTTTATTTGTTCCAACCTTTCTGACTCAGAAATTCTTTTCCACTCTTGCATTGATGTCCTGTCATGACTCTTCCCACTCCAAGGTAGTCTGATAAATTTGATCGAGGTGGAAAAAATTATCCTATCGTGCTAACGGATGTTTTCTTAAGATAAGCACGCCATTTTCTTTCCTTGATCTATTCGTCTTTTTACCTAAAACTGCATTGCAGTAAACACTAACGACGTTTACCAAGACCTAAAAGTCTTTGTTGACCTGACTCGAACCCATGACCTTTATGTCCCAATGCCAATCAATACCAGTGGCTATGAAAGAATTATCACCTGAAGCCGCATGCATACAAATCTACATGCACATAAGTACATGAGACTTAGTCGTGTTGTAGATAGTTATGTGTTTTCTGATTTATTTATTTGCTTATTTTTGCAGTGTTAGTGGTATTAGTTATTATATAAAATGGATTGCTATAAAATCTTGACTCATGCTGCCTAGAGGATGACTCTTGATGACTTTAATTATGATCAGACTTCAGATCGACTTCGGTTTGTTGAGTTGTTGTTAATCATAGAGTATTTTTCACTTGGTTATAACATCTTTTGACAATTTTTGAAATTCCAGCATTGCTCCTTATTTTGTTTAAGTAAATTATTTCAGTTCACCCTCCGCTGCTTGTTTAAAGTGTTTTTCTATCTTGTAGTTTGTCTTCATTTGCACTCTCCTGAGAGTTTGTCAACGTTCAGGACAATCGGAAATAATGACTCCTCTGGGTTCACTTGACTTTACCCCTCTCCATCACTGACTTCAAGATTGACACTTTTTTAGAAATGAAAATTTAAAAAAAATCAAAACCCACGCTATTTGCTTTATATTCGATAGCGTTTGATGTTCCAGAAAAAAACATTTTGAAAAGCTTGTTACAATGCGAGTTTCAGCATTTTTCCGCCTCTCGTTGATTTGCTACTTGCTCACTCTGTAACACCTCATTTGTGAAAGTATTTCATGTTCGTTAGAGGGATTTACATACCGAATGCCACCAGTTTCAACATTTGAAAGTGTCTTTAGTCTCAGACGTACTGTGATACGCAACAGTGTGGGTTCAAAGCTGTTTCAAGAGCTGCTTAACATGTCATTTGTTTCTCTCTACTCCTCGAGCTGTTCATGGAACAGCTCTATACTTTTATAATGTATAAAAGTCATATTTTAAAAAAAAAAGTAAAACAGAACACTGGCGATTTAAATGTTTTGTTTGGAAACATTTTAGTACACTATAACGTACAGTACTTTGACGAAGACAACAAATTACAGACACGTAGCTATTAATATCATTATAAAGGGGCACTGTTTTGTTTTGAAGTTCACTTTCTCTTTCAGTTTGTTTAATTAATGCAACAGAAAATGGTAATAGTGGATCCCCTTGTGCCATCAGCTTTATTGACATGCATCTGTATTCTTTTTACTGAACTTTATTTTTACAGAATCTGAGTTTATTTCTACATATCTACAGAAATATCAGACAATCCCTTTAAAAAAGTAGT
The DNA here is from genome assembly GCA_028564865.1 of Zenarchopterus dispar. NCBI lineage: Eukaryota > Metazoa > Chordata > Actinopteri > Beloniformes > Zenarchopteridae > Zenarchopterus > Zenarchopterus dispar. The sequence goes on along the minus strand of JAOWBL010000019.1, from coordinate 9,084,019 downwards.
GAAGTAATTCAGACCAAGATGTCAAAATAATGCACTAACATTACTTATTTGCCCAAACACAGGTTTTGAAACTGTATTTGATAAGCAAATTTGCAAACACAGTTAGACTGAAAATGAATAACCAGATAGAAAAACAGTGTCATTGTATTATATAATTACTTATATTAATTCCAAGGCTGATATACTGGTAAGTATCAAATAAATATTGTTCAGTATTTACATCTGAGCTGTTGTGCACCACGAGACTGAGAAAGATAAGTCTGAAACATGTAAAATGTTAACTTGTGTGGCATTTGAATATTTCTGTGCATTTAAAATCTATATCCGTTTAAGTCAAGCCAAAATATCAAAGCTTCTTGTTAATTTTGTAATTGTCTAATCTTGAACTTCAGTAACTGAAATATGTCAAAGGAGCATTGGTCCAGCTGTTGAACAGCAGAGTAGTTGCTGAAGCAAAAATGGATCGTTGTAATTCATTAAGACAGGTGAAGTTCGTGTATGTCCGCGCTGCAGCGTCTGGCTCTCTTTGTTGTGGTGAACTGGGGGTCAGGTCACAGTGTGGTCTTGCTTTTTGTGGCAGCCCCGCTTTTTCTGCTTGGTTGTCCACTGTAGATGTGGGCAGAAACTCAGACATAGCCAGGAAACTGAGGTTTCACACGTTAAAAAGAAGAAAAAAAATCAGTTTGATATAAGCGTTTTCATTCAAATGAAGCCAAGATTGTCTTTATACGAAGCTGCTCAGAGCTTTTATTTCTCATTTAGTTTGATTTGATTACCAATATTTATCTCCACCACTTCTGGACATTTTCTTTTCTTTTTTTTTTTTTTTAAATTTGATGTGTAGGTGTATTATGTTAACAACTAATTTCCCTTTTTTAACCTAATCATACAGGAAACTGAAACCATTTTTTTTCCTATCACATGAATGTTCCAGACTGCAATGAAAATCTGCATGATTTCAATCTCTGTGTCATCACTTCAGTTGACACAAAAGTCACATCCGATTCTCAACTTGAGCATCTTTTTGTGCACACAGCAATTATGACATTCTGGATCAAATTACAATAAATATAATAGTACCGTTCTAGGGTACTTGCTCTCTGCAGTTTTTCTTTTCTTTTTTCCCCCAAAAAAGATTTTTTTTTTTTCTTCAAAATTTTAACTGCTGAAGCAGAGGGAATGCTCTTGAACCGAACAGCACCTGTTCAACGGAAGAGCAACACGCTGGAGAAATGAGGCTGTGAGGGCGGACTGCAACTTCCTGTTGTGGCTTTTGTCACCGGCTTGTTAATCTGCAAGGTTCATGTAATCTCATAGTGTGGGTGCCTGATGCTAAGTGTTTCATCCAGGCACATCGCTCTTCAGACCTCGTCTGTGTATTTAGAAAAAAAAAAAGAAAACTTCTGCTCAGTTGCCCGTCCGGGATTTTATAACAGCTCAGAAAAGAACAAGAGGTGAGGTGAGAGGCTTTGCTGTTTTATTTTATATTCTAGAAATATGTATTGCGTTGACACATTCTCCTTTTTAAAGTCATATTCATCCAAGTTTTGTGTAAATTTGTTAAATGTGGGTAGGTGGGCTGATTGAGCTGGAGATGGTGCAAGAAAGACGGAAGGTCAGAGGCCGCAGGCTGGTCTAATGAGCAAGAAAATCCTTTAAACCTTCGCTTTCTCTTTTTGTCTTTCTAGTTTCCTTCCACCACCTCCAGGACTTCAGGACCAGGAACAGTTTCATTTTCCCAGGTCTCGCCATGTCCATCGACCCCGCGGTCGAGCTGCCCTTCTTCTATGGCAGCATCAGTCGCTCAGATGCAGAGCAGCACCTGAAGCTGGCCGGGATGGGCGACGGCCTTTTCTTGCTGCGGCAGTGTCTCCGCAGCCTGGGAGGCTACGTCTTGTCCGTGGTGTGGAACCTGGAGTTTCATCATTACACCATAGAGAAACAGCTGAACGGGACTTACTGCATCCCAGGAGGGAAGCCTCACTGTGGGCCTGCAGAGCTCTGTGAGTTTTACAGCAAAGATTCTGACGGCCTGGTGTGCACCCTGAGGAAGCCTTGTCTGCGACCTCCCGATATGCCGATCAAGACCGGCGTGTTCGACAAAATGAGGGAGAACATGTTGAGGGAGTACGTGAGGCAGACCTGGAACCTGGAGGTGAGGCTCTGGGCTCTGCGTAAGACTATATCACTGTAGTTCCTTTTAAAACCTACGAACTCCTTTTTTACAGCATATTGATCTACTTTTACTTTACTAGAGTACTTGTTACTTAACTTTGTTTCACAGCTGTTCATACCAATCAGTTTTTAGATGATATATTCAATTAAACAGAGCTCAGATAAAATATACCCAAAATATTACCAAAAAAAAATACCCGAAATAATAAAAACTGGATGATTAACTTCTATTTTTCTTTCAGTAAATGTATGTTATTTTTCATATATCTTCCAAGTGTCAGATGTGATGAGATAACCCAAAGATGACCATAAAAACGGTGAATTCCCTCAAAATAAAACTGAAGGATATCTTCAAACATCTTCCTGGTGGGACATGTTCGTCGTGATAGTTTTAAAGTGTAATTTCAGCAAATAAAACATCTTAAGCTTTTGTGAAGAACGCCTCTTTCCAGGAAGCGTACTTCTGGGAAAACTCTCAAACTACATCCTTTACATCTTTTCAGTTCTGCTAAAACCTTCTCAAACTTCAGTGAAATGCAGAATATAGTTGTTTATCTGGCCGACGCTTTTGACTGAAGTAAAAGCGGGCTTTAACTGTTTATGTCATCATTTGAGAGCAGCTGGAACATCAGTCTCCCCTAAAAGACACAAGAAAAAAGACACAATGTTCAGCCTTTGCCTGACATGTGATTACCATAGTATCACCTTAGAAAAGTACTTTAAAATATCTTAAGGGGCGTTTTGGGAGGTAACTCAACATCCCAAAAATGCACAGCCACCTATCCAGGTTATTAACCCCCTCTTCACCCAGAGAGGGGTGGGATAGACTCCAGCTGACCCCTGTGACCCTGAATAGGTAAAAGCAGGTATAGATAATAGTTTAGTGGATGAATAATACAATATTTGAGTTTCTTGGACAAGAGACTGCATCAACTACTTTTCAGTGTATTACCTTAAATGGATTGCGAAATGCTCGCCCCCAGTCTGCCGATGCGGACAGAACTTTTATTTTGTCACATAAGGCTGATGTGGAAAAAAAAAAATCCACGACCGCTAGTTCATGCTGCAGTTAGAATATCTTGGCCAGTGTACTTCACCTTACAGCATGAAGACCTTTCCCAAAGTGTAAATCAAGCTTTTCTTTTTAAACATACTCCTCTGTTAAATACAGTTTATTTACCGTGCAAAGCTCTGCATCCTGGTTCCTTTCTTGTGTTAATGCAGTCGTTTGGGTCCAAACTAAACGTTACAGATGTTTGAAAAGCTGTTGACCAGCTAACCTCTGTAAGGTGCAACAGAAAAGCTGCAGGTCACTATCGACAACATGAACCCTTTTAGTAGTTAAATCACCTTTCACCTTTGTGTTTGCCCAAATGACTAACTAGCTTTAGCTCAGTTTTGATGTCCGGTCTTTGATATTCCCTCTCTGCTTTCTTCTGCTGCCATTCTCAAGCAGATACCAGTTTGCCCTCTCGAGCTTCATTAAAAAAGTCCAACTAACTCCAAGTGTACTCAACCTGCAGTCTTCTCTCTCTGCTGTTGCACCCATCCTCCACCTCCACCACATTTCACACCCTCTGTGGCTGAGAAAAGTCAGATGTATAAGTTATGGGTGCAAACTGTGTTGTTCTACTCTAACATGAGTCTAAAATACACTGAAGTAAAATTATAATAAGGCAAGCAAACGATACCTCGAACAATACCTTGCTATAATAACTGTATAGATGTGTGCATTGAGAGCATGTTTGTATCTGTGCAGGGAGAAGCCATGGAGCAGGCCATCATCAGTCAGGCGCCTCAGCTGGAGAAGCTGATCGCCACCACTGCCCACGAGAAGATGGCGTGGTATCACGGTAAAATCAACCGCCTGGAAGGAGAGAGGCGACTTTACTGTGGAGCACAACCAGACGGGAAATTTCTGTAAGTGGCTCAAAGGTGATCTTTCTTCCTGTGTGTCTGCTCCAGAGCCTGTGTGTTGAGCTGTCTCTGAAGATCTGTAAGGTTTATGCTGCAGTTTTTGTGTTTTGCTTCTCAGAGTCAGAGACAAAGACGTGCCGGGTACGTTTGCTCTCTCTTTAATTTACGGGAAAACGGTTTACCACTATCAGATCATCCAAGACAAATCAGGGAAACTGTCTGTGCCAGAAGGAACTAAGTTTGACACAATCTGGCAGGTAGCTCCTCTGCTTTTATCTATAATATTTAAAACCGAAGAATTTGGTGGATTTTCACTTAAATAAATCCCAATTTTCTTCTTTTCCCTGTTTAGCTGGTTGAGTATCTGAAGATGAAACCTGATGGCCTGGTAACTTCTCTCGGGGAGGCCTGTGTCAGCGGCACAGCAGCTGAAAGTACGGATCATTTAGACGTTTGTTTCCATACCATCATTATTCATTTATGTTTCCCAATTATCGATAACACACAGTCCTCCTTAAACCACTGATCAAAAATGAATTTGTCTTGAAACATTTCAGAAACCCCCAGTCTTCCAGCAACAGTAAGTATCCACCACATCCAGCTCTGTTTAAAGCCTCAAGGTTTTCCACCTCTGAGTTTTATTTGATTTGATTTCAGAGGGTACGTCCAAATGGATACACACCGCCACCTCGAGGTGAGTCGCTTACATTACAACAGGTAAAGTCTCATTACACTCAAACCACTTCATGTGGCTCTTTAAAATACCTCAAATCGAGAAGAAAATAAAACCAGTACACACAAACAGGGAAGTAACAAAGCATGGAAAAAAAGACTCTTCACTTACATTAAATTAGCAATGAATCACTCTAGAAATAATTATAGAAATGTTTTGTTATTTTAACAAAATCTTGTAATAGTGAGAGCGCTCTGAAAAAAGGCCCAGTTTCAGTACCAGTATGTAATTCTGTTATTTAAAATGCACTAATGTTTCAGCAGACAGATGTAAATCTAAATTTAAAGATGTTGTGAAGTGCTCAGTAGACTCATTTGTAATTATTTGTCACATTTTTCACACTATTCACTTTCTATGTAAAATTTTGATTTAAAATGTTTGTTTGGGCATGAAGTGAAACTGAAACATCCAGTATCTCCATCATGTTCTACAAAAAGGAGTATTTTACTCAGTTGCTTTAAAACTCCTGTTATTTTTAACTAAATATCCTTATTACCTGGATATTTTAAAAAAATTCACTTTGTGAAAGGGTTTTCAGGTCTATTGCTGCAGAGATTATGCAGGTCTATTGTCTATTAGACTGTTTTGTTTGCTTGTTTAGTCTTGAAAAATTCAGCCTGGAATTAAATCATGTGATAAGTACAATAAATTGATCTCCAAGAGTAAATTTAAATTGAGTATATGCTTAATTTTCAGCTATTGGAGCCTCAAAGCTACCTACCGCTGTGCCTGAAGACCGCGACGTTCTGCCTATGGACTGCGCTGGATTCAACCCGTACCACAACCCAAATGACATCAAGAGGTTCAACATCCAGAGGGACCAGCTGCTGATGGATGAGGTTGAGCTCGGCTCTGGGAACTTTGGCAGCGTGAAGAAGGGAGTCCTCAAGACAGAATCGTGAGGCCTAAACATTATAAAATCAGACATCGTACTCAAGTTGTACACACCGCCTTTACATTTATGTGTACCTCTGTTTTTCATGCGTCAGTGGCCAGATAGATGTGGCTGTCAAAGTGCTGAAGAGTGAGAATGAGAAGATGGTGAAGGAGGAGATGATGAGAGAGGCAGAGATCATGCACCAGCTGAGTAACCCCTTCATTGTCCGCATGCTCGGACTGTGCAACGCCGAGAATCTGATGCTCGTCATGGAGATGGCTGCTGCTGGTCCCCTCAACAAATTCCTCACCACCCATAAGTGAGTAAATGTGGTGGAGAAGATATCAGTGTAGACAGTTAGTATAATAAAGCTATTACATTCATTATCCAAACATTTTTAACATTGCAAACCCAGAAATAAACTGTTCACGCTACTTACATGTCTTCTGCATAAAGATATCATCTGTGTGGGGATAAAAAAACAGTAAATATAATGTTACTAGACCTAATTAATCCGTTGCCAATGTGGTCTTCTATTTAAAGGAAACCCGACATATAGTCAGTGTAATGAGTTATGCACATTATGAACATAGATCTAGGAATTGTGAAGAATACGGCTGCAAGTGGGACAGGATCAATACATCTCTTGCGTTCATCAGAAAAGATATTAAAACATTTCAGATGTGGAGAAGAGGACAATATTTAGCTTTGGGTGCTTGAAAAAAACATCCATATCGTCACAAGTTCTTGGTCTTGGTCACCAGGAGAGTGTTACGAGGATAGACGGTGTAAAGAGTCACAAAAAAGGTCACAGATATGAAACTTAAGTCGTGCCGTATGTGACTGACACATACTGAAGAGGGAACAGTCAAGCTAACTGCTTCCTTTGGAAACATTTTTGTTATTTATGAGCCCTGTGTGGTAGTTTCATGTTGTACGAGGGGCAAAAAAGTGTCTGCATCAGTTGTACATAACTAGATGGACATTGTGAGAGTTCATCCTCTGTCAAGGCCAAAGCTGAGGTCTATTGTTTTAAAGAAAATAGAACCAATCTGAATCTAATTGTATTGGCTTTTTTTTTTTCATTACTTATATGTCACATCTCCACAAAATTTTGTGATTTTTAGTAGATTTTATAGTTGTTGTTTTTTTTACAAACAGATGATCACTCTTACTTTGGTAAACAGATAAATAAGGTGACTTCTTGGGAGCTAGTTCAGGCTGGAGCAGCGTTTTTGGCTCTCTTTCACCCCTCTGCGTGATTTATAGCAGTAACTCCGTCTCATTCAAAGGGTCTATTTAAGCAGGAAATTGTACTGACTCTTAAAGTCCCACAGTTTCCATCTGCAGGCTTGCAGTCTATGGATTAGGAGTAAAGTTTATCACCCCCATTATGATTTTATTAGATCAAAAGCTAGGTGCCAAAACTTAAATGTCATCATTAAGGAAGCATTTGACGTCTTTGTCTAAAAAGACTGACTGAAATAACCAAAATAGACTATGTATTTATATGTAACTCTAACTTTAATCTGATACCTACCCAAAGTGAGATAAAGCTGTTGTGTATCTCAGTTACTCTCATGCAGCCGCACGGCAAAACAATCAGACTTTATTTTTGTATAGTAAGATAACATACAAACTCACACTGCCTGCAAGCACATAAATGGTACAATAAATGACGACTGCAGTGTTGGGGAGCAGTTTAAGCTGAATATGACCACGAGCTAGTTTGTGTTTTTGCTTTTTGTTGTTTTCCTCTTTTAAATACATGTGTTTTGGGCATGTAAATTACAAAAAAAAAAGAAAAATCAATGAAGCTGTACTCTTTCCTATAGGGATACTGTGACTGTGGAGAACATTGTCAACCTGATGCATCAGGTGTCGATGGGGATGAAGTATCTAGAGGAGAAGAACTTCGTCCACAGAGACTTGGCAGCTCGCAACGTCCTGCTGGTCAACCAACAGTTCGCCAAAATCAGTGACTTTGGTCTCTCCAAGGCGCTGGGAGCTGATGACAACTACTACAAAGTATTGATGTTTTAAAAACCTTTTACACAGAAAGACAAAAATGTGCACTTATCGACTGGCAGCAGATGAGACATTTATCAGTACCGCAGGGCTTATCAAAGTAGCCGATTTTGAATTTTTGACATTGAACTTCCCACACAAATCGGACATCCATCATACCAGAAGTCTGACCTGCTCTGTCTAGGACTGACCTACATCTGGAGGATATGTCATAATCAGAAAATCCCGGGAATCCCCAACCACATAGGATTAAAATTTGATGCTTCATGTAAAAAAGGGATCTCTCTGTCCCATTCTGCACTCATCGCTTCCTTTGCATTTTAATAATAGCACTACTCCTTTCAGTTCAGTTCAGCTTTATTTGTGTAACTCCAAACCATGACAAATGTCATGATTTGTCTCATAGCACTTCAGTAATACAGTTCAACTCACACAATAAAATAATAATTATTCCTTCTCTTAGGAAACCAACAGATTATATTGAAACATTTCTTCAATACAACCCCCCATCCTGACTAAGCACCGGGCGACTGTAGAAAGAAAAAAAACACCTCTTTATCCATCTTCAGCACTCATCATACATTTGACATATATGAGCTAACACCACCAAATGATAAGAAAGTAGATTGTAGCTGCTGTTAGGAGCCAAGAGTAGATATTGAATATGTTCATAAAACAAGTAGTTAAACTCTCTTAAATGGTCTTAAACAGATTTCTGTGACTCAGTGCTTTTTTTCAGCGACACGCTGCCTAACATCGCACACTTTGTGTTTACAGGCTCGTACTGCAGGTAAATGGCCACTGAAGTGGTACGCCCCTGAATGTATAAACTTCCACAAGTTCTCCAGTAAAAGTGACGTGTGGAGTTTTGGTATCACCATGTGGGAGGCATTTTCCTACGGAGGAAAGCCTTACAAGGTGAAAAGCGATTCTGCAGGATAATATGAAAACTTGAACTCAACAGAGGATTCACATGAATATGGGGAGAACACCGGTCCTGAACGCCACATTGCATGCAACTTGTTTTCTTTTCATTTTTATCCAGAAAATGAAAGGTCCAGAGGTGATCCGCTTCATTGAAAGCAACAACCGTATGGAGTGTCCATCAGCATGTCCAGAGAGAATGTACACGGTGATGAAAGAGTGCTGGACCTACAGGTGAGAATCTGAATCTTGTTCATATACTCAAGCAATCATGAATCGAGATCTCTTTTACAAGAGAGTCAGACATGAGAACCAACAAGTGATATTAAAAAGTGACAAAAACTTTGAATCAAAGCCGAAGCTAAAACAAAATAAAATATAAAAAAATGTATTTTACTGAGTCTTAAATACAGAGAGAAACTCAAGAGCTCAGAGGCCAAAACAGAGAAGGATTGATCACCTTTTACAGCATAACAAGCGTTCACAGTGATCAGACTGATGTGACGTAAAGAGGCCACTGATGTCAGCAGGAGTCAAAACATTCAAAGAGGCAATATGAAACAGTAAAATCTCAAAATTCATACCTACTCTCATATGTAGCTAGGGGAAAGAAAGAAAAACAAATATTGTATCACTCACCTTAGTCCATGTTAATAACCAGGCAGCAGCATTTTGCATCGGCTAGTCTTTTGTTTTGGCTACTTGTATCAGGAGAAAGTGAATTGATGTAACTTTTTCTTAGTCTGCAGCTTGAAGAAACAGTCTGGTCTTGATTACCTCTCTTAGTTGAGCACAACTGATCTATGACACTTTTGTCTAGTAATCAAAAGAAAATTACAAGTCAAAACTGCAATGGACCGGCAACCCGTCCGGGGTGACCTTGAATTTAAATAAGTAGGTATATAAAATGGAGGAAGGGGTGCAAGTAAAAAAATAACACCTATTATGTATGTTTTTTTCTATCAGATAGGGCTCAACAATATAAGGTAAAGCAC
>JAOWBL010000019.1:9049424-9063523 GCA_028564865.1 Zenarchopterus dispar | reverse complement strand
ACACACACACACACACACACACACACATATATATATATATATATATATATATATATATATATATACACACACACACATACATATGTATGCATACACACAGAGGTACAAAGAAAGGCTTAGATAGGTAAATAAAGGTAGCTGGGTAATCTCCACTACTGATTAGTTATCAGTCATGTGTTTATTCATCAAACTTCATGCAACAATAGAGGATATTTTTTGATTTATAGACTATAATCCTCCATTCATTGCGCTGTACAAGCAAGGAGAAAAAAAGAATATCAACAATATGTACGACAAGTAAATAAAGTGAAAGCACTTGTTCATTTTAAACCAATAAGATTTGACAATTTAGAGCTCATCTTAATTACCTTTTGGTTAAATCTCCAAAGAGTGTGAGGATAAATGTGAATGCATATGATTGATAATTAGTTGTGATTAAAAAACAAAGAAAGAAAAATCAGGCCTCAAAGAAGTTTAAAAGCGGAAATGTATCTTTGATGGAACCACTTCAGTAAGCCAAATGTGTCATTTTATACAATTTGTTGTGAAATTATCTGCTTAAAATCAGCCTGAAAAACATCCAGTGGCTATAACCATCAAATAAATATAAAATGAGGATTAAGTGTGTTCAAGGAAAAGTAATTTAAAGCTGTATCATCCTGAGTAGGTGGTTTTCAGTGGGGCTAAATCTGAAATTGTCAGCATTGCATGCCCCTTGTTAGAAGTCATCCTGGTAAATGTGCATGTGCTTGCATGTGCTGATGCTGATGGTGATGTGGAAGTGGGAGGAGTGCTCCCACTGGGACATCCCCTGTTCAAAAATAACTAATCACCTACTGGCTTCTGGGGTACGTGTACAGCTCATTTCTAATACCAGTCACTCCAGTGTTATGTATCTAACTGTAAATCTATACAGCTTAAATACTAAATACCATTTCCGATTTCATCCCCTTCATCAGTATGTGAAAACACTGAGTTTTGGCATGTTCATGTTCATTTAAAAAAATAAAATAAAACAACCATGATGTAAGAATGTGCTCCACTAACATCAGCCGCCGAAATGACCTCATTGCCTTCTGAAACCTGATCCTCTTACAGGATTGCCTCTCCTCTTCCTCTCCCCTGACACTGACTTCCTCTGAGCACTCCACCGTGGTCTGGCGGCCAGCGTTTATGCTCGTTACGTGCGTGATGAGCTGTGTGGAGCCCGCCTTTTGCTCTTCCCTCCCCCCTCCTCGTGTTTTTCTCGGTAGGAATGTACCAGACAGCCTCAAAGGGGCCGTGCAGCAGTTACGAGATGTGAAGGGAAACACTGGCAGGAGGAAAAGAACAAGGGAGGAATGTCTGGCTGCAGCCAATCACACCGGAGATGGTCTGGCTGAAGAGCAAGGTCTCGGTCTCGTTTCGATAGTACACTGTGATTATTTACACAGACAGAAAATGGTATGGGAGATAACGTGACTCAGCAAATGGTGGATGGAGGACACGCCCTTAACGGTTTTGTTGGGCATGAGTCAAATGCCTCAGTGTGGTGCAATCCGTGGAAATTAAAACGATCATAATTTTAGGTCCAATAAGATGATGAATCCTCCTATTCCTGGATGGTATTTTCCGCCCCCATGATTTTAAACATAGATGATCGAGTACCTATCCAAACAAGAACCACAACGCTTTTTTAAAAACCTCATAAATTGTACTAAACATCTATATTTAGACAGAAGTATCATTCCCCCAGCCTAGATAGTCCACAAATGTCATTGCGAAATCTTTTGCAGCTCTGCGTCACTGGGGATTTTGGAGTCCTATCAGTCATATCAGCGATCCCGTCGGCCGTCTCATGCTTGTAAAGTCTGAAGACCATCCGTTCCTATACAGAGGTTATGTTTATTTACCATAAACATGTGTGTTATGAGTTATTTTTTTAAGGGATTGCTGCTCTGAGAGAGCGCAGTCACCACGGTGCTTTTCAGCTTGAGAAAAGTATGCCAGTTATTGTAACAGTGTAAGACTGCTGTTTGAGAGTCGCTCACTAATCTTCTTGGTCTTTGACAGGGTTATTTGTACGTGCCTGACGTGAATTTCATGAATGCAGGAGCGACTGCTCTGAGTCCTTTCACCTGGACCAGCATATGGCTGCAATGTTTGTATGCAGAAATATGTTTTGCAACAAATCTCACAGGCTCAGAGACACTTCGCCTACATAAGGTCCTTTCAGTAAAAGAAACTTCTAATCTAAGAGGAAGTTTTGTGTTTTTCATTTGTTTACGGCCATGATCACAGATGCTTTTAAACTTTGACTGGCAGAGTCCTGAAGAACTGACAGCCTTTAATTTTAATCTACTTTTCAGACAGCTACCTTTGAATTTTCTTTATCAACAAACATCCTCTTTTGTTGCCTGGCAATAGACACTAAAAGTGAAAAGTGTGAAATGATTTTGTACATTTCCGTCCAAATTAAGACTCGCATATGTCATATTGTAGAAACAAATAAATAAAAACTCTTGAGACTCCCTCTAAAAGTGTAAAGGTAAATTATTTTGCTGTGCACGTTTTGGAGCTGACGTTGAATCAGTGTTAGGTGAAAAAGATACATTTCCTCACATTAATAAATATATTTTTGATTAATATATGAATGGATTTTCGTTAATCAGCACCAAAACACTCCAGAAGTGTAGTTCACATTATGGACACAACAACACGGACACACTTTCATTATATCATATTTCAGACTGGAACAGCCTCCGAAAAGGAGGGGACCCTCTTCTGAATGCATTTCACCTCAGGAGTGTTGTCGTCTGAATGTGTTCATGTGTTGGGCCATTCCTCTTTCGTTTGACCTGTAGTAACTCAGATCCGCCCCCTGGCACTTCCAAGTGTGATCTTGTTTTCCTGCTAAAAGCCTCAACTACACTATGTGCTCTTGGCTGACGAGAGCGAGCCAAAAGCTTGCGTAATGTTTGCTACCAGCAGGTTTATGTTTGAGGGGCAGAAGGTGAAAGGAGGGAAAGACAGAGAGCCTCCAGTCACAAGACTGTTGGTGACTAAAAACAAGCCTTACAAGGTTTTAACTGAAGACAAAAAAACATGTGTCAATGCTACACAGAAAAGGAAAGTGGCATATTTCTAATAAGGGTAAGTGACAAAGACAGTCACAGGCAGATTTCAGATAAATCATTTAGACTTGGACCTGGGTCCTTCAGGCTCAAGCCCAGCTCTGTAATACATGTAAACAAACATATATATGAGAAGAGCCTTCTCCTGACCCCGAGTCATGATACCTACTTGATCTCCAAAAATACTACATGAGCATGTCGTGCCTTTTCCAATAATGCTGTGGCATCTCACAATCACCAGATGGGAGATCATGATGGGCCTTATCCACGACATCAGAGTTCTTGGATTTCTTTCATTATCACAAACATGACACAATGCCACCATCAGAACAATCCCCAAATCAGGATCCAATGCGTGTTTGCATCATTGTACTTCACTAAAAGTGAGGGCTGTCACCTCTCATAGTTTCATACATCACATTCATCAACTGAGATAAACTTTTTACTCAACTGCATTTATTTGACGCCAGTTCTGACAGCTTACTTTGCAAAACAAATGAAATATTATTAAATGAAACATGTGCATATGCAGGTCTGACTTTATGTTGTCGTGAGCATTTAAATTAATGGACATATTTAAAGTAAAGTTAAAAAGTAAATAAATAAACTTCTTCTGTGCTTGAGAGCAAATGTTTGAGTCTCTGAAGTTACTAACTGTTCCACAAAAAAAAAATAAAAAAAGAAAACATACTCATCTCACTATATTTGGGTCTGACTCAGTCTGAAAATATGTCATTCAGTAAGCAGTTCAGGTTGTAAGATACTGTGACATCACAAAACTGACTCAAACAGAATTACCCAGGCTCCCCATCTTTAGCCCAACCTATGAATTTCAATCAATAATGTTCATAATCAAGTTAATTTTAGAAATGATTCAGTCAATAATTCTTCCAGAGTAACTGACTTGAAGAATAGCGCCGCTCTAATGGCAGAGTGATGCAGTTGCGCTCTCTGAATTGCTTTTTAAAAAATATATATATGCTAATTTCTATGCTTGGACTTTTGCTGGTAATTCAGACACTTTTTAAGATTTTTATGATACGTTGCTATGACTACAGAAAGTTGCTTACCTATGGGAAGCAGCTGACTGAACTTTTCAGAAAAAAATAGCTAATAATGCCAAATAGAGACAAGTTGAAGAGGAGAGATACCAAAGGTGAAAAGCATGAGAAAAATGGAGAAAAATAAAGATGAAGTTTAAAAATGTTTTCACCTTGATCATCACGAGGAGCGTGAGATTCTTAGGAAGTAAAATGAAGGAAACAAGGGCAGGAGCATCATGTCGTCCATGTCAGCTGAAGGACCATGTTTTGAACTCAGGTTCCTTATTATACAGATGTTGGATGATAAAACAATTCAAAAGACTAAATAGCAGAAGTGGGGCAAAAATTAACATCTAAGGAGTGATCCAGTGCTTGTCAGCAACAGTGAAATCATGGACAAGTTACTGTGAAGGAGTACCTCTGCACCCCAGATGATGAACCATTTGAGAGGGAGCTCACCTCTGTTCCCTCCTGATGGTGCATAAGACATCATCCACACAGTTAATGACACTTCATTATAGAAGTTTCTCTCTATACTACACTTTCAACTAACAGTTTTCCAAACTGATGTTTATTTTCCCGTGTAATTTTAAACTGCAGGAACACAATGGAGCATTATTCACTTCACTTATTTAATGTTTCTCCCGGTCAGGAGCTGGAATTCTGTTTCCTGATTTGTTATTGAGTCGACAGTCAGCAGGCAATAGTGTTTACTCTCAGTCAAGTGGGTTTTTATCAGTGTGGCATGTGGTAACGTGAGCTTGGTTAACTGTGTGCTAGCGGGAGCTCTTGGACTAAGAACTGCAGGATTTCTACTAAATAAGGTAAAATGTGCTTTTAGGGGTTATTGGTGAAATTTGTAGAAAAAAAAAAAAACAGTTTGCAGGGTAAAGCAAATCTGAAGGACAAATTTCAAATAAGACACTACCAACAGGATTCCATCACAGAAAATTAGTTATTATTAACAGGGCTGTAAATTATAGCTGAAAAAAAGATTATGTATTATAGAGGTATTTGGACCAAAAGCACGTGCATTTCAAGTCAAAGTATGATGCAATGGAGCATGTGCACTCAGGAAAATAGCCTCTAAACACCTATTTGACCATAGCAATACATGACTGGGTGTAAGAATGAAGGTTAAGGTTTTATAAAAGTATAATTTTTCCATAACGAATATATACAATTAGTGTGCGAGTGATTCCTCTTGAAATGCTCAACAGGCCAGTGGTTTGTTTTTGTCCATGTTTGAGTCATAATGTTGTCTTGCTTTGCCGTTTCTTAACCTGTGATTTCATTTGTCATGGTGTGAAACTTGTGGATCGAGTTTGTCTACAGCATTCGCACGTTTCACGTCTGGGTCTGAATCAGGATCCGTAAGCGAGAACGGTTAGATACCAACTGTGCGGACATGCACGTACTCACCACTTCCTTCCCCTCAGAAACAAAACACAGCTCAATGGCCAAGTACCAATTTGTGTGTAACACTGATTTTTGTTCAAAAACGTCTTGTAATATATGCCCGGAAAGATAATTAGAAATTAATCAAGCTGTATAAATGATATTTATCATGAAATGTTGATTTAATTTTTATCTTGAGAGTGGTTTTTAAACACCGCTTTACGACTTTTACTCTGAGAAGACGTCTTGAAAGTAAAATGGAATCTTGCCAATATGGCCTCTTCTAGAAAACACGTGATCCATCCAGAGTTTTGACGTAACCAAAGAGGGAGGGATCAGCACAAGGTTATATAAACACCCACACGTTCATTTTCTCGCCACCTTCCACGCATAAAGTATCCGGCCTTCCTTCCCCTCGACCGCCCGATGCGGCTGAAGAAGCAGTGAGTGAAACAACGACGCCTTTAACACTGGAGCTATAAAATTAACAACGGGGTGAGTAAACTAAATTACCTAATTGCTGCTGTTTTTAGCATATTTTATGCATGTGTTGCTTTTATACTGTTTTGCTACAGTGGCATTGTGGTTTTTAAAAGCGACTAGCTAAACTAACTTTTGGTTTGTGACGTTATAATTGTTTCAACGTTCAAGTCACGTACGCTGAAGTACATGTTAGCTCAACGGATGTTAGCCAGGAGGCCGTTGCAGCTGCTTCAGCAGTTTAACTAAAGGCACGATTATTTGTTTAAAATTGAAATGAGTGTATTTATAATGTTGTTTCATAAATAAATGTACACCACTAGCATGTGAAGTCGGATAAATAAGATAAACGCTGCGACTAAACGGCGAAGTCATTTGTGTATTATGGCCCATTATGTGTTGTAAAAAATCATCGCCAGCCTGTCGTTTGGTGTGTGTGTTAAAACAGATGAAGCTTGCATCAGATTTCTCTCGTTTTTACGTCTCGGTGATTGTGGGTGGTGACGTTGCGGTATGTTTGTGTTGTTGCTGACAGGGCTCCCGTTTAAAGCGCCGCAGCAAGCTGACCAGGCACCGCAGTGTCATCACTTGCCACTGTCTCTGAAACGACTTTTTGTTTCAGAGAAGTGAAAAATCAGTTCCCCGGAAACCACTGCTGCCGCACATCCCAGGAAAAAAAAAACAAAACAACAAAACACCCCAAATCGAAGTAAAAAATGGTGCAAAACAAGATTACCGAAGTCACTGGATTCCACCGCTCTTTCAAGGTGAGCTTAAGATCTGTTGAGGAAAGATGGCAGAGCTGCAGTGATCAATAATCAGAGCACGTATGACACACCGGTTCTGCATTAGATGGACTTCATTTTGCTATATATATAAACACATCTGTTGCTGTCCCATATTTTAGTGCAGACAGACATGGCGCATGGCTCCATGACACGTGCTTGTACAGCTTGAGTGGTTGCAGAGTCTGTTTACTGAATTTTTTTTGTTAATATCTACATTATCTTAGTGTGGACTTTTACCTGTTTTGCGTACTTTGAGTTTATAGTTAAAGGAGGGGTAGATAATGACTGTTATTGGTTGCAGCTGACTCAGCTAATTGGTTCTTTTGATAATGCATATCATAACCAGTACGTTTATTATTCATCAGGGCCAAAATCCCTTTGAATCGGAGGAATTCACTAAAAATGGATCCCATCTCATTGACTCATCATTTAATTTCGATTCCTCCCCAAGACATGGTGAGTATTATTATTATTTTTTTTTAACTGTAGTGTCGTGAAGATTTTAGTTGCTTTCTATAAACATATGTACATAGATTTAGAATTTTATTTATTTATTGTATGTAGTTTTGTTTGTTTGTTTTGTTTTTGCTTTTTTCTGTCAAGCTCATTGCATTGGTACTCCTTTTCAGACATGCCTTCCAGCCAGCCTATTGACATTCCTGATGCCAAGAAGAGAAACAAGAAGAAAAAGCGTTGCCGGGCAACTGATAGTTTCTCTGGGCGCTTTGAGGGTAAAAGCTGTTTCAGTGTTTTCATGGTGTTAAAAATAAAAATACATTCATTCCTAATATAACTTTTGCATTTTATTAATTTTTTTTTTGTTCATTTTTGGGTCACAGATGTCTACAGGCTTCAAGAAGAGGTATTAGGAGAGGGTGCTTATGCTCGAGTGCAAACATGCATCAACCTCATTACCAACAAAGAGTATGCTGTCAAGGTAAGACACTGTACATAATGCATGACTGTAATGTATTTGAAAATAGGGTGCCACGTGCTACCAAGGAGTGAAGAATAAGAATTATTCTAAGGGGTATGCATCACTGTGGCCTTCTTTTAAAAGTTCACTTGATTCAAAACATATGGCCTCATATAAACTGAGTATTTTCCCAAATATCTGGCCTTTCAATTAGATATCTGCAGAGCCTCTCTTGTGCTATGTCTGCACTGTTTTTGGGTGGAACACCAACTTCTGTTAGGGGATATCTTGCCCTGACTGTTTTTGTAAGTGAGCCTATCAGAGAGCTAGGGGGAGTGTATCCATCCCTTTCTGTACCTTTTTTGCCTATAGAGGACGCTCACAAGAACATTATGTACAGCTAACTGTGCCAAAACAAAACCACAGAGAAAGGAGGGGTGGCGGGTGAGGGTTGTGACCCAGAGTGTTTACACTGCTTTGTTCTCACTCAGCAAAGTTCTGCTTTTTTTCTCTTTTTTTTTTCCTTTTCCCCGTCTAAATAGGGTGTGGACATGTGGATACAGGTCCTGACTTTTGAGGCCTTCCTCCTCTTGCTTCATGCATAGAGTACTCATTTCCTTTTTTAGGAGTTGAAACATAGTAAAACAAATCTTTGTTGGTGAACTGTAGTCGAAGGCTGCCCCCCTTCTTTTTTTTTTTTTTTTTTTCCATCATTGATATAGTGGTGTGTGTGTGTGTGTGTGTGTGTGTGTGTGTGCAGAAAATCTGTCATGTGACCATGGTCTCAGTCTTTTATCCCTGTATAGTTTAGTAGTTCCCTTGGGACTATGCAGTTCTGGGGGAGGTGGCATGAAGTTGGTTATTAGAGGTCTTTTGAGAGTTGGAGGGGGCTCGGCAGGCTCCTGCCAGATGTCTTCTACATCCCCTCCCCCTCCAGACGAGGGGATGTAGGGGTGAGGTGCTTGTGTGGGCTCCTCGTATTGCAATTGCAACAAAAGCTGCAGAGCTAAGGACAAGCAGACGGGTGTGTGGCGTGGGCCTGTCTGAGAGCTCATGGTGGCTTAAAAAAACCTTTTTTCTTAAAGCTATTTGACAATCTTGGGTTGTTGTTTTAACCTGTGGTAATAAATATATATTTTTGACATGCGTTTTTTTTTTTTTTTTAAGTTAGCTGTTCTTTGATCAATGGTTTTGAGATCATTTTAACTCTATAGCAAACTCCTTTCTTTGGTTATGCATTTATAAATTTTACTTCTCTTAAATTGTATACAGTTTATGATAAGGAAAAGATTCTTTATTTTTGAGGGCTGTTTAACCTGCTGACTCAGACTGTAACGGTAAACAGGCTTTGGGCTATACATGGACCTCTTGTCCGTGCATTAATCCTAGACACACATCACAACTCTGGCTCCACTGGGCTTCAATACCAGCTGTAATCCAGCAAGAAGAGAGGCATGCACAGGCTCAGACAATAACCAGCCGGGGCTGGAAAATTCAAGCCTTTCACTTTGGTGTCAGCAGTCTATCTCTCTCTGCAGGGCATGCATCTGATGCCCTTTCTGTGGCTTGGTTTCACATAACTGTTATTTTTAGAGCATTTTCTGTTATCATAAACAATTTTGGATTGCTCATGTGATAAGAGGACACTTATGGCCCCTTAAGAGCCCCTAAGAATTAATATAGGGCACAGTGTAAGGGATGTGTATATATAAATTGCCGTTCTTGTCTGTTTTGTATTAAGAGGCACTACTGAAAGTAGGTTAATTTATCTTTGCAACTATGTCACTGGGCAGGGAAACATTTAAGTGTCTTTAAGGAAGCTACTTGTGGAGCACTTGATTTATAGTTTAGGCTGTATTTTATTTATTTTGCTGTTTTTACAAAATATACATGATTTATGTGGTGCAGTTTGAGAAGATTGATGACAGCCCTGCAAATATTTGCTTTAGAGTTGAACTCATTTCGATATTGATTAGTTCATCTAATTCATCCCAATTTTACTAATGTGGAAACCTTGCTTTTGCATAGTATAGCTAAATGATGATGATTATCTGTTTCCAGATTATTGAAAAAAGACCAGGGCACAGCCGCAGTCGTGTCTTCCGTGAAGTTGAGATGCTCTACCAGTGCCAGGGACACAGGTAAAGTCTGCTGTCATGACCTTTACTGGATCCTTGGTCCTGTTACTGCAGAACCTCCATGATTTTGTTTTGGCTTCTGTAACAGTTTGGTCACGGTGCTTTTCTTTGTGCAGGAACATCCTGGAATTAGTGGAGTTCTTTGAAGAGGAAGACAAATTCTACCTGGTGTTTGAAAAGCTCAGAGGAGGTAAGAAAATTTACTGCTGGTAAAAATATTTTAATTTTTCCAAATTCATTCCTATACTTGTGTACATGGTTTCAAATTATAGCCTATTGTTTGTGTGGGCAAACTGTTTCACATTTTGCTCTTAAATGGAGCTGATGGATGCTTCTCTACCTCTCTTCCCATTAGGATCAGTTTTGGCTCAAATTCATAAGAGGCACCACTTCAGTGAGCAAGAAGCGAGTGTTGTTGTGCATGACATTGCCAGTGCTCTAGATTTCCTCCATAACAAAGGTAACATGAATTTTTGACTCAACTTAACAAGAATAACCATATTAATCTGTGTTCATGTAGCAGTTGTTCAGAATAGACACCCAGCTTTAGCTAAAATGAAGCATTGGCACAGTTGTTTTGGGGCAACAGCTTAAATTTACATTAGAACTGTTCAATGTGGGTTAAGTTAAGGTCAAATTTAATTTAAAAAATACAATGGTAAAACCTTCTTTTTCTTTCAGGAATGGCACATAGAGACTTGAAACCTGAAAACATTCTCTGTGAGAGTGCTGACAAAGTAAGTTTTCTTCCTTAATTTGTTGGCAATTAATGTGACAAAGTTTTAAGTAGTGATTTGGACTTTATTTTTTTCCCTTCTCACTTCAGTATACACTCATTAATGTATCTTTCATCAGATTTCCCCAGTCAAGATATGTGACTTCGACTTGGGCAGTGGGATCAAGCTGAACAGTGACAGTTCACCCATTTCTACCCCCGAACTTCTCACTCCTGTAAGTTCTTTCTTTGTTTTTCTTTAATCCATTTTCATGAACAGGAGGTTTTGTTTTATTTATTTTTTCTAGGTTGAAGCTCTCAGAATGATTCTGTTTGTGTTCTTGGAGTGGATTAGGAAAGTCTTCTCGGGCTGTAAAGGGATAGTATTATCAAAAAGAACTGACCTCTTGCCTCTTAGGCAATAGTCAGTGATGTTGGCTGCAAGACAACACACTGATTAGGGGGGAAAAAAAGTGAGGTTATGATGGTTTGTTGTTGTGTAATTTCGTTGAGAAGCTATGGAATGTGTTTGAATGGCTCCACAAACATTTGGGAAGAGCCAAAATCAATATCCTGTTTATCAGTAAATACTGATGTCCCGTCATTGCGGAGGGTGAGCAGGTTTAACCTTCATGTTGCCGACAGATTTCCAGAAAAAGCAGTGTACCTCAGAGGAATGGTAAAGTTTAACTGGCACGCTTCGTGCACATGTCAACGTGTAGTCTGCCGGACTGAATAGATGGAAACAAGCAGCTGAGGGAGATCACTTTAGCCTGCAGGAATGTGGTGGGGGGTGGGGATTCAGCTCCTGTAACTTCATCTTCATCTTCCTTTTGCTAACATAATGAATATGGATCATATACTCGAGGGAAGATGGTTCTGAGCCAAGATCCGTTAAGTTTACTCTTCAATAACATTGACGTGGTGTGCTGTTGTGCACGTCTTTATTCAGGGACATGTTTATTGGTAATGGCCTTTGATAAATCCCCTATCTAAATGGGTAGTTAAGCAAAAACTTTTTTTTTTTTTTTTTTAAATAAACTTTGATCCCTAAATAGGGACATGGTGAAATTCCCTGGCACAGTTGTATTTTATGCCTTGAATTTCAAGAGAAACCAAAATACAAACTCTTACTTCCCGTCTGTGTATGTGGTCTACAGAGGGAGGGGGACATCCCCTCTTTTGGCTAGTCTCCGCCCAAGGCCAGAACCATTTGTGCTGGTCTGCATTTTTTTTTTTAAAACAACGGCTCTGCATAAAGCATGTTCGAGAAAGTTTAGTCTTTCCCCTACACCCAGCAACTGAGTGGTGATTGGCCAAAACAGTGGGAGGGGGAGGGTAACTGGGAGGGACAAATACCAGTCTGGTCATGTGTTCTGGCTTGTTTTTGTTGCCTTGATCACAGGAACAATGTTATCTGATTTTCATTTCCCGATTGGGACTTGCACCATCCATCCCTACCCCATCCCCCCATAATCACATTCCTGCAGTTGTTGTTGAGCAATGTGGTGTATTTACCTTATTTTACATCTTTTTCACATAGAAGCTGTAAATGATCTGAACTGTGTGTGCTGCTTAGTATAATTTGGCAAATGAATAGAGGGCAGGAGTCTACTGTGGTTGATATTTTTGTTTTGAAAAGCATTTCTGTGAATTTCCTTTTAAAATGTCTTTTCTTTTTTTTTTTTCTTTTTTTCTTCTCTCTTTTGCATGCAGCAGTTTAAGAGGTAGAACTGGAAATTGTCGTCGGTACTTAAAAGCAGCTTGGTTAATTCAAGGAAGTTGTATTGTCAGTCACAGATGCAGGTGCAGTCACTTGACTGAACAGGCTGTCTTCTTTCAAGCTTCTTCTGCTAATCCTGTAGTTTACAAACAATAGAGGTGTGTCATTAGTGGTGTCAGTATGGTGTGACTAGTCACATGGTCTCAGGAAATCCCCAGGTTTGTAATGCCAACAAATCCTGCGGTAACTGCAGCTGGTGAGCAGCTATCTTGAGCTTCCAGGAAGATGTGTGGGTGCAAGTTCAAAGTGTTTGCAACATGTGCACAGGAAAAGCAAATGTGTTTTAAGATTTAAGGCTGTCGGTCTCATGATTATCGTTTTTACTGTTCCCCATCTGTTCTCAGTGGCAGATTTAGGCAGTCTCAGACTGGTTATCATCAATATTCTCACTCATCTTTTGTTTAAATGCTTTTTGAAATATGATTACTTTTGATCCCATAAGCCATCATTCCCATCTTTAGTTTTAGGGTCTCCTAAAATTGAGTCTGTAGGTACGCCTGTCTTTTATCTTTCAGTTTTAATGCTGCAAAACTACATTTGTCCTAAATCCAGGAGGCTTGTCCGTGTAAAGAGCATGATTTTTGCTTAAATATGCTTCTTGAGATGTTCTGACAGAAGAAGCCTTGTCTGAGACAAGATTCCTGTTCAGTGAATTTTATTACGTAAGGGAGCAGCAAGATAAAGGTGGAGTTAAGAGACTGTTTGTATATGGTCTTAGGACTCAATGTTCTCTGAAGCTTTATGGGGAGTAAGGTGGACTGACCTCAGAAATGAACTGAAAACAACTCCACATTTTGAACTTCTACTTGGAAATTTAGGAATCCAAACTCTTGCTGTAACTTCCTTAAATGACAGAATTGGACAACGCTGACAGATCTAAGTAACATGTCCTTCTGAACTCACAACCTTCTTCTCTTTACTGCTCTCAGAGTATTAAAACATTTGCTTCCAGGTTATGTAATTAGTCAGGGTTCAGCTCAGTCTTTGCCAACAAGCCAGCAAATCCTCTTTTCCGTGCTCAGTGTTTGGCCTAATTTCTTTCCCAGCTACATAACTGGGCTCTGTCAGAGCTGGGTCTGTCCTTGCCCCCAGCCCAATCTGAGCTAAATGAAGCGTGGCGATCAAAGCGGTGATTAAAAGCAGCTGTTTACCCACACTTTCCTCAACTTTATATTCTCACCACAGATCTCTGAACAAGCTAAGAAATTGTGTAGCTGATTTTAAGACTTACTGCTGATAAGCATGTGACCGTCGCTCAGATCACCCACCATATTACCCAGGAATTAAGCCCCAAGCTTTAGTACTTCCAACCACGAGATGTCAGCTGAATAGTGGAGTAACAGTTCAGAGGCTTGTTTTTTCCCTCTTATGTTATAGATAAGTTTCTCCTTTGATCCCTGAGGCTAAGAAACTTTTTTTATTTTTTTTTTTCTTTTCAGTGTGGCTCAGCGGAGTACATGGCACCTGAGGTAGTTGAGGCCTTCAGTGAAGAGGCTACAATTTATGACAAGCGCTGTGACCTGTGGAGCCTCGGAGTCATCCTCTACATCATGCTGAGTGGCTACCCACCCTTTGTAGGCCGCTGTGGCGGTGACTGTGGATGGGAATTGGGAGAACCCTGTCACACCTGCCAGGTACATCTCAATTCCTGAGTGCATCAAGTGTGGAAGTTGATAGTTTTCTCAAATCATGCTAAGGTAACCGAATGTTAAATATTTGTCCATT
>JAOWBL010000019.1:9023366-9035438 GCA_028564865.1 Zenarchopterus dispar | reverse complement strand
GTGTGTGTGTGTGTGTGTGTGTGTGTGTGTGTGTGTTGTTCTGACCAGGTCCTACAGATGTTAAATCAACCAGCAGTCAAGCATTTTCCCCCAGTCAGAGTCTTCACACTGTAAAGGCTCAGACAACAGCTGGGATTTTGTCCAAGACCTCATCTACAGTCTCGCAGAAGCGGGTGGCACACACACCCACTATGAAGGTACTCAGAGCTTTCTAAATGTGTTTTGTAGTCAGTTTATTATCTCATATGTTCTTGTGTCTCTATATGTATTTAAAATGGGTTTCCCTTTTCTGTATATTTGGTGTCTTTCTTTAAGCACATTCCTGTATAATGTTGAGGGTTACTTGTAGATTAAGACTGCTAGTGAAATCAGCAAAATCTATTTAATTTCCTTCTTGTTTTTTGGGGTTTATTTATTTATTTTTTATTGTAGAGCACTTCAATGAAGCGTCCTGTGATCCCCTCTGAGTTTGGGGGCAAAGTTCCCACCAACATCCGCCAGCGCTACCTCAATGCTTTCATAGATGAATGTGTTAAGTTTTGCCCATCGGAGGAAGCTGCCTTCCACATGGTACGAACAACATCTTTTCAACAGCTAGACTCAAAATAAACAGGAATTTTAACAGTTAACAGCTGTCTAACTTTGTGTTTCAGGGGCTCGATGAGGAGAAGCTGGTGTATGAGCGTAGTAGCAGTAAGAACATCTACCTCAATGTAGCCGTCAACACGCTGAAGAAACTCCGGAGCAAGAGCAGCTCCTGTTCGTCTCCCGTCTCCAGTACGTTCACGGCACAAAGATTCACAGGTTTTGGTTTCATACATGAACAAAATATGAAGCGTTGCATGACATGTTCCTGTTTGCAAAACACATTTGATACTAACAGTTTTGATACGCAATACCGTAAGGTCACATTTGAATGGACAGTGATACGATTGTTGCATGGATTTCTGTGGGTCGAATTATTCAAAGCATGTTTTTGTTTTCTGCAGAGCAACCTGGATTAGCAGCTAAAAGGAGGGCACAGTCTCACGAGGAAGTTCTGGGAGGTCGTCTTGCAGCCACAACCAGTTTCACCGTTAACAGATCGGGTAAACATCTGGAGGAGAAACTCACTGGTGAGAAACGAGTCACCTATCGTAGCTCTTAACCACAGCAAGATGAGGGGTTCATGTTTCATTTGTTTCCTTGAAAAAGTTATGAAAAGAATTCTTTCCTTTTTACAGTTTCATTTTCTTCCATCATGCTGGGTTTTTTTTCATTTGATTTATCTGTTATCTGGTGACATTCCCTGCAGAAGAGAAATGCAGATTATACCTTTTTTGATCAAATCCAAAACAAAAGAAAAGTAACAATAAATGAATCATTGTGTCAAGTGGAGAGTTACGGGTTTTTGTTGAAGCAGTTTTACAGTCACAGTGAAACTGTTCAAATAGCCATGTGACAACCTCCAGGTCCTGTTTACCACATATTACCTGTCCCATGACCGGACGCCAGAGGGGGCGTGTTTACCAGACTGCTCGCTTGCTGAGAGGACTGTTGACTTTTGCTGTGTAATAGGAAATGAAGCGATAAAGTAAACGTGACAAACACTTTTTTCTCCAATGTGTACTTTTCTAAAGCCAGTTTATTTGTCACCCTTTTATTAAAATGAAAGATGAAATGTTCAAGTCGTCTTCTCAATCAGTCAGTTAATAGAAAACGTCAGTAATTAGTCATTTGTTCAAGTGATTTTTAGAGCAGAAAAAAATAAGACAAACAGCGAATACCTCTGTGGGATTTCTTTATTTTACTCTTCTGACGTCAGAGTAAAATTAATGTCATTTGACTCTGGAATTTAAAAAAAAAAAAACACTCTGCTCTCACAAACAGGAGTTTTTATCTTTGTTGTTGACGTCTTTGTTTTACTTAGATATGAATATTGTATCCTTGTGAGTTGTGCTGGAGAAAGACGGGCATGAACAGAGCTTCCCCCGTTTCTTGGTTGCCATGGTAACGGATTCTGCTCACATGACTGGCTGACTGACTGAAAAAAAATTGGCATAAACAATGTCGGTTGTTAGAGGAAATTTTCACCTGGAAACATTCAGAGCAGCTGCAAAAATAAATGCTGAACACTCTGAAAAGGTTTCTCAACTTGGCAGCTGCTACCAACAGTAATAAGAATTTAAAAAAAAAAAAAAGTCTTATGTCCAGTCGGTCATGTTTAAAGTTTCCTGAGCGTCGCTGTCAGAGAATTTCTCATCAGTTTCTGCTGCTGCTGTATTTATCCCATGTTTGTTTGTTTCCATTTGAGCTCAAAGGCACCATTGTGGTGCGTCTGTCTGCTTTTAGGAGCCACATTGTACAGGAAGCTGAAGGCGTACCTGATGAGTGACGAGCAGCTCCAGGAGCACGGGTACCCGAGGACAAACCCAGACACTCCGGGCAAGGCCGTCATTTACAACCTCCCAGAGAGAAAGGCCATCACAGACCGTGAGTAGCTACGCACCCCTGCTCTTCTGAAGATGCGATGCCGCTGATGTCAACACGGATACTCACGACTCAGCACTTATTTCATTTTTCAGTGGAAGAACTTTTATGTTTTTTTTTTTTTTCAGAATTCACCAAGATATGCTGTCGCTGTGGTGCAGAGTATAAAATCAATGTCAATGGCAATTGTGTGAGGAAAGAGGAGTGCAGCTATCACTGGGGGCGTTTACGCAGACATAAAGGTGAATGTTTGAATCTTTCCAATTTTCGGCCCCTCTGTTGGACATTTTACCTCCATCTCGTTTTGACTTGTTTTTTCTCCCTGCCAGTTGCTGGAGGCTGGGAGACGACGTACAGCTGCTGCTCCGCTGCTGTGGGAGGCCCCGGGTGCCAAATTGCCAAGGTATGATCGTGACCATGATCAGTCTGACGTGGAGAACCTTTTCAGACAGAATATTTAAAAACCCACAATGAGTACACGTAAAGATCAAGTCAGCATGTATCTATCTTCAGACAATCAGATACTTTTCTCTCAGGAATACACAGGTGTGACAACATCAACCATAAAATAAATTCAGTATATATTTTTTAGTTAAATTACATTTGGCTCTTTCATGATACACTGAAATGAGATTTCACTCATTTTAGCAGCTTTTCCTGTAATAAAACAGTCACCACAACAAGGTGTATATTACACGGTTGGTTAAGCTTCTTTATAAAGTTTATATAATAGATTTTCTTTTGTCTCACGTATATATATCAGCACAAATCAATCAACTTTATTTTTATAGTGCTTTCACAGATAAAAATCATAAATTGAAACACACGATTGCCTCTAGTTTCACAACAAGATCTTGGGACTGATGAAAAGTTCTGATTTGAGGACACAAACGTGCGAGGTCAAGAATAAGGAGGTAATAGATCACAAATATGTGTACGGGGCTTTGCCATGAAAGCTGTAAAAGACGGTATTAAAATCTCTACAATGTTTGACTGGCAGCCAGTGGAAAGAATATAAAACTGGAGTGATACATCTGCAAGCACCTGTTACAATCCTGTTAAAATGCTGTTTTCTGCACAGTCAGCAGTCGGCGTAAAGAAGAGTTACAATAGTCGAGTCCAGAAGAAATAAAAGCATATAAAGTCATCCACAAGCCAGTGCATGAAACAATATTCTCAGATGATAAAAACAGTTTTTGATCAATTCCCTCAAATGTCTCTCCAAGGACGACGATGAGTCAAACACCTGCAGGTTTTTGATGCTCGACTGGATTCCAGGTGTTGTTTGATAAAAGGAATTTTCTCATCAGCGTCTCAGTTTACTGCTTGTGGCTGACCTCTGTTAAATAAATCAGTGCTCTTCAGCTGCCCTGCATGGTTTAGATGTTGCTCAGCTCCAGCACGTTCTTGATTCACATGACTGGATCACTATCAGCTTCTCACCAAGGTCCACACGGTTCGGTCAATGGTCCACTAATGTGAGCCAGGTGTGTTGGAGCAAAGCAACACCTGAGACATGTCAGGACTGAAGACCCCTTCTATAATATGCTCAGATTACTTTAGTCTTTGTGTTTATATTGTTAATTGTGGTGTGTAAAAGTAACTATGTTCACTATATTTGAAAGGGCTTCAAATGTCAGTTTTTATTCACAACTTACTTGAGTCAGTTTGCCTAATTTATTAATACACCTTCCAGCTGAAAATGAAAAACATTCAGGATGATACTGTCAGTTAATCAGTTTAAGATTAAATCAGTATTTTTCATTTTTGCTTTCGATGGTAAACTATTAGTCTGAAAAGGCTTCACTTTCCCACAGCAACACGTTCAGGACGGGCGTAAAGAGTCACTGGATGGCTTTGTGTCAACATTCAGCAAACCTCTGCCACCAGACGGAAACGGGGGAGTGTTTGCTTTGGACTGTGAGATGGTGAGTCACATATTTTACGCCGCTAAGGCACTCCAGTAAAAATGTCCAAATACCTCTTGAGCTTTCAATTTGTGTGTTTAATTTCAGAATTGGTTTATTGTGTTTCTCTAGAAGGGAGTTTCATATCATCTTCATGGTTTCCCTTTTTTTCTCTGTGTGTTTTACTTTTTTTTTTTTTTTTGCCTGTGGAAACAGTGTTACACAAAACAAGGTTTGGAGCTGACGAGGGTTACGGTCATCGACTCTGAGATGAAGGTTGTTTACGACACGTTTGTTAAACCCGAGAGCAAAGTGGTCGACTACAACACACGGTGAGTCTTCTTAGTTTTCCCTTTTGCATTGAATTATTCTACATCTGCAGTGGCAGCCTTTAAAAAATATTCAGATGTAAATGACGCTTGTTTGACAGATTTTCAGGTGTGACTGAGGAAGACTTGGAGAACACCATCATCACTCTGAGAGATGTTCAGGCTGTACTGCTCAGCATGTTCAGCACTGAATCCATCCTTATTGGACACAGCCTGGAGAGCGATCTCCTCGCCCTGAAGGTGACGTTCTTCATCTTCTTCTCCATTCTTAGAAGGCACTTCATGAAAGAAAATTACAATTCCTCATAAATGCGGTTAATTTATGTTGTATTCTTTTTTTAAAATGTTATTTTATAATTCGTAACTCCTCTCATAAACACGGAGAAGTTATCAGCGTCCCATTAGATAGTGAAATGAATCTCACTTTATCTAATTTCTCACCTTTAAGTGGTCAGTTTCTGAAAAATTATGCAATTTCCTGAATTAAAGGGGACGTTTTTATAAATGTAGCCAGACAGGAAGAATGCTAATGCTTTAACAATAATAAATTCAACTTTATTTGAAGCTTTTAACTTGAGCTGCACCAACACATGGAGGTTAGCGCTGTTGCTTCACAGTCAGAAGGTTCTGGTTCAGATCCTGGCTGGGTTTGTCTGTTTGCATGTTCTCCCCATGCTCGTGTGGGTTTTCTCCATCAGTCTATAAACACGTTACGAAATAATTCATTCATAAGAGTGTCCACTCATTTTGAAACGTAATCTTAAAGAAGTTCTTGCTTTAAAGGAATATTTAATTGATGAAATAATAATTTGATCATTTTGATTCCAGCTCATCCACAGTTCAGTCGTTGACACGGCCATCGTGTTTCCTCACCGCCTCGGTTTGCCCTACAAACGTGCTTTGAAGAACCTTATGGCCGATTACCTCAAACGTATCATCCAGGACAACGGTGAGAGAAGCCAGCTGTGTTTTTACAAGATTTATGACAAGAGATACTTTAATCTCTTGTTATCATCCATCATTAGTACAGATGTGGACACATTTCTTGGTACCGGTCCATTAAAGATGGAAAAGTTGACAATGGTTACTAAAATATCTTGAAACTGACCAAAATAAAAATATGCAAAAACTGACTAATGTTTAAAATCAGACATTGTTTTTTTAAAACCTAGTTTAACAAAAAAATTATTCAGCTGAACCAAAATTCAAAAGAAACATTTGATTTTCTTTAGTCAATTTTCAGCAAATTATTTATTTTGTCAGTTTCATTTCTTACTGAGGAAGGATGCCCATAAATCTGCCCACATGTGTAATCCCATCATTATAGCTCTGCATGAATACATTTATTTGCCTTGTAACAGTAAAGTTTAAAATGACTCAACTAGTATGACCTGTATGCTGAAGTCTCAAGGATTTCCAGAAATAAACTGGGAAACTTTTAGGAAATTGATAAACCAACTGAGTATTTCAATTTTTGGAACAAAAGTCTTTAAGTCTCAGCATCTATAAAAACGCTGGTGACTTTCACCTCCCAAATTAATATATTACAAGAAAATTCCAGTCAAATGAAAGTTGTATAAATAAAGACAGATGACCTCCTACTCAGATAGATGCTGTTTCTGTCTGAGCTGTAGGAGTAATCTTATTAAATCCAGAGGAAATAAAACTGAACAGCTATAAATTCAAACGCATAAATGTAAAAGTCAGAGGCGCTCCAGAGATGGACTGCAAGTTTTATCTGCTACTGACACTCAGGCAGCTTTAAAAATGTTTTATTAGACTGCAGTTTCTCACGTCACCAGCAGGTGGCTCTGCTGTGGGGATTTTACTGTTGACTGACACAGTTTAGGTTTTATTTAATCAACTTAAAACAGAGAACCTGAAACACTAATTTATGATAAAGGTTTGCTTGTAATAAAACATTTGTTTAGAGGCATCTGTCTTTGTGTAAAAATATGTTGTCCATTCTAGTTTAATCATCTCATCACTTTCTTTTATCAGTTAAAATAAGTTTTGGATTAAATTTAATTTATATTTGTTTTTCAGTTATATATTTGTGTTTCAGTTTATATTAATTTTTACTAATTCTAATTGTTGAAGATTACTACTACAGATGTGAACTTGCAGACCTCTGATGTATATTTATTTGAGATTTGACATGTTGTGTTATGTGTTACGTTTTGACATAAATCAGGGAATCATGCAGCTTTTTAAAAATTATGTGGTCCTTATGCTGCTTTTTTTTTTTTTTTTAATTTAATATATATATATGTGTGTGTTGCTGCTGAACATTAAGAATATCATCAAAATCCCGTGCTTGTGTTTGCAGTGGAGGGCCACGACTCGAGTGAAGACGCGTCCGCCTGCATGGAGCTGATGATCTGGAAGATTAAGGAGGATGCAAAGGTCAAAAGATGACCTCCGACTTCCCCACTCTGCATTCAACAGTTTGACTTCCTGCTTTCGCGTCGGCTGCGGCGAGGCACAGAAGTTCAAAGGGAGGCGAGCACTTGTTATCAGAGAGATTAGGTCAGAAACGCAGAGGTAAGAGGTGGGTGGTTCAGAACAGCTCAACGAAGTGTGAGAGACAACGAAGAGAGCTATCAGCGCCTTAAAAGCAATAGGAATCTAAATTAACAATGTTTTCATTTGTTTATTGATACGTTCTAAATTATGTTTGCTAAGAGGTATTTCTGTTTATTTGAGTGTTGTCTTTAAGGCCTCAAACTTACTCATGAGTAAAACCTTTCTATGGAAGAACTACTTAAAAAGCAGGGTGGTCGTCTGCTGAGCATTGATAAATGTATTCACGGTAGGCCGTACATTAAGCCTAACTTGCACTATAAAGGAATGCTCTTGTTCAGGGCCCAAGTCCGAGTACCTCGAGTGTTGTGATGCATTCACATGTAACGACAAACTTCTATTTAGTTATACTGAAACATATTGATTATATTAGTCTGTCAAACACTGCTTTGTAAATGCACATATGTATTTTTCACTCGCACCTAGGTTTTTGTCACTGATATGCTATCTATGTGGCAGTCCTTATCAGTTTTCTAGTTAGGCTCTCGAACATGAAAAAAAATCCTTTAATACTTGATTATATTAAAAAAAAAAAAAGACCTTCAGCCTCTGCTACTACCTGTTTGTCTTTTTTCTAAAGGCATAACTATACTTGATACTTAAAAGCAAATTCAGATTATAGCCACCACTTTCTGTGTTATGTGTAGTGTATAAAACAAAACTACAGGATGCTTTGTGATGGTAGAAATGATGTTATTCCTCCATAAGATGGCAAAATTAGATCCAGTGTTTTTTGAATTAGGGCCCACTTATTAATTGCAAGTGGTTATGAGCTAACTTGTGCTATTTTATGTTGACAAAAATAGACCACACACATGTAAATATGTTGGAAGGACTTTCCTTTGTATTTCTTTATTTTTTTCAGTTGTTTCTTTTTCTATTAAAAAAAGATTAAGTCAAACAAAAATGTTGCTCTGTTTTCACATCATACCTCGTTTTCTTTGCACATTTCTTTCAGAAGCCTCCTCATCCTGTGACATAAGTTACAGGAGAAAAAGATAAGCCTTTTAGACGTTATTAGGAAAGGTCTAAATCAAAAGTCCTCTAATTCTCCAAATTTGGATCACTGTGACTTTCATTCAGTGCAACTAAAACACTAATAATGATGCTGTACTGTATAACGCAATGTCCAAGAAAATACCCACTTTGTTTACTGTAGTACTTTCTCGGTGCTCTTTCACGTATTGCTACTTTTACTTCAGCAGCAATATCTGAATACCTTTTTTTTCAGCACTGCTGCACAAATAATTTGTGACAGTGTGACAGCTGCCTCGTGTAGTCTATATGACCCTTTAACAGCAGGTGCAGGGAGTGTAAATTCTCCTCTCCTCAGCAGATGTGTAAATTGTGAAAAAGAAATAGGAGAGAAATGCTAAACGGAGAGGCCCATCCTTTCTTCAGTGCGTTTGCCTGTTAAGCTCCTCCCGTCACATGTCAGTATGCATTTCCCCAGGCCGTGCCACAGACCCCAGGTATTAAAGGAGCCAGTTAGCGGGGATCAATACCTACACAATGTTGCAGTGACAGGGAGGGGGGCTTCCTAGTGTTTGCCGAGTGTTTCAAAGATTTTGAACATGTGGAGCAGAGCAGCTTAGAGGGGTCGTCTTCATTATCAAATTCGATCAGTGCCTCTCTGTCTTTTCCCCCCGTGATCACCTTTTAACGAGTGGGGGTTACGAGTGGAAAGCTGCAGGCCGGGGCTCCTGAACCAAGCACACGCTAAGGCGTGGAGAGGAGCGACATCACTGCAAGAGGCAGAGCAAAGAGACCCTCCACTGACTACATAAACCTGAGACAAGGATTTAATTAAACCTAAATTCTCAAGTTAAAGCATCTCTCATGATTCCATGTGTAATGGTGAAGTTTTTATTTTAAAGTCTTTGGATTTTGACTTTTCAAACGAACACACCACAATGAGTTTTTAATGAGAAAACACAAAATAGTTTTTTAAAAGAAATTGAAAAAGAGCCTCCCAGAAAGACTAAAATTTCTAAGGCTGGATTGAGTTCACTGTTTCACACCAGTAAATATAGATCAATAGTTTAAGAATTAACACTATTAATAACATTCAAGGTGTTTTAAATGTCATTTATATGTCAAAAAGAAGAAAAAATGCAAGAAATCTGTTCCAATTTTTTTGATTTGTAACATAAATTAATGTAGCTTTCAGTGAATTTCCCAGTTTCAAAATTGAATAGATTCTCTTTGTGCGATTATTAGCCTTTAAATGATTTGAAAACTATTAGGTAATTAGGTTTATCTAAATATTAAGTAGCATTGTCTTTTGGAAAACAATTTTAACAATCTACACTCTGCATTTTTGTTGTTTATTGATTAACTAAACATCTGCTGCTTTGGTACTTTCAAAATAAACTGCAGAAGATGGTTGAAAACACAGCTGAGTGTTTAAAAATGGCCAAAAAACTTTGTCTTTCAAATACAGAAGATTAGGAACCAAAAAACCATTTCCCTAAAACGTCAAGTTCAGAAGAAAAGTGATTCATGACTTGTGGCATTTAACATTTAATTTGATCTTTAGTTCCCTTAGTTTTCCACAAACAATGCTGCTCTTCTCTTAAGTTTTTTTTTTTTTTTTTAAATTTGTGCTACTGAACATCTGGATTTCTTCGTAAATCTGGCAGAACACTTTTTTAAAATTTTCTCAAATCTGAGAATCTGATTAACATAAAACTTTTGTAGAAAAAAGAGCAAAATCCTGTTAAGATTAATAATAATAATCTTTATTTGTCAGTATATATCTCTGAAATTGGCCCTCTGCTCGTGACCCATCATTAGTTAGACTACGAGCAGTGGGCAGCCATTTTTACGGCGCTGGGGAAAGGTTAAAGAGGCCTCCGTTCTCTCTGCTGGGCCTTTCATGCCTCCCGGTCTAGCCCGCCCGCTGTGGATGCTCTTGACCCCTGGGAACGCCATCCGCTTCCTGTCCCTCTCTGTCTGTCTTTAATCTATAGCTCTCTGATCGTATTGATAGCTGCTCCCTGGAGCTCCAAAAATGATCGTCGGAAAATAATTGGAAGTTAATATGGCTCCTTGTTGTATAAGAGACTAGTTCACATCGTCTCTTCATTTTAGATCAATAAAATCAGACCGATGAACTGGGTAGTGGCTTTAAAAGCTTGCCTCTAGCTGTCATCCCTTCATTACACTCTCCAAACCCCGAGCCCTCTATGTGTGTGTGTGTATTTGAGCTTTTTGTGTGTACTTGGTGTGTTTGTAGCTGGGTCAATGTCACTCTAAGCCCTGAGTGTGTCATAGTCAGTGTCAGGCTTCACAGCGTGATCCTGGCACTCACAGGGGGCTTAAAAAAGCCCGGTGACCCACTGCTGCCGCTCTCCCTGTCTCCCTCAGGTCAAAGGCCAGCGGGCCCTATCGATCCCCTCAATGAAGAAGTCTTTAGATCCTCTGTCTGCTCGCCCCTCTTCAGCCCACACGCTCCCGGACTCGCACTGAAGCCCAAAACACTCCCAATTGTATTTTGGGTGCTGATCGATCCAGTTGGTGTCCAAGGGGGACCTTCCTTTGAGATAACTGACAACTACAAAGGTCCTCCTCTGACAGTCCCTTGTCAATACAAATTTCCACTATTGATAAGTAATTTAAGAAAGACTGGGCAGCTTTATAAAACATCTGTTAAACAGGAGACTTTAACAATTACCTCTTAGTGACAAAAAGAAAAGGAGATTTGATGCCTCTCTTTCCTCACTCATCGCAGCTGCCTCCAAATTTCCATCAATTACCAGCAGCTGCAGAATATAAAATGAAAATTTCACTGAAAATAACACAGTTGTCATTTTTCAAGCAAATGTTACATTTTCTGGTTCTCTTGTATTAGATTTTACTTTTTTATTCATTTAAATACATTTAATAAATAGATTTCTAAATTCAGAAGCCCCCCCCCATGCCCACGTCCCTGTTTTGTTTTGTTTTTTGTCACTTGCATAAACAGCTTCTAACTTTTATCAAATAATTTTCTATCAGTGCAGATATGTTGTCAAAGGACACTTGCCTGAAATCCTGATGTGAAATTTATAATCAGAACAATGACACAATAACTTTTCATTCATTCATTTTCCTTACTTCAGAGATAACTCTTCATACTGCAAGAAAACAATTTCAACATACATTTTAAATTGTTTACAAGTTTAATATGTTCACTGCAAATTACAGATTTTTAAAAGTCTGCTTAATATTTAGAACTAAGGCAGCG
Source organism: Zenarchopterus dispar (assembly GCA_028564865.1). Classification (NCBI taxonomy): domain Eukaryota; kingdom Metazoa; phylum Chordata; class Actinopteri; order Beloniformes; family Zenarchopteridae; genus Zenarchopterus; species Zenarchopterus dispar. Next base: position 9,023,922 of record JAOWBL010000019.1, on the reverse strand, counting down.
CTTAAGTCTCCCTCTGCTCACAAATTTGTTTTTATCTTCAGACTTTGACAGCAGGAAGGCTTAAAATATTCTAATATCTGCAATCTATTAATGAGCACAGCTCTTATAAATTATAATAAATCTTTAAATGTTAGTTTTTCAATCAATAAATTGGCACCTCTGTTCTAGAAAGACATATAAAAATGTGTCAAGATATAATTATAAAAAATCATCTGGCACTAAGCAGGTCTCAGTATTAGATAAACAGAACCAAAAATGTAAAACTTGGTGTAATATGTGTATTACAGCGTGTCGTTATTTAACAATAGTTGTGACAAAATGCAAAAGTGGTTCATGTAAGTTAGAACATACCTCATACTTAAGTAGTTTATGAAACCACCTTAGCAGCAATAACTTAAATTTAATTTGTGATTATCTGTCTCTCGTCACTGTTGAGGACTTCTACAATGTTTTTTTCGGTTCGTAGAGGTTTCCAGATGTTGGTCTGTTGCATTTCAACTTGTATTACCCAGTTTTGGCAAACCTCCAGAGGGTCAGACAGACGGTCTCATGTTTG
>JAOWBL010000019.1:9000084-9011057 GCA_028564865.1 Zenarchopterus dispar | reverse complement strand
CAAATATTTCTTTGTAGTACATTAAAAAGACTGCAACACAGTCTGCTCCATCATTAGTCATAAATAGAAGTTATATGCTATTAGTGTATGTTCTACAATTCAGTTAAATCAGTTAAATGAGCTAAAAATGTATCACACTTCATAACATTTCAACACTCCTTCAGACCTGGTGGACTGTAGATTGCTACAGGAGGTCCTACCTACCCACAGCAACTTGGAATTATGCAATTTCCCCACTGTGGGACAAATAAAGGGTTTCTTCTTCTTCTTCAACAACGTACTACAATGACTCTTAAATTAGACTAAGTAACTGAGTTACTGCTAGAAATGCTGCTAATCTGATCCAACATAGGCATCATGGAGGAACCAATCCTGTCGAGGTTCACTGATCAAATATGGATTGGTGAATGCATTTTATCAGGATGTGTTTATATATCAAAATTGGTCGAAACTCAAAAAGTCTCTTCTCATTGCCATATGTAGTTTATGTAATTTCCTTTTCAATATTCATACAATTTAAAAAAAAAAAAAAGTTTAGATATTTTCATTACCTAAATTCTTTTTTTTTTGTCATTTTCCCTTTTTCAGTGACTTTGCCAATGGTAAACAGACAGTTTTTGTATTTGTGATCAATTATAGGTGTTCTGAAAAACTTTTTTTTGTCTTTCCAGTTCTAATTCCTGAACTTATCGGTTGATATCAAGTACTGATCTGATATGAGTGTTATTTATTAATTTCTTTGGATTTTTTTTTTTTTGAATAGCAAACATTTTTTAAATCAACATAAATGGTATATTATTAAATGGTATCTGTTAAAGAAAAACAGTAATTAAAGGGAAGTCAGAAACACATTTATAGTTTGACGTTTGAATACACTAGGGCTTACAAATGTCTGTCATAAAGCTGGTCACCTGCACTTCCTTTAGCTGACATGAAATATGATCAGTCAGTCTCAGTGTTTGGAGAGAGCGGTTTCAGAGATGTATTTCCGACCTGGGAAACTTTACCAGGGCTCCAGATATTCAATTAAGCAGTGAATGCAGCATTTTTGATGACCAACAGGGTCTGCTCATCTAGCACAATGAATCATGTAGTTTTGTCCATCTTTACTTTGATCTTCATCTTTTTTGGGGGAAATTGTAATGTGTAATGTAAAGTGAGTGCCAGAGTTTGCTGGTGTAGGACTTCCTTTCCTTTTGGCTTGATAAATTTGTGGTTTTTCATGCATTTTCATTTTTTTAAAATTACTTGACAAGGTAGTTTTTTTGTTTGTTTTGTTTTTTTCTCTTTAATTATTTTCTCAAATCAGCATTTGTACCACCTCTGGAAACCACAATCTTGAAAAATGAGCATGGTGCAAATTTCCTGATGGGATTTTTCATATTATTAATACGCTGTATTGCCAACATGATGCGAATGTTAGATAGCAACAACTCAAATGTCTCTACTTCTCCACCTGAAGAGTCAAAACAGGAATAGGGCAAACCTAATGTCAGCTCTGCTTATAGAGACAACTGTTCTCTAGGAAACATACACGTTCAAAGACATTCAAGATTTTGGATTGGAAGTGCAACGTTTCCTAGTCCTGGGCTTTGCAGGGTACCCCTGAAATCTCAGGTGAACATTTTGGAAGTGAAACAGAAGACTATGTTCATCATATTGTTTTAAAGCAAGGTCGGGTACCCTTGGCAAATTGCAGCTTGATCATAGTAAGTTTGAAAATAATTATTAAAATATGAAATCATAAGATCCATGAAGTAAACAGCTGTACTTGAATAAGTCTCATGTGGTTTTTTTTCTTCCTTTTTTTTTAGAGCCTCCAATGCTCATACTGCTATGATCTGTTTTTCTTTTGAAAAATTCTTTATTAAAAAAAACAACTTTTTTTTTTTTTTTTTTTCAAAAACTAACAAGAAAAAATGCTATGAATGATACCTGGTTATTAGTTACATTTCTTTGGTGTGTATGTGATAGTTATAAAGGATTTAAACTTTTTTTTTTTCAAGGTGACTTCTGTAGACTTTGCTGTCGTTTATTCAGGCACACTTTTAATGCATGACAGGCTTTAACAATTGTCTGTCTATATTTTGTGTTTCCTTCTTTATCAGAGTTTAAAGTAAGTATGTAGAACAGCTTTAAATGGAAAAATCTTGCATTACCAAAACATGTAAAATATTTTGTAACACTACTGACTCAGTTTTAGTAAACAAGAATGATATTGTTTACATCTTTGAAATATAATACTAGTTTTCATCTCTGATATATAACCGAGTTATCTGTAGACTAGAATGTATCCAAAGCCGTCCAATAATAAGCTTTCCAGAGATTGAAATTATCTGATGAGATGGAGCATTACAGCAGTCATTGATCTGTGTAAGTGCCTTTCCATAGGAAAAAGTAGATGCCCTTAGCTAGTGTCTGCATTACCTGCTCTCTTTAGCATAAGAAGCATTTTAGATTATAGATGAGCTATAAATGAGTTTGTACAATTGCTCTGGCCAGAGATATTTGTTTTATTTATTTTAAATAACTAGACAAAGATGGTCAAGATTAGGGTTTCAGTTGATATTGTTTGTTCCTAAGCTATTGTAATAATTAATGGCTTAATCTGAGAACTTGTGCATTTTTTAAACCTACACTTTGGGTGTGTCTGTAATTGGGAAATAAAAAAATGTCTTGTCTGTTTTAATTTTAGGAAAAACATAGGTCATTAATTAGCAAAGGCCTGAGAGTGAAACACACCATTACATTTAATGTCTCAATATTATGTGCTGAGTTTACAAAAGAAAATGTCATTTGATGGTGTATACACAATTATGGGGTCTTTTGTAAAGAATTTGTTTTGGTTGTAAGAGTTTTTATTAATTAATTTTTTTTTCTTCTAAGCTCTTCTTCAGAATACCTCTGGCCCTATTGATTGTTTTATTGAATTTGTTTTCCACATCCAGATTTAATTTCAGCAGTAGTATGAAACAACCACAGTTGGCAAAATTTGATATTCAAGCAGAAAGGTTCCTTTTTTTTGTAGGGGAGAAAAAAAAGATTGCCTTTTATGGCCTTAAAGTGATATTGGAGCAAATGGTCATGATTGTCAAGTTTTCCTGTATTTTGGTTTCTGTTGATAACTTCTGTCTCTCCTTATCTATGCAAAAACCAAATTGTGCTGGAAGCACAAATAACGGTGTCGCCTGAGTGACTGAGTTCATGTTTTTGCAGACTTTACAAGAAATGTCTTGATAACCTGTGAACTGATTTACCTTTTTTTTTTTTCCCCTCCTCCTCCTCCTCCTTCTTTTAAATTCCTTTTTTGTTTTGGCTTTTGCAGATACCCAGCTCAAACCAATCTGGTTTCCTCGTGCTGTCACCCTACAAGATGGAGTGTCTCCACTGTGTTAACGAGGGCTGACCAGAAGGAATGAGAAGATGCTCCCAAGTAGCCTTGTGGATCCAATAGCTGTGTTTTGGAGTGCTTTTTCATGACTAGTATTGTGGGTGTATCTGTGGAAACATCTAGCAAAACCTGCCTTTTTGTCAGGCAGGGACATGCAACTCTGAGACTGGCATCAAATACAAGAACGGAGCCCTTCTTGTAAGCAAGGCACACAAGAAAAAGGGAAAAGCTATCTAATAGAAACCTGGGTTACTTCAGCTGCAGTGTTGGCTCATTTAGGTGTCCTCTGCACATTTTAACAGCAACACCTTTCCTCTGTCCTGTGAGGTTTGTCTCCCTCCCCCTCCCTAACACCTTCTCCATCATTATTATTGGAGTGTCTATGGTTTGCATGGCTGGAGACTAACCGTGGAGAGGCCAGGGTATCACAAGCTTATGGATTTTGACAAGAGAGGGGGAAAGGGAGAGACAGAGGAAGGGAAAAAGATGTCTAAGACAGCAGGCAGCAGGACTGGACATGGGGGCAGGAGTTCCGGGACCAATTCTGGAGTTCTTATGGTTGGCCCAAACTTTCGTGTGGGTAAAAAAATCGGCTGTGGGAATTTCGGAGAGCTGCGGCTGGGAAAGAACCTCTATACTAACGAATATGTGGCCATCAAATTGGTAAGTCCATGATTCTTGAAAGTGCACAGTGAGTATGTTATCGTGAACATTTTTTTTCCCCAATGCATTGTCTGTACTAATGCACATCCAACTCTGGTTTGCATCATAAGTATTTTTTTTTCAGTTCCTCCCATTTTAAACATTAAAACCAAAGTTTGTTGTTTTGAAATGCAGCAGTCTCATTGTGCTGCTGACTGTCCTGAGAAACAGGAAGTGAATAGGAGCCAAACACACACACACACCAACTAGAGTTAACCGAGACCTGTTTCTGTTTTATCAAAGTGATTGGTGGAAGAAAAAAAAAAGAGTTAAAAATATACACATATATATATATATATAATCTTTTTTTGTTTGTTTAAATCAAGTTCTGTCTTTGACACGTGACCAAAAAAAAAAAAAAAAAAGTGCAAGTACTTGTTTTATAGATGATTTTGTTTTATGTTTTTGTGTGTCATCATGAACATCTTTCTTTTCTTTTCTTTTCTTTTCTTTCTGCAACAGCACTGGGTTAGTGGCTTTTATATGAGCTGCGTAAAACCACTTCAAATGTCAAGGTCTCTTGTTTTCTGATTGCTCAACCATTTCCTCAGTTTAGACATCTCTCAGCATACTTTCTTTATTGTATATGTGGTGTCACTTTTACAGGCTTTGATCATTTGTTGATTTCTTGTAACAGTCTTGGTAAAGCCCAGGCCAACTAAAAAATTTTAACTAATTCTAGTATTCATAGTGTGAACCTGTCGTTATTACTGCTGAAATAGCACCAAAGTTTGTAGGATCATTCATATTTCTTTCCCCTGCTGATGTCGTGTCTGACTAGCATTCATTGATTGCTTTGCTTATCACGAAGATGGTAAAGGTTAGCAAATGACTCTAACTGCAGTTCTACTCCCTTGAAATCTTTAATTGTGGTTGTCGCCTCTCTACTTTTGCCTGAGAACCTCCCATCTGTTGTGTATTTTTATCACTATGGTGTCCAGCTATATCTGGATCTGTCAGTAGGGCCATAATACTCCTAGAGGGATCTTATAGCCCTTCTAGACCTATGATTTATCTGACTGTATGATAGAGAGAAGAGGAAGTGTTTATAAAAGTGCCATTAAGCTGTACAAAGCATACCTAATAGTAGGGCCTGATTATAAGGATGTATTTTTTTCCCCTTCTCTTAAATTATATTTTCAGAGCAATTTTAATACTTCTAATGATTCAACTTGTATCCAGTTCACAATTCCTATGTAATGTGGACTTATGTTATCAACATAAACTGGGGAATCTGTTTTGCTGCTGAGTCTGACATTGAATTTCACAGGGTAACCCAGACTCTCACAGTTGCCTGTCCACATGTTTCTGTCTGTCGTTGATCTCACAGCTCCCCGGGGTAACCCTGTGAATGAGCTTTCCCTGTCTAGTAGGGCTTCTGTTTTGTCAGAGGCTGTTACTGAGCTCTTCCTTCTGGACTAAAACATATGACAGCTTATGGCCACCTGTGAACAGATGCTTGGCATAAGTAGTACATCTTCTTATATCTGTTACCTCAGATTATTGCCCACTTACAGGCACAATCTGAAGTATTGCTTGTGAAGAATAGGACTAGTAAAATTATTTTTGCTTATGTTAATCAGCACATTTTTAGTTTGCTATTTGTTTCATATATAAATGAGAGAAATGGTGACAAAAGTTAAATTACTTTCCCTCAGAGTCAGAGGATGTCCAACTGCTCAGGTAACACAATGTCAGAAAAATATTATCTATTTATAATTATAATACATAGGAAAAGGGGAAGTGAAATTCTGAGGTTTGACAAACTGGGCATTAAATACTAAATATATTTGTATGACTTCTTTTTCTTGACTGAATAGTTTTAAATTGGTCAGAGGTAGACTTTGTTTCCCTTTGTCTACCAGTCACTAAAATCAAATAGATCCGAAGTGATCCACAATCTCAGTGAAACTGTAAGGAAGTATGTAAATTATTACTTTGTCTGATTGAACAAAGGTTGGTGACCTCGTAGAAAACCTATAAATGAACTTTATTTAGATAGTGACAGTAATAAAGTTTTTTTTTTTTTTTTTTTTTTTAAATCCCCTTTTTTTTCCCCCTCCTCTGTGCAATTGGGTGTTTGGGTTGCACCTTCCTTCAGCAGGGACAAAGGGGGATGCCACTGTCATCCCGTGATATCAGAGACAGATGTATGGTAGGCCAGCACTCAAGATCGTGTGCCAGTGGAGCTGTTGAAATGTTGCTGTAAAAAAAAAAAAACAAGAGAGGAGGAGGAAACTGCTGCGTGCTGAAAGGCTGTCTTTGTTGGCAGGCCTTGCAGACACAGTGGTCCAGTCTTTGGTCCAGTTGTGTGCTTTCTCACACTGACAAACTTATGTGATGCTGCAAGTAAAGATTAGTCTTTTTTTTTTTTTTTCTCTCTCAAGGGGAGATCCCAGCATCTTAAAGAAACAACACTGAGTAATTTTTAACTTGCTGTCAAGGAATACTGTAGCAGCCTAGCACCTTCATATCTGTCATTGTGGTGATGATACTTTCGTATGAGAAATTGGATATTTAATTTTCTTTGTAATTGAAGTATTTTCCGTTTATTCAATTTAACACTTGCTAATCTTGATTCATCTCTCTCTCTTTGCCAACTGAAACTGAGGATACAAACTTCACTTTTTAACCCTTTTTTAAAAAAAAAAAAAAAAATGTATTAATAGCATGAAGTATGAGCATTTAGATTTAATTGTAGTCTCTTCATATGGCTGGTTTGTCACTGAGGAATAAAAGGTTCTGATTATGAGTTATGAGTTATGTTAATAGTTGCAGGCTTCTCTTTGTGATTACCTTTAACCCCAATAAGGAAACTATAACTTCTTCTGAACTTGGGGGTAGAGTGATGGTGAATCCTAGAGTGCGGCGGTCCCCAACGCCCGGGCTGCGGACCGATACGGGCCGTGGGTCGTTTGGTACCGGGCTGCATAGAAAGAATAAATAACTTACATTATTCCCTTTCATTTATTATCTGAGTCTGAACAATGTTTTATTTTGAAAATGACTGAATTCTCTCCGTTATATCCATCTATGACTCACTCTTGACGCACGTCAAGATGCTTGTCTCGGTCACGTGATACATTGACACTAATATTAAACCCACAAGCTAGCAAAATGAGTTAAAAAAAACAGACGTCTTTGGAAAGTTTCTTTGCAAAGGAGAAAAGGCCCATTGAGGAGACAGAAGAAGAGCCTATGACTACGAAGAAAAAGAGAGCTTCATTTAACAGACAATACCAGGAGACCTACTTAAAATATGGATTTATCACGACAGGTGATTCCCACGCACCAAGCATAATATGCGGCAACTGGCTCTCTAATGAGGCAATGAAGCCTTCAAAACTGCTCCACCACTTGCAGACCAAGTATTGTGCATTAAAATAAATTCTGCTGATAAAGTTGCATACACAGTGGATTCATGTTTATTATTATATTTAGAAAATACCACTTTTTATGCTGGTCGTATCATTTTATTTTGTTGTATTTATTCACCACACCTTAAAGGCTGGTCTGTGAAAATATTGTCTGATATTAAGCCAGTCCGTGACACAAAAAAGGTTGGGGACCACTGCTATAGTGTACCCAAGTTTCTGTAGGTATGTAGGAGGCTGATATTAACTTGACCATCCAAAGAGTTGAACACAAAAGACAAAAAACAAAAGCATGCTATGTACTGCAGTCTCCTTATTAAAGCCATGGGCACTCTGCAGCCATGAAATAAAATCAAGAATGACCAAAAAAGATTTTTTAAAAAAGTAAATGGTTCCTTATTAAGTCTGTCTCCTCACTTGACGTGCCTCTAAGAAGTAAAGCCTTCATCAGATGAAGCTAATTACATTTTTGTTGCATTTTTGTATCCAGTCAGTAAATTACTGGTATGAAGGGGCCCTTGCTTGAGGTAGGTAATGAGAAGCCTCTCTCGTTGGTGGTCAGTCTTGAAACTTGGATAAAAATCTGAGGTGTTGTATCAAACTCTCCTGTCTACCTCCCACTGAAGCATAAGCAGCTCTAGTTGCAGTTTAGCTCAGCAGCTTACACAAGCTCACCATGTGGCAGTTGTTGTAAAACTGTGAAGGCACAAAAGCCTTATCAGCATGTTTGACTGGAATTAAAGTGACGTTTTGACGATTTAAGTTCTTCCCCAGCCTGCTTGGGCTCTGTAGAGTGCATGCTGGGTAGACTGGATAGATAAATCCTAGGATGTCAACAGCATAGCAAAGCCTACATTCAGTCAACTAACTAATCCTTTAATTAATCAGTAGCCAGTAGAAATGCTGTTCATTTGCAGTCACACAGATTCTTAGAGATTTAGCTATAAAGCTACACAGGAAAGTAAATGTAAGAAATTTATGGTAAAGTGAGAGTTTTTTTTGTTTTTTTTTGTACATGTTCATAAATGCAAATGGTGACTTAAAGTAAATGGGTTGAAAAATGGAGCAGGGTGTGTGTCTGTGGCGCACTGAGTGCTGTATAATTGTACCTTCAAAGTGTACCTCCTGGTTTATGGCAAAGCACTGACTGTATTTATCAAGACTGCCATGAGTTTGCACTTTAAGGCTGTGTCTAAACTTTGTTTCTAGCATTGTAATTGAAGTGGTAAACTAGAGCCAAAATAACTAAGCCAGACTCAGATGATTGTAATTTGAAAAGAGCTGAAACCAAAATAACCTTGGGTCCCTTCTGACTATCTCTCCGAACGACAGGGATACATTTTGACATAGATGTAAAGTTGCTTTGCATTGTACAAGAAATTTGAATATGTCCCTTCAGTATCTGACTTAAACAGGATAAATAGGACAGATGAGTAAGAAATGGGGATTGATTTATTTTTAATTATTTACTCATTGGCTTGTCTTATCTGACATAGAAAAATGATTACAATAAGGAAAGCCACATTTTTAGTTGATAAAATGAATAAGAAACACTTTCCCTTTTTATAAACGTCCTAAATACTATTGTTCTGTTCCACAGCCCTGCAATTATTCTCTCTTGCTCATTTTGGATTATTGAGTCATTCCAATGAATATTAATTACACCTGAGCTATTCTGGTGTGACATGTCAAACAGCAGAAATTGTTGCTGGCTTTTCTTCATCATCATCATCAGTATAGATTTCACGAAACACCAGAATTTGTCCTCTGCTTTTCAACCCATCACTAGTTACACTAGGAGCAGTGGGCTGCTACATTTGGGGGTTAAGGGCCTTGCTCAAGGGCCCACAGTGGCTCACCTCTGTTACCAACCCAGGGGACTGAAACTGGGTCCTCCCATGTTCAAGCTCACCGCTGCAACCACTAGGCTGCCAATACCCCCAGTTATACACAATACCTTTTTGATATATAGGAATATGTTCTGAAAATCTTCAGAGATAAATGACGACAGGATTTTGAGGTACTCAGTATCTCTGAAGTTGAGCTGTCAGGCCTGCAAGTTAAAATGCCACTAGCACAAAATATCACAACTGTTACTATCATATAAATAAGTTTTTACACGACACATACGGTTTAATGACTGTCATTTCTTCTGGCCTTTTCAGGATGCAGTGAAATGGTATTGTGTGCATATTCAAAGTTAAACTCGTTAGCAATGTCACAATAACAAACATTGTGGTTTTGACACATCTCTCCTGTTTAGTTGACAAAGGAGACTTGGCTCTTAGGTTTATGTTGGTGGTAGTGTGTATTTATAAATGGCATCATTGTGTGCTCTTTTTCCCTCCTCTGTAGGATGAGTAAAGCTTGTTCTGTAAGGCGATGCACACATTAATAAACTTTTATTTATCATAATACGTTTGTTTATAGTTATTGATATTCACAATACTCTGGTGAACTTGGCTTTTGAGAACTGACATTTTGATCTGCTGAGTACCTTTTTTTTTTTATTTCAGTACGTAAATACAGCTATTGCTGTCTAATCTGAACTGATGCAAATACTTCTCCATTTCTAAATGTTTAGTTTGTTTCATGATTTGCTCTTCTGAGTCGCAACATATCCTTCTCAGATTCTCCATTCAGGAATTATATAAGCATCATCGGAAGATACCACGCAAACATTGAGACAGACCGCCAGATGCTGCTGACTTTGTTTTCCTTAGTATTATCTGCTATTCAAGCCAAAGTCTGTAGTTGATAAAACTTCATTGTCGTAAGAGAGCCATTAGACGTTATTGTAAGAGCATTCTGCAGCAAATGTTTTTTTCCACCTTTTTTTCTTTTTTTAAGTACAGTATGTGTCCAGTCAGCTTGAATTGATTTGTAATGGACGTTTTGGGTGGTGTGATGTGGCTAGAGAACTTTCTCAACAGAGACCTGAGACCAAAGTCAGGGTAGATGAGGGTTGGGATTTAATTTTGAAATACCTATTTTGGAGCAAATACTAGTGTGGACAAGTTCTAAGAGCAGAACTGATGACCAGGATTTTTTTTTTTTTAATTTGGTCATACAAATAAGGTTGAAAGAGGATTTCTACTTGAAGGCACATTTAGTTACACACCCTGAGTCAATGCTGTTTTCCATTAGTTAATTTCACAACAAAACTGGCAACAAATCCGATTTTTAGTGATTCGTGTGAAATAAGAAATCTCACATCAGTCTACAAAAGGACTAAGTGTTCTAACTTCTGTGGATACTATCAGCATTGACAGTGAGATAAAATTATGCGATGTTTATGGTTCCAGTAATATCGCTCTGTTCACTAAGCTGTAACGCACCTTGCCCATAACCGCGCCCAAATGGAAATGTTTGAAGTTGGGTCAAAGCTTAAACAATGACTAATTGCCTCCTGGACCACAGGTTTTATATATATATATATATATATATATATATATATATATATATATATATATATATATTCTCTTCATGTCTTTACATGTGGGTGC
>JAOWBL010000019.1:8980299-8993730 GCA_028564865.1 Zenarchopterus dispar | reverse complement strand
CTATATATATAATTTATTTATTTATTTTTTTAAGTGATGTTTTGCCTGCTGTGTACTCTAAAAATACACCGCAGTGCTGTCTGGAAGGAAGTGAGAAAGTGTGTTACATGGGCAATCTTTTGTTGATTCTTTCATGTGTGACAATATCCAAACCTGATAAACTGCATTTTACCAGAGTTCCTGTATGAAACTAACTATACTTCCAACTTTCACTACTTTGGTCAGCAGAATGGCTTTAGGTAGGTCTTTACTACTATTGGCTGATCTTAAGTGGCATTTCATAAACTGGTTTTGCTCTTGCAGGGGTAAAGCTGTAATTGTAAGGACGTTTTGTGAAATTGGTGTCATTTAAGAACATTTTCTTTAATGCTATCAAGTGATGGGTTCGGCCTGCCTATGAATATTAAAAGGCCCTTATTAAACTTATTGATGGCTGTTGTGTAATTGATATAGGATCAGTGCTGATCAGATATTAAGCAAATTCTATTGTCCACCCATTCACACCATGCGACTATCACCCACCCTCACACACATAAAATAAGAATTTGTATGAATATTTTTATCAAGTTGGAGTTAAAACAGACTTGACATCAGATCCTTCGCAACAGGAACACAACATAGCTATAGTTTCTAAATGTATGTTTAGGCAAATCATATGTTGGAGATGAATAAAACATTTATTGCAATAGTGAAAATTAAATTTTTTCAGTTACTAAATTTTCAGTATTTATAAAAGTATATATGCTGTAGTTAGATTGAAAATGATTGCCTATAATAATTTTGCAAGTAAACTTTTTGCCACACAGGAGGTCAGTGCTTGTAATTAGATACTTTGCTGTGTTTTGCAATGCTCATCTTACTATATATATGTCAAATTCAGGCTCTTTCCTCAGCCCTTACTCTAACTTTAACAGTAACACCTGAATCAGCAATCCTTATTATACCCTTATCATTATATAAAACCAGACCTGTCACAAATGATGACACAGTTTCCCAGTCAAATGCACTTAATTGTGTAATGGAAGAAATAATTTATTATTCCATTTGGTTAAGAATATGACTCCCCCCCTCCCATCTACCAACTCCGTCTAATAGCTTATAAATGTATGTATGTTTGGCATAACTATGAGAATTCAAATGATAAAGGGTGGGAAAGCAAATCAGGCTAACTATAACTGTGTATAATGATAGCTCTCATATTGTTTGATAAGAAATTGCAGCCATCAACTTATTCATCTTACAAACATTGAGCCATTGTAGAGTTAACAGAACTGCTCATTTCCCTTTCAGCCAAATAACTGACAGTGTTACTCAGGTTAAAAGCAATTCAACCATCTGGTCAGATTAATAATATAATGAAGACAAAAGAATTGCTTTGTATTTCACGCTAGCGGTTTTCAGCCTCATAGCATCTTGTGTGATTGAGCTTTTGAGCTGTGTCTCATTTGTAGCTCCAGGCTGAGTGTGCAAACCTGAGCACTGATCAGATTTCAACCTTGTGAGAACATCCCTCAAAACTGGGCTTAATGGAAGTCACTTCTCCTCCTCCTCCTCATCTTCCTCCCAGTGCAATCCATAATCTAAATCTTTTAATACACATTTCTTCCCCCTCTCCCCTCCACTCTGGCCTTGTCCTCTTTTCTTCAGCCCTCCCCTTTTTGGCCCTTAACTCTGACATTTCATTGTAGGGCAACATTGTGTTCTGCCACCATGATGCAGCCTTCCCTCTGACTCTGTCGCCTGAGAAGGCCTGCCTGCAGATACAAAGGGTGGATTGTCTCAAATTGTCAAGACAGCAGGGGTCAGAGCGCCACTGACGTTGGCTCACAATAAAGGAATAGCATGAGAGCGTTTTTGACAACGCTGAACACATGTTTTTTATGACTTTTATGTTTAGATTGTATAATTTAATTGGAGACATTTATCCAAACAAGGTTTTTTTTCTGTTTGTTTTTGTTTTTTTGTGTTATTAAATCCCCATTTCTGTTGAGTTAGTTTTTACTTTTGTGTTCATTATGAGCTCATGTCATAGTGCATTTTAGAATTTAAACAAAATCACTGTAAATCATGAGCCCCTGGCTTTTCTTTATCACCAGTCATTTTAGACTGTGAACACCAGTCTTTGCTCACATCCACTAACAGAAGATTATAATGCACACTGGGCTCTTTTCCTGTGATGACTGTGCTTTGAATGCCCTCTAGATTTGGGCCAAGCTTTGATGAGTCAGCCTCCCTCTCTATGATCTCTTGTCACAGTCTCCTCTGTTGTGGACGTCATTACCAGAAAAATCCGAGAGGCCAAAGTGCAGACAGGTGTGCTGTGGCACATACGTGTGCATATGCATGAATGTATGTTTATGTCACTGTGCATCCTTGCATATACTGTACAGTGGAGCTGTTTCAATGTGTGGACTGGATATTAATGAAAATGGAGGTCAGCCTGAGAGTCAACACAGAATACTGCGCTCTTGGGATAGCTCCTCAGCTAAAGGGCGAACTTGATAATAAAGCAGAAACTATCAGCCTGGACCCTGGTGGTCCTGGTGGATTTCAGATCCTGTGTCATTTTCTGACACTGGTTGTGTTATAGTTTATCCTAGTTGCCACTCCCAGAAGTTCCACTTTAAAAATGCTTATGGAAGATGGTCCACCCTGCTAGGTTGATCTTTCTACATACTTCAGAATTTTTTTTTTGTTTTTTTTTTATGTACCTTTTTTCTTACTTCAGCAGAATAGTAACACCAAGCAACTTCTGCTTCTGACAAAATTATTGATGGAAGCAAACTCAAGGGGGGTTTGTCATTGTTGCTATAGCGTCACTGATGAGTAGTGTACAGCCCTTCTTAACAGACTAGCATCATCATACAGTTTGTAAAATACTTTTTAATTAATTAGTAGTACTTGACAGTATTGTGTACTTAGTGGCAATATTTGAAGGATCTGATATAATGTCTATAAAAATTAAAGTATGTTTGCTTTGAATTTTTTGCTGTAGTTTTGAGGAAGTTTAGAAGAAACTTCCTAAAAATGTTTTATTTTTACATAGCTAAAACCAGCTGTTTAGTTTGGTGGCTTATGTACCCCACACCAAATGTGTGATCAATTCCAAAATGCAAAAGGCAATTTAAACAAAAGTGTAAGTGGGAAAATGTTACGGTGTAATGTATAACAGTTACTCCATTTGTGTGTGTCAATACAGAGGGAATCCCTCAAGTGTACTACTTTGGACCATGCGGGAAATACAACGCCATGGTCCTGGAGCTGCTTGGGCCCAGTCTAGAGGACCTGTTTGATCTCTGTGACCGCACGTTCTCCCTCAAGACCGTCCTCATGATAGCCATACAGCTGGTAAGGCCCGGGCGAAGAGAAAGCATGTGCACGAAATGAATAACGTGCTGTTTTTGTGTCAAGCTTTACAGAAAAGTGCATTTTGAAGTTGTTGTTAAGAGTGCACAAATCTCATGAAAGACTTGTTAAAAAAGCAGGTTTCATAAGTTTGAACTGAGCTCACGTGTTATCGCAAAAGGGGAGTTTCTAATCCTTTTATGTTACAAGTATAATCTAATTAATTTTTTAGAGGAAACTATACATGACATTAGACCGTTTACCTTCTGCATCTACATACTTGGCTTATTAAGTAATCACTCCTCTTTTGTATAGTTGTCTCTAAGTTTTGGAGTGAGGAAATAAAAATAAGACCTGAAGACCAAATTGTTGTCCTCTGTACACCAAATATTTTGCATATTATGTTTTTTTTCAAATTTTTTTTGTCTAGTAAATTGATGGAAAAATTCAAATACTCAAATGCTAACATTGTTCTGTTGACTGCTTGTCTAGATAACAAGGATGGAGTACGTTCACACCAAGAGTCTGATCTACAGAGATGTGAAGCCAGAAAACTTTCTTGTTGGACGGCCTGGAAGCAAGAGGCAGCACACCATTCACATCATCGACTTTGGTCTGGCCAAAGAATACATAGACCCCGAGACCAAAAAACACATCCCCTACCGGGAGCACAAGAGTCTGACTGGGACGGCACGCTACATGAGCATTAACACACACCTCGGAAAAGGCAAGTTTAAAAAAAGAGGACTGTATTGTAATTGGATTAAGGGCACCATGTTGTGCCCAGTCACGATTGACCCTCTCTCCCGATTCTCCTGCTAGCCTGGGCTCACATTACTCAAATCCTATCACATATTCTTCTCACCGGCCCCTTTATTAAAGCGGGTGGTGAGCATATGTCATTATTTGACACAACAGGTCTGCCTTGTGGCTTATTTTGAGTTGTTCTGGTCATACGCAGCCCTCCTACAATTTTTGAATTTCTGAATTATGCCGCCATGTTGTTGAATAATTATCTTGAGGATCTGTCTCATTTATTATGCATATGTTGCATTTACATCCTTGACAGCTGTGCCAGACGTGAAGGAATCATGTTGTGTTGTAACACAGAACAGAGCACTCACAATAATGGTATGAAAAGTCTAGTGTGAGTGCATCCTAATACTGCTTTCAGACACAAACCTGTTTAACTTTTATACAACACAGCACGAGGAAGAAAATGTGACCATTCAGATGGGCCTTTAAATACTATTAAATCAACTCTAGCCAGCATTCGGACTCATTTGTGCTAAACAGGATATTTAAGAACAAATACCATCTTCGTTCAGACGCTGACTGGCTGGCTGCTCCTGTGATGTCTCTTCATTCCTGATTGTAGATCCCAACTGCTCTCAGAGCTGCAGGACTGTGAGCAGTTTAGATTAGGAGCCAGTTGGCAAGTCACGAATGATGTGGAACTGCACATGTCAAAATATATCCAGCTCTCTCACTCACTGCTGCCCTGGCCCAGAATCAAGAGAGAAACTGATAACCAGTGGAACCGCCTGTAAGGTTCTGCAGCATTGACTGACCGAACCACTTCCATGCTGCAGGTCGGCAGCTCTTCCACAGCATAACGTCCTGACCACTTGATAGCTGTCCCGTATGAAACCCTCACACCCGCTGCTACTGAAGTGGTGATCCTTGGTTTTAAAAAAGTAATAGTAGTTTACCAATCACTTGCAGTTTGCTTCTGTAGACAGCGCAGTTGGACGTTTCAGCCATTTTATTACATGTGGCTGCATTAGAAATACAAATTCGCAGAGAAATTTTTTTTCACCATTAACACCCAACAGTTTCTTGATTTTTGTTGCCGTTCCAGTTTGCCGTCATCTGTTTTTCCAAATTTGCTGCGTTCCTAAATTAATTGTGTTCTGATGAATAGTCGTGTCTGCATAGTTGGACAGCAAATTTTATTAGCCATTTAGGTCGTGGTCACAACACACTAAACACTTTGCTGTGTTTCAGACTCGAGTTTGAAAGGATTACCATCCATCATACAAGAGTGATTGTAAACCGTGCTCACTTTGGCGTTTTGAAAAGTTTTTCTTAGTGATAAATTAGTGGGTTCTGCTCTCTGTCTGAAAGGGTTATAATTTGGTTTCATTTTCACTTGAATAGAGACATCCTAAATGGCTTGTAAACAGTGTATCACCAACTTGCACACATCTTTCACAACCTGGATGTCACAAGCAGAATTAACATTTTTCTGTTGTATAGCTCTGTTTTAAGTAAACACGTCAATCATTTCCTGTTCACTCTGTTCTCGTTCCTCTTTGAAAAATCAAGTCTATAATTTCTTCCCTTCTATTCTAAGGAGAGTTGATCAGCAGATTGGGGTGATGAGTGTGAATGGAAAATTGTCAGATGTTAGTTCTTAGTAACAATAACAGCAGTAAATATATCTTAGGTAAAGCCTTAAATTAAAATTGCAAGATTTATATGTATAAAATGTAATTTATCACTGTTTCTTTTTCCAGAGCAAAGCAGAAGGGATGATCTGGAGGCGCTGGGTCACATGTTTATGTACTTCCTCCGAGGTAGCCTTCCCTGGCAGGGCCTAAAGGTACTGTAGCGTATTGTGTAATATCACCCACATGTTGGCACATACTGACAAACATCAGTCTCCTGTAATCGTCTTAATCCTTAGCATACCTCTGCTTGTTAAATTCCAAAGTAGCTTTTATACCAAACATCCACAAGATCTTGTGGATAGAGCCGGGCGTTTACATCAGCTGGTGACAGTTCAAGATTTTCCCACTGACTTGTCAGTTTTATGAGTTGAACTGAAGACTAAGAATTCCCTCCTCCTCCGTCTGACTCACATACAGTAACTGCTCTCTTAATATCTATTTATTGGTTTTTAAAGTTTTATGTGTTTTTATGCTGTCTTTTCTTGAATTAGTCACTCACCACAGCAGAGGAGTAATTGTGCTGCACTTAGACCACAGTCACGTTGCAGTAATTTTCCTTATGTTGTCAATAGTATTCACCTCTGTTTCATAACGTTCTTTTAATTTAAGGATACAGGGAGGTATCCTAATCATCCCAAACCTCCAGACCTCTGTTTCATACCCCTCTTATTCTTCAGCTGTACATAAAATGAGACCAGAGACTCGTACAAAATAAGATAATACCAGATGTTGCTAAATTAGACCTCAATTTAGCTTTCAATGGGGAGCTGCATCTTGATAGTTTAGAAACTTAGCCTAGAACTCTCAGAGAAACGCCCACAATGACGGGTGCCTGGACCAGGGGTTACAGCAGGCATCAGACTTGCAGATCTCCTTAGAGGCATCAGTATCACAGGTGTACATAGAAATGTCGAGAATAAAAGGCTTCTCAGCTGAACATTTGCTGTGTGGGTGGAAGCTCTTGGTGGATGAATGTGAGTGATGTAGTGTGGGGGATGTCGGCTGGCTCAGGCCAAAACAAGCCCTCACAAACGGATAACAGCATAAGATCTTCCATCAAAAAACAATGAAACATTATTGCAACCAGCTGCACAGCATTATACTTGCTTAAGATCTGCATTCTTACATTAAAGTTTACATCTTGAATGGTATCAGGTGAGAAGACGATTTCAGTTAAAACAGTTAATTCAATGTAACACATCTTTGAAAACATTACTTCATCATTTATGAGAAGTATTTTAGGTAGCCCACATACAGCCATTGTGTTGTTGAATATAGATGTGCATTGGTCAAAACCTGAATTTTTGTTCCAATTAAGTGTCAAATCAGAAGTAATGATGTTCCAAAAAAAAAAAATTAACTTGGATCAAAACTCCACTATTCAGACATCCATTATTGCTTGCTATGAAACTAGGACTTTTGTGTTAGTTTTATGCTTGGTTTAACTGTCTTTTCTAAGTGTAATGGTCCATGTCAGAGTCATACAAACACATGGTTCCAGTTCTACATGTCATCGGGTTAAGTTGGGATCTCAAAATGACTATCTTGAGAATTAGCATCTGGCTGCAACTGAAGGGCCCAGGCTGAAACGCACGACCGTCACACCTATTTACCCTGCTCCCAGATATGTAATTTGCTCAGATTTACAGCACAATAATCACTGTCTGTCCCCTCAAGGCTGACACTTTGAAAGAGAGGTATCAGAAGATTGGAGATACCAAACGAGCAACACCAATAGAAGTGCTTTGTGAAAGCTTCCCTGGTAAGTCCAAGCAACCAGTTTCCTTTCAAAATGTCCTGCATTATTTTTTTCTTGTTAGTTATTAGTTTATTCTTATTTAAAATTATGTTGGTTTTTTTTTTTTTTTTTGTTACAGAAGAGATGGCCACCTACTTGCGCTATGTGAGGAGGCTTGACTTCTTTGAGAAGCCAGATTATGACTACTTGAGGAAGCTCTTCACCGATCTGTTCGACAGGAACGGCTATGTCTTTGACTATGAGTATGATTGGGTTGGCAAATCACTTGTAAGTGCATCACACTAAAACCACTCGTTCTGCTCTTCCTCCTCAACCTCTTAAATGCTGTTCTAAGATCGAGCCTACAGTTGGCGTATTACTGTTCTTAATTATGAATTTCTATATTCCCTTTAACACTTGAATTGTTTGTTTCCAACAGCCCACACCGATAGGCCCCATACCCAGTGACACGCCCCTGCAGCCCAGCAGCAGAGACAAAGCACAACAGCAGACCAAAAACCAGGTGAGGTCATCAACTTCTAACACCACTCAGCCATTCCACTCGACTGACCGACCAGTCAGCCGACACCGTTATTCAAGTGCCTTTTACCAGACCGCTCTTGTAGAGTCCAACCGTAAGCAACTTCCTGAAGGAAATAGCTGCTGTTTCTTGTTCCTGTCCACACTCGGTTTGTTATGACGTCACCTTTTCTTCAAAGTCGTTATCAGACAGCGTTGCTTTTTAGACCTAACTGAGTAGCGGAAAAAGGGAGATGCACAGTCAGGGTGGAGACTCTTGCTGTCAAATAAGGCATAAATTATGGCTTCAGTAAATTCTTCACACCTTGCCACACTAAGCACTGGTCATTGCATGCATGAGTTGAAAATGCAAATTGCATTATTCACAACAGTAATGACGAGCAATATGCTTAGTAGGTGACAAAGTGTCGAGTTTTTTTTTTTTTTTTGGTTTTTAAAAAATTTTTTAAAACCCCTTTTTCTTAATAGCATGCAATCCAGGCCTTGTTTATTTCAAAGGGAGAATAATTATTCACAAGTTTTTTATGACGTGAAAATATAAATAAAATAACATTAACAGTGTTTTTTATGTTTTTGTACTTGATGAGAGTGACTCATTGTTTCTTGTAAAGCAGAGAGCTACATTTGATTTAATAATTGATTTGTCATAGTGGACTCTATCCTCTTTTTACTACTCTCCATTTCATGTGATTGGCTTGATAATACCTTACCACCTTTTAACGCTGGTAAAGGTCCTCTTTCTGTACCGTGTACGTTGCCCACGACTTTTAAAACCTTTTGATACTGTAAAAGCTATTGGCCGTATGACAAAAAAGAGCCTGTTATCTGTCCCTTTAGATAAGGGTTATACTTGTCAGTGGAAACAGAGAGGGAAATGTTTTACACCTATTTTTGTTCTGTCATTGAGAGATGAACATTTATTTCTGAACCTTAAACCATAATTCTTAGCTTAATGTTAAGTAAGATTGCTACCCAAATACTTGATAACGTATAATTTGTCTGTGTTGCACTGAAGATTCATTGCTAGCTTAGATGATCAAGGCTGTTTTCTTTTACTCCTGCATGACTTTATTAGTGTGTTGATCTGTGCTTGTTATAAATTTTGCTTCCCTCTATTCCTCTATTAACATAGTTTGTCTTAACAAGCCTGCTTCTGCTTGGAAGATGTCTTCTATAATTTTTTGTTTTTGTTTGTTTGTTTGTTTTTTTAAATTCAACTCACCCTTTTCATTATCACCAATCCCTCCACACCACCTTCCTTTACCCCGTTCCACAACAACACCTCACCCTGAAACTTCACCTCCACGACCCTCTTTACCCTCCTTCACTTTTGTCACCACTTCACGACCACCGGCCTCAACCCTTTTTGCTCTTTGCATCAAGTCACCTGAGCCCAAAGGAAGTGAGTCTCAGCCCACTCCGGTGACCAATAAGGAGACTCTGGGGTCGCACCTCACAGCTGAGCGGCTGGGGGGCTCTGTTCAGGTACTGCTACTGCTTCTGCTGCAGCTCTGACGGCTAATGCATGAATCCACATAATTCAGTCTCCGAACTCCCCCCGTCTCACCGGCTTCAGACTGCCTGCCTGTTAGATGCTCTGCCTTGATCCTTGTGTGCTTGCATCAGACTCTTTGAACCCCCTGTATGCTAGTGATGTACGCGTTGCCCCTTGCTACTGGATTCAACTCGCCTGCTTGTAGGCTCCTCATAGTCAGGGCTGAGTAAAGATGACATCCAGCAGTATGCCAACCTCATGAAATACAGATTATTTTTTTTCTTTATTGATAAGAAAAAAAGGGACCATCTTAGCTGCTTTTATTTTGTATGTGAGCATTATATCAAAGGGCCTACTGTGTTTCACCAAATATCATAGGTCTCAGTAGAAAGTGTGAAAAACACGCCACCCAGTGTAGGCGAATAGAATTGCAGCTTTTAAAGGGCAGATTCACATTGCTGATGTAGTGTGCATTCACATATAAAATCAAAACAGGTTTGACTTGTTTTTACCCCCTAGTCTTCTAATTCTCTTCAGGTGACTGTGACACTAGACAAAATCTTAAGTTACTTAAATCAAGTTGGTAGATCGACTTGGCCTCTTTCACGTGTTCTGTTTTTCAACTGTTGAGACGTTTTGGAGACACGGTGACCCAAAGAAAGAAGGTAAAACTTAACAGCTAACTTCTAAGGAGCTGACCTTCTTAGAGGATGAACAGGACAAATGACTGCAGCAAGCAAAACCTCATTACCCATTTAGAGACCTGACATGTTTAAAGCCAGATGTTAAAACATGTGGAACTGTCCTTTAAACTTCTATGAAGTTGCTTTAGTTGGCTCATACAGTTTACACGCTTAAATCCTGACCTTATCTGAGAGGGCTTGTGTCTGGAAATATTCAAAGTTGCATATCTTCATGTGAGTGTTCATCTCCATCCTGCAGTCTTCTGGCTCAGTTTCTGTGTTTTAGCAGTCTGGTGTGTTCTCTAACCATGCAGGTGATGAGCTCAACAAACGGCGAGCTAAACACTGATGATCCCACAGCTGGACACTCCAATGCTCCCATCACTGCTCCCACCGAGGTCGAAGTGGCTGACGAAACAAAGTACGAAAACATTTTCATATATATTTAAATATGTCTGTTTTCTTTTGTTTTGTTTTTTAATTTCTCTCTCTCAAATGCCACTAGCTAGGTTGGGGTTCAGTAACAAATCCAAATCTTTAACAGTTCTCATTTCATCTTGAGTTCAGCCCTTTATTCAAACAGCTTGATTTTACTTAAATAAAATCTGTTATTGAACTAAACTACTTAAACTAACCAAAGGCCATAAATTCAGACTAAATTGCTGCAGTGATGAAATGCACACAGTAAATCAGAAATAGGCTGGAATACTCTTTTTTTTTTTTTTTGATGGTGTATATGTACATTTGACTTGCCTGGCTTCAGTTGATAGATTTTTATAATCAGCACAAGTAATCAGAGTTCACTTCTCCTGCAACTTCAAGAGGGAAGGTATTCCTAGCCTACCGTAACTATTTATAGAAGCCTTTTTTTTTAAAATGACATAAAGTACATGTCATCTAATTTCTAAGCAAAATGAGTCGAATCTAACTGATACTAGTTTATAGATATTAATGGATGGAATTTATACAGCGACTCTCTAATCTTACCGACCACTAAAAGCTTCACAAGCAGTGTTCAACCATTCACGCAGCACTCATTATTCTATATGCTTCTTTTTAGCCACTGCAGTGCTTTTTATGTTGTATGCACTAATGGACACATCAGACAGTGAGGAGTTTATTCTTACCCAAAGACATTTCAACAGGGGAGGCACAGTATTACCGGTAAACCTTCAGATCGGCAGACGACTACTCTGTTCTGAGGCAGAACTCGCCTCATTGATCATTGTGGTGTTCTGCAAATAAGTTGCGTTTGATTTTTTTTTTTTTGTCTTGTTGAGACTTTATCTGGGATGATACAAACTAGAAACCAGAATGGATCTTGTTGTTGAATTTCAATCCAAATAGATGGCATGTGAAGCACAACATTGATCTCATTTGCACTGATGTGTAAAACGTAATTTCTTATTTTTAAACGTCGTCATTGTTTTCCTCCAGGTGCTGTTGCTTCTTCAAAAGGAGAAAGAGGAAAGCCCTCCAGAGGCACAAGTGAACGAAGAGAGCAGAGAGAACTTGAAACATTGTGGTCACTGTCAAGTTTTAAATGGAAGCAACTACACGACGCCCCTGTTCCTCCTCTCTTTCCAGCTTCCTCCTCACCTCTCTTACCTTTCTCACCTTCTTCTCCCTGTCACCATGTACCACCTTCCCCACACTCTCTCTCTCTTGTTCTCAGTGCTCCCCGGCTACGGCCGAGTTGAAGGAATGTTGCAGTCCTACTGACTTTACAACAGACTCCTGATTCCTTTACAGAGAAAATAAACGTACCTGCATTACAACTCGAGAGGCTTGAGTAAAAGTACAAAAGCTGTAACAATGAAACTCGAATACCGTGGCGTGAATATGAAAAAAAGATTCTGTTTGAAGCAGTTATTGTATTCTAGATTCCATACAGAACGTGTATTCTTCGAACAGTCAGCTGTTGATCAGGGGAAACCACTCAAGTGGTTTGAGTGATTTCCTTAGGAAATTGTTAATTTTCTTTTCTTTGGTGTGTGTTTTTCTTGGGATCAAAGTAAAGAGGAAAAGGTGAACTATGCTGATGTTAAACCTGAGAGACGCGGGAAGCATTTCATCTATAAAACAGAATTTGGAAGATTTTATGTTCTTTTTTTTTTTTTTTTCCTTTTTTGTAAATGAATCATTGATTTTCAAAGTCAAATCCCTGCATTGAAAACTTATTTTTATGTTGTAGTGTTCTGGAGTTTGATTCTTTCCTCACCTTGGCTTTCTTTTTGTCTGTCAACATGGTCTTTGTAGCACAGTCACTGGCCTCAGGTACTGTGGAAGAATGAGAGAAACAAATATTAAGCTCTCTTATTATTATTATTATTATTATTATTATTGCACTTTTGGAAGAAAAAAAACAATTACAGTGGAAAACTTTAGGTTTGAAATTAACCATTAAGAAACCAACTTAATAAAGACTGATCTAGGACGAGTCTTCACAACGCTTATATCTGAGTTCTGGCTTAAAAATGTTGTCCATTTCCATGGAAAAAGAAAAAAAAAAAGATGTCTTTTGATTTTTATTTTTAACATCAAAATAATTTACCAGAAAATCATAGTTTGTGCCTTTTTAAGTAAAATGTTTAAGCTCAAGTGTCCCGCAATGACATTTTATCTAATCTGACCCAAATGCTCACTGGATTACTGTGTGCGTGTGTTTGTGAGGGTTCTCGTGAGCGCTTGCTAATCTGGAAGTTTTTGTAAGTACGTGAGTGTGTGAGTGTGAGTGTGTGCTCGCTGACTGTGTGTCTCGTGCGTCTTCCTCCTCGACCTTCTGTGACTGTCAGCCCGTCTTCACGCTAGTGGCATTTTGTCTGAGGATGGGTCGGGATGGTGTGTGCAGCACCGGCTCAGAGAATCCAAATCCCAAATATAAATCTGTTGCTTTTTTTTTCTTCTTTTTTTACTTTCTATTTCAACTGGATGTTGCTAACAGACAAGCTGCTCAGTGAAGTTTATTGATTTAAAGGGTATATCAGGTCTCTGGGATTACTGGGCTCCTGTTTTTGATCAAGCTGTAGAAGATCAGTATAAAAAAGAAGTGTTTTGACAACTTTCCTGCTGCAGAAGATGCTTTTTTTTCCATCACTTTTTTTTTTTTTTTAATATTTCACAAATGCTTACATTTTCCATTAAAATCTTGTCGGTCAGCAGGAATGCCAACTATTC
>JAOWBL010000019.1:8963886-8980199 GCA_028564865.1 Zenarchopterus dispar | reverse complement strand
TTTTTTTTTTTTAATATTTCACAAATGCTTACATTTTCCATTAAAATCTTGTCGGTCAGCAGGAATGCCAACTATTCTACTTTCTCCCTTAAACACTGAGCTGAGGTCAATAATCCTCACCTGTAGTCATCTTATATTGTTCTTGTTAAAACAATTATGTAAAAAAAAAAAAAAGTCCAATGATGTGATTGGATTTAATGTCTTCAAAAATTTACTCTTAAAAGCAACATTTCTCATTTGTGAAATGCTTTTTGTGAAAGTATTGAAATCAAGATCAGGCTGACGATGTCAATATAATCTTTAGTTTTTACAAAGTTTCAGTCTTTTTGTTTATTCGTTTTTGTGTGTAAAATTGAGATAAAGTACATCTTTTCTGTTGTTTTACACACAGCCGCAGCTACCTGAAGGGTCTGTGGTCTTATCTGAAAAATGTGACATGTATTACAGACAAACAAATATGAAAGTAAGGCTACATATGTCGAAATGTCCAAAATTGAAACGTTAAATTTAATATTGGATATGTGTTGATGCCAAATGGTGCCACAAAAAAAAAAAAAAAGCAAAAGGATTCAAAACATCTGTAGACTCCACAGTTGGAAAAGGTGAAAAAAACCAAAGGTCCCCTATTTAAGGTGTAAGATTTAAAAAATTTTTTTTTTTAAATTCTTAATCTAAATTTTTTTTTTTTTAAAATCTCTGTATTCAGGGGCTTGTTGTTTAATAACCTGATTATGCATCGTCATTGCATTTATTTTAATTATAGATTTACTTATAAAGCTGGAAATATGCTTGTCTGGAGGAATAAAACTACCAAAATTTAAAATTTATACAAAAGTACACAAGTGGCTCAATAACCGAATATACCAGCAAATGCTACAAAAATGAAGGAATTTAGGATATTATGTATATGCTACTGGAAATGTATGTTTTAATTTTCAGTTATTTTCATTTAACTTGGCGTGAATATTCAATATATGTAATTTGTAGTTCAAATTTTACAGATTTTTTTTTAGTATTTTTCTATCTTTCTCAGTTTCTTTTTCTTTCTTTTATTTATATGTATTTGTTTTATATTTCCAACCTTGTATTTCCTCCCCACTTGTATTTGTTTATGATTTTAAGATTTTTTTTCATATTGGATTTCTGTTTTAATTTTTGCTTCGTTATGCAAATGAGACGGGACTGTTGTTAAGTTTCTCACCTGTTTTTGTAGAATTTCAGGGTGAAGAGATTTTATTTTTAACAGACCACGAACGATGAAAGCAGCATTTAGTTTGTATTTGTTTAAATGACATGCAGGACATACTTAAATCATACATGAACCAGAAATCCATTCGGAAACAAATATGCTGGGAGAATTTAAAAAATAAATAAATAATAGGTAGGTGAGAAATTGTAAATGGGAACTAAAACAAGGGGGAAAATACTGTAAAATGAAAGTAGTAAAGAGAAATTAGTACATTTACAAAAATGAGCAGAACATAGGATAGTGCAAAGAGATCCAGGTATTTAAAAAATAATTTTAAAAAATGATCAAATGAAATTATAAATGAACAGAAGTTTAAGTCTATCACAGTCTAAAGATTTTTTTTATTTTGTAGCATTTTCTGGCATTTATTGAGCCATCTACAATTTTAATTTTTTTTAATTTTAATATGAGAAGTGGGCTACTCCTTATTCCATAACAGTATGATGGGAAAGACCATGTGAAACACGTTGACCCCCCTCCCTGTGTGTGTGCGCGTGTGCGTGTGTGATTCTCACGAACACAATTGTGACACAAATATGGACTTACAAATGTTTGAAATCTTGAAACCTCATTTGGCTTGCGCATAGTTTCATTAGCATTTTATGGATTAAAATGGTCTCATATGAACTTTTCGGATTTCAGGAAAATGTGTGCAGAATATTTGTTCCTCCAAGCAGGTTTTGGAGGAATTAAGTATTCTGAAATCTGAGCTAGTGAAGGAAGAATAACCATATATCAATGGGAACTCCACTGTAACTCACAAGTTTTGAATGCTTAACACAGTCATGACAAATTTGACAACATTTAAGTGTTTTACATCGCAGAGCGTGTTTACTAATGTAAAATAACGCAAACGCAGCTCCAGACGATCCCACGGTAACTGGAGACGCCCGTGCGCTTTTACGCATCAAGGTCGCGCTGGATCCAAGTCACCATGGATAACAGGAGACTCTTTTTGGCGCATCAAGGAATTCCACTGAAAACTTTTCCTGCTCCGCTGACCAGCATGTCTACCCAGCTCGGTATAGTCCATTACACTGCGTTTATTATGTCAATTCTAACCGGGGGATATTTTCTTTTCTTTTCTTTTTTTTTTTTTTTTTGGAGCTGTTCAAATCAGAGTTGAACTGTACCACTGCTCTTCGTCTATTGGTGTAACTATTTTCAACATGTATTTGTAAATAATGACAACAACAGATCTGTAATTATGAATAAAGGAAGTTTTATCAGGACAGGAGTCGGTAATGGAGCAGTTTGTACCTGAGGATCGGTTTTTATCGGTCTACAGGTGGGTCTGTTGCGCAGTGGGATATTTTCTTCAGCTGTTGGTCTAAGTCCACCCTTGTACTCGACTTCCAGCTGATTGCCGTAAAAAAAGAAAAAACCCCACCACATTTATAAGGCAAGTATTGGGTTCCTTGTCTTGCACCTGTCGACTCCAGGGCTTTCTGCGTAAAGGTGAAATTGCGTCATTAGTGTCGTCACGTCAGGGGAAACTGATTTCTTAATTTAACTCATCTTAAAAGTTAGCCTTGTAAACACGCACAGAAAAAAGTGCATTCGTACAAATTATTACACGTAGATAGGCGTGTTTCGGTAATAGAGTGAATTAGGAGATTTATGTCTAATATTTTTGTAAAATAGTCCTAAATTTACTTCTTCACTCACAAACGAGTTTAATAAGCGGTGCGTTGATGCCCCCTGCAGGCACCCACAGCACATGACATGGCATTGCCCTACTTGTGTATCTTTGAATGTCTGACTGTGGTGGCCTGATGAGCAATCAATGATCTCAACATAAATACGTAAAAAACTGAAAATATTTTTTTTCAGTGCAGTGTATTAAATTTATATAAGAGGAAACTTTAGTGTCCAGTGAAGCGGCTCATGTGCAAACAAGCCAAACCCATGCTTATCCTGGAAAACTGCTGTCAGCCATTTGGTCCGACAAATCCATCCATACATCCACCTATTCCCTTTCAGGGTCACAGGATCTACTTGAGAGGTATTACTTGGACAGGTCGGCAGTCTTTCACAGGGTCTGATGAACTAAAACAGTAAACTTTCCTGGATAAAGAGGAGAGGGACTAATTAATTTGGTAATGGCACACAGTTCAAAAGCCAGCGTATATGATGCTAAAGGGTACAGCTTTATGGAAATGGGAACCTAACACATCTGTGAAGGCACCATTGATCATGAACATACATTTTATAGCAATCCATGCTGCGTTTCAAACAATGTTTTTGATTTGAAATAAGTTTTGTTTGCTTTTGGGTTAAATTTGAAGACAACAGCAAAAAGAAAAAAAAACTTCATGAAAGCAACAGTTATGCTTCAAATGTCTCATCAGTCTCTTGTCTTGACACAGCTCTGCTGACTGGTGTGTTAAGGTAGTCTGGTTTTGTGCGACTAAATCTATCAAAGTCTAGACTGATGTTTGAGAAAGCCGTGAAGTTGAGGGTTTGTGGTGATATCAGCCCTTGCTGCTGCTGCTGCTGCTGTTGCACCACATTTGTTTGAACTTTCTCACATATCTGAACACGGATCAGTAAAAATGCTGAATGAATGGTCTTAGAGGGTCCACTGCTGGCTGATTTCACAGATAGTGAATAGTTGTTTGGGCTTTAGAGATCTAATAGATTTGAATGTTTTTTTTTTCTCTCTCCTTTTTCTACAGTAAATGTGGTGACAGATAAAGTGACTTGGGATGTGAGTCATCTTTATCGAAAGTCTGCTGCCCTGCAAGTGACTCTGTATCTGTGAGCGACAGCCTGTGGTCTTCTGGTTCTCAAAGTTACGTTTCATTGAGACCTGCAAGAAAGCATAAAATAAACCACAGAAATCTGTCTGATTTCGCTTCCCCACGCTTTCTTTTTTTAGTCTTATGAGAACAGAGTTACTCCCAGAAACTACTTGTAATAGCTGATTGATCAGTCCTTGGAAAGGCTATCTTAAAACAGAAATAATAATAGTAATAATGATAATAAAATGCTTCCACGGCAACAAAAATAAAACACTTTTCCTACTACCCTTAGCTGATAAGATTACTCCAGGTTAAATAAGTTTATGCAGCAGGTTAATAAAAAGCACTGTGCCATATTCATACTAATATTCAACCAAAACAAAATTCTTGTTTTACATAACCAGGATACACCTGTTTAACATTTGCTCCTTAAATAAAACAGACATGTATCTTAAACCTACAATGTTAGATGGCCTAATATTGGCTGTGTGTTAATGTTTTACAATCTTAGAAAAATAAAAAAATGAAATAATTGTGCTCTGATTTAATCAGTATGTCACGATGTTTGTGTACTCTGTTCATAAGCCTTCCAGGTCCAAGTGGTCGTCCTGTCATTTCTTTATTTCAACCCTGCAATCAGTTCTTAAGGCTCAGCCCAGAAAAAAAAAGGATTGTGCTGTCATGAGAAAGAGGAAGACCACAATCCTGACCAGCACACCCATAAAAAGACAGCTGGGGGAGGACAGGGTGGAGCGAAGAAGAGGCTTTTTAGAGGACACGAGAAGCCAGAGTAAAGGATTTTGCCAGAAGCTGCCGGTAAAAATAAAAAGAGCTCACAACCTTCTGACCGTGAATCAGATGAAGATGAGTCAAAGATCGAGGTATTTCAGTGTTAGATTGTGCCAAAGTGGACTCAATTATAGAATGGAAATCACAAAAAAGTCAAACTTGAATTTGTCTAAAATACACATTAACAAGCCACAAGGTTTCTGGGAGATGGTCCTTTGGAAAGATGAGACAAAATGTTTGGCTTTTTTGGCAAGTCACATCAGCTCTATGTTCATAGATGGAAAAATTAAGCATCAGCAGAAAAGAATATAGCTACTGTGAAACATGGAGGAGGGTTGGTTATGTTCTGGAGATGTTTTGCTGCGTCTGGTGCAGGCTGCAATAAAATCTCAAGACTATCAAGACACATGTAAGGAGTGAAATATGTCGCCTCGAGCCAGAAAATCTTGGTTTCAGTTGCAGCTCATGGGTCCTCCAACACGATAATGACTCAAAACACTCAGCTAAAAACACCCAAGAATGACTAAGAACAAAATACTGGACTATTCTGAAGTGTCCCTGAATGCAACAGAAATGGAGAGACAGGAATACGAACAGATGGCCTAACTAAACAGAAACTAATCCCATCTCATCTTTCAAATTTTTACTGTTTGTTTTTTTATTTTCCTCTTCAAGATTAGATCAGAAGCAGGATTACCCAGTTTAAGCCCATACTTGACTAGTACACTTGACTTTTCATTTCTGCAGTACTGGAACTCATCGATAATGGCTGCTCGCTCTTTTTTCTTTCTTCCCCTCTCCCAAATTAATGCATTTAGTTTCATTTTGAAGTCATTTGCAGCAGTAATCAGCTGTATTGCTTTAGCTGCTGCACTTTTCCTCCTCACAGTTCTGATCCGGTCAATCAGATAACGGAGCAGGCAGGTTCTGAAATCTGTAGCCAGCGGTGGATCTTCACACACGCCCAGAGGAAAACCACAGATTTCCTCTTAGTTTATCAAACTCTACTTCTACAGATATACACTAAAATTCACTTGTATTTTGCCTTTTTTAATAAAGAAATAAATAAGTGAGCTTCATGTACTTAAAAGGCCCTTAAATATTTGAACATACTTCACAATAAAAGCCTTCTTTCATTTCAAACTTTTCAAGCATCAGTGCAGATTTTAAAACCCTACTACCATCTAGTGCACGAATATGTATCTACATAACTTTTAACAGATGAACCTATTGAGGAGCTTAACCTAGGAATAATATAAAAATATAGACTCAAACTCTTTGATTATTTAAAACTGTTAAGTTACAGTTTTGCTTTGGAGTTATGAACAAAGTAAAGTCTGGACAGCGTGATGGCTTGGTGGTTAGTGAAGTTACCTTCTCTGTGATATTTGTGTCCTTCTCCTGAGCTGGTTTGTTCCAACAGACCATAAACAAGCATGTTAAGAGTTAACTGGTGTTTCTAAATCGTCCATCAGTACATGTGTGGTTGTTTGTCTTTGGACTGGTGACCTGTCCAGGGTTTACTCCTGCGTTTTACCCACAGAGAGCTATATCACCCTGAACAGGAAAAAGGAGCTTAAATAATGGATGAATGAAAAAAAAAGAAAGCAAAATAGTATATTTTCTATCTTTTACTTTCTACTGTGACTGAAGCCAAATTCTTCTGTTGACCTGGCAGCGACTGTGGCGCTGATCCAGAGGAGTGAACTGGGTGAACCCAGCTGTGTATGTGGCTGTAAATAATGAGAGGCCACTCCTTCCCAAATTCTGACTGATGTTAGTCGTGACATTTGCTTTGTTGATCTGTAAAGTAGCCAGATAGTAATTATTTGGTTGAGAATTTTAATTTGAATTCAAGACGAAGGTTAAGATTTACAAAAAATCTGAGTGAAATTTAACCCATTCTGCTGTGGATTTTCAGTCACCTACATCATGGTAGTCCTCAAAGGCTTGAATCAAGGAAAATGGACCTCATTTTCTTGGTTCTTGAAGCTGTTTCATCTTCCGTCCAGAAGGATATATCACCCTCCAGCTGATATTTTAAGTACACCCATTACATAAAAGAGTAAGCAACTTCCTATTGTGAATCAATTTTTTGGTATAAGTAAAATAAAAAGACACTTTCCTACAACTGAAACATTTCAAAGTGTCCCGGTTTGTTTTAATCATTGTGTTTCACTGCTAAGCTGTTTTTTTCTTCTTTTTTTGGCATCATGACATCTATCAGTCGGATATTACTCCAGTGTCTGTCAGCAGCCTCATTTTTTTTGTGATCCAGAGTGGGAAATTAGATTCATTTCTATATTAAATAAACACTTTAAAAACATAATACAGTTATTGAGGACACTAGAGCGAAGGTTGTTGGGACTTTTGGGGGAGTGGGACTGGGTTTGCAGCTTACAATAAAACAAATTATATTTTGTTTTGTTGGGAAACTAATGTTAAAAAATTTTAAAAAAAACAACAAAGCAACAAAAGATAATGAAGTGAAAAAAAATTCAAATTTAGGACTGATGACAATGAAAAAGTCAAGGAGTTAATGAAAGGTAAAGGCATATTAGTTCTGTGTTCTTTTTATATAACTTAAAAAAGACGTTTATGAATAAAATCATGACATTATAATACCTTGACTGATGACTTTTGTGTGAGGAATGTAATAAGGACTGAAATTCACCTTTGACCCTATAAACATATAGTTTTGCAATTTTAGTTGATTTCTTCAGCTTCATTATGCTTATATAAAACACTATTTTATTCATTGATGACAAAAACATTATTATAGGGTTTGTGCATGTTTACTTCGTTCTTGAACAAAAAACCCTTTAATTTTTTTTGACTGTTAATGAATGTTTTTTGTGTTATTTGGGGACTATATTGTCATGCGGAAGACGACAATGCTATCACTGATTTCTTTTCCTTTTTCAATTTGTTTTAGGAATTTAATGAAGTTCTCGACTTCTATTATAATTTTACAAGAACAGAGACAGTTATTCCTCGCAGTAGTTCTGTCCACTTTGGTTGGTGTATAAATCAGAAAGCCCGATCTCTAGCGGCTGAAGCGCGGCGGTGTAGCTGTGTTGTACGGCGGGGCTCATCACCGCGTAGAGAGACAAAAAGCACTTGTTCGGAGGCAGTTGTGGGACCGTTGTCTCTGTCCGGGTCGTGTGCGTTAAAGGAAGACAAATACTCTTAAAATAAATAAGTTTGCTATATAGTTAGTCTAGAAAGTCGCTAGTAATTTAACGTAACCTTAGTTTTCTCAGATTCACTCAAACTTTGGTTGGAAGGAGAGTTTTAACAAGAAACGCGAAGGGACACTGGTCGAGTGTGGAGTCCCCTTCAACGGTCCTCAGGTAAGACAGACCTTTAATGGACTGAGTCGATTCTTTATTTTAAGTGCAGACTTTTTTAAAAAACATTTTTTGGTTGAGAAAATAGTCGGCTTTGCTTGCATTCACGTTTTCACGACGTTTTCAAGTCGCTTTTGTATTTGATGGTAACCTTACGGCAGATTTGTAACTTGTTCGACAGGTGAAACAAACAACATTCCCGAGTCGACTTCACGTACCGTTACTGGTTATAAACGTGTCCAAAACGCTTCATAGCACAAATCTCGGGGCGTGAATTTGAGTTGATATGTAAGAAGTCTCATGAACAAATAAGACGAACAAACATCACCAAAAAACCACAAAGTTTTCGGTCGTTTAAAAGGTCTGTAAAGACAAATAAAGCCTTGGAAACATTATGAACCAGTCGGGATCGTATTTGAAGTTTATCTTTGGGCAGAAAAATACTTAGTAGTAAATCAAAAGTAGGATTAATTGCCATATTACCTGTCGCCTTTGCGTGAAGACACTTAAAGTAGTGTTTTATATTAATATACAGTATAATAACTGTGTTTGTTGATCGTGTGTAGGTCTGTGACGTCATACAGGTCTTCAAGTAACCAGAATTAGTGGAATGGGTTAATTTATAAGATTTTTATTTTATTCATCAAACTAGGGCTTCATGCTCCAGGAGCTTTTAGGTGGAGGCGTTTTTGGGCAGACTCGTGGGTGTATGTCAGTGGGTCCTGGCCTACATTGGGCAGGGGCCTAATTATTTTTGACAGATATAAAACATGTGACTGTGTAACTGGAATTCCTTCATCAGCAGCTTATTATTGACTCTCCGTGCTGCAGAGGAGCTCCGGCTGTGGGCTGGTGGGTGTCTGACCTGACCCGTGACCCCGATCCAAACTCTCTGCTTTCTGCCCAGTTTGAAAGTGAGATGCCTGAGCCAGATTTAGACAAACAATACTCTAGTGTTACTACTACTGTTACTACTACTATCACTAATACCACCATTGTTGCTACTGTTACTCCTACTGTTGCCACTTTTTTGGGTTTTTTTTGCAACAGACAATGACCATTTATATTGGTTTGGACTGACACGGCCTTGCCAACTGAATTGATTTGAAATAGTTTGGTTTTTCTAATAAGGTGGATGTTTTTAAGCATGGATTTAGTCGTCTGCCAATCATTGGCGGCTATATATTTAGCTTCAGATTATTTCCTGTCAGTTATCTGTATAATCAAACTCTGTAGCAGGGAATCAACTAGAAATCTGCTTCTTGCAAGATGACCTGTTGACCAACAATGAAGGACACCTGACACTGTTGTGCCCTACAGTTCCATCCACCTGTCCACTACTGTTTCAGTGTCTTTTCCACTGCCCTCTCCACTCAGGAGCAACACAGAGGAGCCCTTGTTTGATCCTCCCTGGACAGTGCCCCAATTTTCTTTCTTTGTTTTTTTTTTTTTTTTTTCTCTAACTCCGGCTCCATGGCAACACAGTTCCTGTGACGAGCAGCCTTGACTTTTGCTCCTCCTGCTCCCAAAACAAAGGCAAGAAGTTATGGAGGGAGGGAGAAAATGGGAAAGGGGAGTTGGGAGGGGGGACAGAGTGACTGAAAGTGGGGGATGAAGGAGGGTTTAATGGGAAGGTGTCTAGGATGGAGGCTCTGAGGCGAGACCCTTTCTGCTGTGTCCACCCTAGTCTCATAAAGAGAAAAGAGTTATTAAACTGCTGGCAGTGCCATGGACGTATCTCTTTCTGAATGTCTAAACTTCTGAATGGTATCTTGGTTGTTGCCTCCCTCACAGCCATGCACAGGTGCCAGAATGAGAACAGGATGGAGATTTCCTTGTGGCTAGAATCAGAACTTTTGCATTACTAGTTAAAGAAAAACATCAGAGCTCTTAATTTGCCTGCTTTAACTGGGAAGTATTTTGAATGTTTTAGATTTTTCTGCTTGAAAATTTCCTCTAGTGGTCTTGTAATAATCAAAATAGCTCAAATTCCATCATAATTGGACAGTTCACTAATTTCTATCAGAAAAATATGTTAATGTGTGGACAAAAAGTAAACTAAAGGCAAATATGTTTGAAACAAATATTCCAAAAACTTTCCTTCACTATTTTAAATAATATTTCTACTTTTTGTGGCATTTCGGCAGATGTGATCTGTTGCATAAATGACAGCACATTGTACTCAAACGTGTATTTATTTCAGATTAAACCTACAGTTCATAGTCAAATAAGAAAAACTTAAAAGAGACATTAAAATTCTATTTTTCTGTTTCTCATAGTAAGTTTATCATGCTGTTTACATGAAAAATGTAGGCCACCCACTCCCTGTGGGGCTCAGTGTAGAAGAATGGCTATTGTTAAGTTTTACAGTATACACCGTGGCCTTGCGTATCTCTGTGAGATTTGTAATAGAAAACAAAATTTTTAGTTGAATGGGGTTTGTGAAATGTTCAAAGTCTTTTCATTGTGTGGGCTGGAGAGAGACTCCTACAGCATGGAAGAGGCAAGAAGGAAAGTATTGTTAGGCTTCTCGCCCTGCCCTGGTACCAACATCTCCACACTGATTCTGACTTTGCTGGTTCAAAGACCTCAAAGAGAATATTACTCATTTCTGATAACATAGGAAAACAGGTGTATTATCTATTTTGTAAAATACCTAATAAACACTCTTGCCTATTAACACCAGAAAAATTAAAATCTGCACAAACAAGCCTAAGTTTTGCCCTCATAAAATCACATCCTCTTCGTAATGGTAAAACATTTACAATGTTCAGTTACTAAGCCTCATTACCAAAGATGGCCACACCTAACTTTCTCATATCGTTCCACGTAGCATTAGTCATATCAGTCCTGCTGAAATACATGATCAGAGTGTGTTTGTCTTAGTTTTATGCCTTATATCTCTAATCTGTTAGCTAATTCTTTCTGATTTGGTGTCTCTTTTTACAGTTCTGGACGTCTGTGAGCAATGTTTGACAAGCAGCATTACGAGAGCCCGCCAGTCTACAGTCCTCCTTTTATTCCTCCATCCAACAATGGATTTGGCCCTCCGGGTAGTTTCAATGGCCCTCAGAGTGATTACAATGCATATCCACCTCCACCAGGATCTTACTACATTGAAGACAAACCACAGCACTTCTACAAATGGCTGTCCCCTCCTGGGATCACCAAGGCGATGATGGCTGTAGTGATACTGCTGTGTGTGGCAATATTTGCGTGTGTGGCTTCAACTCTCATGTGGGATATCCAGTATGGATATGGCATGGGTTACTATGGTTCTGGTATGGGCTATGGCAGCGGATACATGGGAGGCAGCTATGGCTCAGGCTATGGTGGTTATGGAAGTTATGGTGGCTACGGAAACTATTATGGTTCATATATTTCTCCTTACTCAGCCAAAACTGCAATGATTGCCATGGCAGCCATTAACTTCATTGGATCACTCGCCTTTTTTATTGCTAGTTTCTCTAAATCCAACACAGTCCGCAGCAGGAAGTTCTTCCTGTTCGTCCTCATAGCCAGCATCATCATGGCTATCCTGCAGGTAATACACATTCATATTTAAGTTTATTTTGCTGAAGATGTGTTGTGGAGCTGCAAATGTACTTGTTCTTGGGTATCCTGATGTCCTGTGAGTTGCTTGCTTCATGGATCTTTCCTACTTATGAATGTTTTTTTCCAATGTGGAATGAAGAACTCCACGTTGCTTTAAATAACCTTTTAGTGCTTTCCAGATTGATGCTTCTCTAACATCATTTCTGATTTTGTTTCTACTCAGGATATTATTACTGCATCACTCAGAGCAGCATACTGTTGGGACTTTTGTAGAAGTGGTCTCACCTACTAAGGATCATTTAATGAAGAGCATTTGAGTAGCAGCGTCTGGCTGCCTCTTTTTCCTTATCTGTTCTTTTTAATACACAAGTTCTGCCTTTTAGATGAGTTTTTCCTAAATTATAACAATGTGATTTTTTTAGTGGGTTCCTGTTCATCTAAAGGCTGTATTTATCTCATTTTAAGACAGGATAAAGAACAATTTTTTTTGTTTGGTTTTTGCTACATCCCAATGCATAAAATCTTTGATTTGAAAGGTCTACTTTCTTATTTACATAACAGTAGATATAAATAAATATATGGGGTGACATGATGAGATATGCATACAACTGTTTAACCTTTCCAGCTGAATATTAATACAAGGTGATGATCATACTAATAATAAGGCCTTTCCGTGCGTTTATTTGTGTGATAACTCAGTCATGTAACAGAATATAATTATCTTTACATTTCGACTAAAGACGTCTCCTGTAAAAAGTGTGTCAGATGAGAGTTCTTGACTTGTAGCTGCTCTACAGTCAAACAACGTGATTTTGTGCTCTTCTAGAATGATGAAAGCATTTATTATATTGTTTTATGTTCATTATTGTTGTTATATACACAGCAAGCTGCTGCACACAGTTTATTTTTTTGTCATCCATACAGAGTGACACCAAAACCAAACAGCAGAAGGTCTACATTTGTAGCAGTGGTAGAAAATTATCCAAACATCTTCTCCTAAATCAAATATTTAGTCTTGTATGATCAAAGTTTGGCTCTGACTCAGCTATGGTTGCACTATAGATATTGCTTAAATTGGTATTAATTTCCTTTTTACCTGAATCACACTTTTTTGAATTCATAAGTTTATCCTGTAAGCCATAAAACATAAATGTCAAATATTTAAAGCTTCCCATCCCATTTCATATTTCAACTACGCCAACTAACTGTCAGCATTACCAAAATATTTAAATTAGCATGCTTTAGATACCCTAAATACCGGACACATAATCTGAAACTGGACACTGTTGTCACAGTTTATTGGAGATCCCAGTGCTGAACATGTGGAATTTAAAAAATATCCTCACATAGATCTTTATCCAAGATCATATCAACAGGAGAACATTTGTGTAAAACAAAAAGTGATTAAAAAAACCCACTAGTCTTTTCAGGATACTTCTGGATATTTTATTTGTTGTTTTTTGGTATTGAAAGAGATTCTTACATCTCCTAATCTAACTCTCAGCTTTTTTGTTACACACAGTGACAATGCTTTTATCAGAACCAGAGTTGTATTTTAGTTTTCAATGGGTTCTAGCTGATTAGTAAATGCCAACAAAGCTTTATTAAACATAGATTAGATAACCAACAGACTTCGAGGACATTCACGATCTTTTAGCCCCATGTATGTGGTGTCTTCTCGTAACGTACCCTTTGTACTTGTTCAGTACAGGATGTGATATGACCGAACATGTCTCCATGTGATCTGATAGTGCTGTCTCAGTCATATTTGATTGAAATAGTGAGGAATTTTTCTAGAAGTATCATTCTGTAATCATATGACCAATATATTTTTTGAAATATTTTATTTGAAGTGTAACAGTATGACTGAAAATGTGGATGAACTACCTCTTTTTCAGGGTATCATAAACATTGTCTACATTGTTGGGGTGAATCCCATGGCCCAGGGCTCTTCCAGTATGATGTACAATCCAATGCTTATGATGTGCCAGAACCTCTACCAGACCAGCTACTCCCAGATGGGTGGAGTAGGAGGCTTCCCCATGTACAACCAGTACCTGTACCATTACTGTTTTGTGGACCCTCAGGAGGTTTGTAGGTCATCATGTAGATATTTTGTTGATATTAATTTGCTGAGTGTGTATATTTTCAAAGCTGATTTCATGTAGATCTTGTCCCTTTAGCTGAATCAGCAGCAAAGCCTGCTGAAATTTAGATTATAATATAGAAAATAGTGAAAAGCACCAATTTAAATTATATTTAGCTCAAACTGAATATGATTAATTGTTTTTGTTTAAATTGTTTAAGTAATGATCCAAAACACAATTATTATACCATGTACAATGATAGAAATCTAAGCAATTAACATTCCTTTTTGCATCATCAGTTGTGAATTATTTTGTAATGCTTTTTTTTATTCGCATTTGATTATGATTCCTGATGCTTCAAATGGTGATGCGTTTATGACTGTACTTTTAGAACTAGAATAAACCAACTTTATTGCATTGCTGATCCCCCTGACAACTCTCTAGACATCATCTACATTTTCTTGCCTTTCTAGGGTGTTGCCATGGTGTGTGGATTTGTAGTTGTCATTGCTTTGGGAGTTGCTGCTTTCTTCGCACACAAAACAAGAGGGAAGATCTGGCGCTACGGAAAACCAAATATCTACTGGGATGAGCCTCTTGTTGGTGGAAAGACCTCAGAGGGCAGAGATGTAGAGGAATGGGTAAGAGGGAACTGGATGAAAAACAGAATTTAATACAACTGTTTATGTTTGGGCTTTGAAAAGAAGAAAAAAAATTTACCCAGACTGACCTAGAGCTGGACATGCACAGCTTGTAGTCAAAAAAAAAAAGTCACATTGTTTTTAAATCCTGACTGAACATGGAATACAATGTTCATCATCAGATTTGATTAGATTATGAAATGGTGAACTGCACAGGGTTATTCTAGGTAACAGATTCAGTCACCCAAAAATGACCCGTCCCTTTTATTTCCTTGACAAATTGTGCAGCTTTTTGCTCATTGGCAGACTGGTAACTCAGTAGGCCATCAGCGAGAGAGTCATTCCACTGCTTAGGTAATCATCAGGTGTAAAGGCAGGTAGGTGATTGTGGTGGTACAGATGCAGTAAATAACCAAGCTGAGAGCTGCACATTCCTGAGGCCAGCCTGTCATCATTAAGCTATTTTTTACATGTAACTTTTTTCACATCCAGACACATTTTGGTTACAAGTGTACATGTCTTATCAGTTTTCATCGCTTTGCTTTACGAGTTTAAAGAACAACTTCTTATTGGCAAAGCAGCCAGTGTAAGGGTTTCAGCAAAGAAAGAGTTACAGCACAATAACAATGTTTCCTCTGAGTGAGGTGCTTTGTTCAGGGTCAGGGCTGAGAGCAGCCAATGAGTGTATGCTCCTCGTCTACAACCTGGTTTCGCTCTAAGTAATCATTAACCACCTGAGAAGATAGTAAGCAGACAGGTTGTTTCTGGGGAGCCTGGATCACATTTTTAAATGTCAACAACACACTAGTCATATAAGACTAACACCTGAGATATGGGTTAATGACTGACCTGACCTGTCACATCAGAGGCTCAAAAGGTTTGAAAATATATTTGTTGTTTTTATTACCTTTAATGGTATAGTTTCACATCAGGTAAATTAAATTTATCACTGCGTGTGTAACCATTTCTGGGAGAAGTGTGTGTATCTTAAAACTGAATGGAAATACAATTTAATTACCTTTTGTTCACCACATTACGTTATCACAATTATGGGACATCCTACTTAATACACATTGCCCATATCTAATGTTTGTGAAAACACAGTACTTAGAGTTACTAGGAAAACAAATTCTACATGTTCAGACAGTGTGCAGCATGCAGATGCTTAATTCAAGTGAAACACAAATATAAAAGAGAAAAAAGTTCCTTTGAATATTTAAAAAGATTATAAACACAAAAATACTGCTAGTCCATCCAGTTCCCTTGAAGTCCTAAATTCACCTTTTGAATTGACCATGCAAACTCCTTTTAAATGGGGGTAAGTCAGTTGTTTATCATAGATTTGTGAAAATTTGACATTTCTGTTATGCTAAATTTTTCTCTAAAATATTATGGAAGGAGTGCCCCTCTTGATCAGCGTTAACCATATAGTAAAGCTCATCATCTGATTACCGTAAATCAGTCAATAAAAGATGCAGACAATCCTGTTAGCCACAATACATCTGTTGCAAAGGCTGGAAAATACCAGAGACAGCACTAAACAGACATGTGGTTATATTGGATTATATAGAGCTGTTTGTTTTTGTGAGAGGGTGTCATTGCCTACTTTATGGCATCATGCACACAGAAGTGATTCCTATGACTAGGAGACTAAATCCTCTGACTACTACTAGTGTCTAATAATGGAGCTCTGCTCACTGATGTCATCTGGCGTATTGTAGGCACAGTAATGTAGTCTGCATTACCACTTCAGTTAAGAATTTAAGCATTTTCCAAGAAAATAGCATCTGTCACAAAGAATAAGAAGAATTATAAAGGGTCAGTAAAAGTCATAAAAGAATAGAAAGGAGAGAAAACGTAGGAAATAGAGCAACAGTGTTTAAGTGAATCTGTTCTTA
>JAOWBL010000019.1:8931727-8953474 GCA_028564865.1 Zenarchopterus dispar | reverse complement strand
GAGAAACACACACACACACACACACACTGAGAGAAAGAGAGAGAGAGAGCGAGAGAGAGAGAGAGAGAGAGAGAGAGATACAGATATAGATATATATCTACATATATATATCTATAGATATATATATGAGAGATACTGGTATCACTTTGTTAGCTATTACAATTAGCAGCCATTTTTTACGTAAAAATCATTGTTTCAATAATCAGAGTTGATTATTGTCGTACATTGTTCTGGTCACTATCAAAAATATCTGAATTGTATTTATTGATATATATTTGCCATAAAACAAGGAATAACAGCCTCAAAAATGTAGGACCCGTTCACATGTAATTTGTTCTTTGTATGTCTAATCAGTTGTGTAGGTTGTTATTGAATGAAAAGTCATATTTCTGGGGTAAAATTAGATTTCTGTGAGGAGGGTTACTGCAAGTTTGTGTCGTGTAAAGCATTGGCCACAATGATAGGACATCTAGACATGTGACTTGCACATGCAGTCCTAATCACTAGTCTGTTTTAAAGCCCATATAAACATATTGCCCTGCCTACATGAGCGAGAGCTGTGCGTGACCTTTGGGTTATTGTTGGATTAGCCCTCCCTTGCTTTTTCTCCTCCTCTTCATTGAATTCTCTGAGGAGTAGAGTCTCTGGGAAATAAAGCAGAATGTTTGTGAATATTTGTCTTAAAGACTGCTGTTTATTTGTGTGTGAGTGAGAGACAAGAAACGTAGTGTACACTTTGTAGAGTTACCCAAAAGCAGAATTCATTCTTGGGCCAGAAATATTAAAAACGACCTAAGTCCACTCTGCGCTGTCAACAACATGAAGTACAAAATATTACACATACTCTGGGCTTTGAATCGGCTCAAGTGCAGAATAATTTAATGATTTCCTCTTTTGCAAAGTACAGAGCGCTGGCATTTCATAAGCAGAAGAATGTTCTCCCTGGGGACCAGCAGTGTGCTCTGTTGTTGACATAAATCAGTCTTTCATAAGAACTTGTAATATCTGTGCCATTGGATTTGGATTCCTCTGCAAATCCCTACAAACCTAAAAAATTGATTGTGATGTCCCATAACTTATTAAAGAGCGGTACCTGCTTCCTGGTTACTGAGAGACTCTATATGGCACAGTCAGACTACAGGGTGCAAGGAACAATAATTTCACTTTAGTCAGTTGTTTTAGGATTGTATTTTTTTGGTAACAGCTCAACAGTCTGCGTCTACTTCACAAGCATTTACTTTCATAGCTACATAAATGTCAGTTTCAGTTTTGCAGTTTGGTTTAAGTTAGTGCTGCAGGATTTAAATGAGTAGAAATAATGATACTGTGCTTTTCTTTTATAAAAACTCCTGCACAAGAACTGGAAACTGAAAATGGCTTACCAAGACCATTAAATTACACGTTTTATTTTGCTTTCTTTTATGTGTAAAACTAGGAAAAAAACTACATTGTTGTTGTGAGTAAAAAGATGAACGTACACCTGTTATTGGCTCTGCATGGAGTCTCAGGACAGGCCAGCTTAAGAAGCTGTTTATCTCATCGGTTACTTGTCTTGCAGGTACTCGGAGAGAACAGCCAGCCGACCATCAGAAGAGTTCTCCCATGGTGGACGGACCAGCTCCAGCCCTTCAGACGAAATCGGTGGAGCCCGCAAACCCTCTGCACACAGAGGCAAGAGACGCAGACGAAACCCAGAACTAGATGAGTCTCAGTATGAGACAGAGTACACCACAGGGGGAGAGACGGGCAATGAACTCGATGTGGAAGAGTGGGAGAGGTGAGTTAGGATCCTCAGTGAGTGTACCACTTCATCTTTGAGCTTCCTGGTCACCGTGTGGATCAGAGAGAAAACGTCATTAGCCAAGAACTTGTAGATTACAGACAAATGCTGTTGCTCCTCTTGTGCGATGACAGCTGGCCAAAGCTTCAGCCCCCCTCCAACTCTGAACGGGATGAAATGAGTATGGAAAAGGATGGATTGATGGACTGTTGCTCCCTTAGGACCAGACCCACATTCTCTGACATGAATTAATAACTATAAGCCTAGAAAAGCAAGCTTATGTGACATTAATTTGATTTGCTGGAAAATACACCAAACATTTTAGGGTTTCAGACATGTAAGTACTGTATAAAACAATAAAGTAGAGGATACTTGCATGCATGGAAAAAGCTCCAGTCTGTTTTCCTTCGTTAATCCTCTGAGGCATGCCAGTCCACATGTAGTCTACTCAGTCATAATCAGAGAAGTAGGACAAAGGTGTAAAAAATGAGTGACTGGAGAGAAATTCTGGTTCTTTCCTCTTTCAACTATCAATCTTTTTGTCCTTGTTCATCGCTGTCATTCTTTTGTCCTTTTTAATCTAGGATGTACCCAGAGATAAGATCGGATGCTCAGCGCCACGACTATAAAAGAGAGTTTGACGCTGACCTTCGGGAGTACAAGCGTCTTTGTGCAGAAATGGACGACATTAATGATCAGCTGAACAAACTCAGTCGGCAGCTGGACACACTGGATGAGACCTCTGCCAAATACCAGGTTAGATGACCGGTGCACACCAAATAAAACAAAAATCTCAAATATCTCTTGCTGAAACTGAAATTATAAATGATGAGCTTATTTTTTTCTGCCATGACTAAGTTTTATGGCAGCTAGAAAGAGACCTCCTTGAGAAGGAGTTGC
Organism: Zenarchopterus dispar; assembly: GCA_028564865.1. Classification (NCBI taxonomy): domain Eukaryota; kingdom Metazoa; phylum Chordata; class Actinopteri; order Beloniformes; family Zenarchopteridae; genus Zenarchopterus; species Zenarchopterus dispar. The sequence goes on along the minus strand of JAOWBL010000019.1, from coordinate 8,950,794 downwards.
AGTTGAGAAAAGAAAATAGCAAATGATAAAAACAACGTTTTTAAAGCTCAACAAAAAGACCCGCAACAAAGCTGCAACAAAGCTCAAGTTTGAGTGTCTCCCACTGAAACATAACTTTTATTTCTCCAGCTTACTGATTTGAGCTGTAAAGGCCATACTTAACAAAAGGTAGCCAGAATATTGTATAATACAAACATTTTACACTGGATTGCAATAGTCAGATCTGCTGTATTAAGAAAGTATTTATTTCTTTTTTGAATACAATGAAACACATGATGTTGAGACTTTACAGTCAAAATTTGATTGTATCTGTTCTTATTTCCCAAGAAACACAGATTTTTGTTTTCCTGGCTTTTATTATGATAAATTACTGTATAATTTTTTATTTTATGTTTAACAGCTGACATAGACTCAACTTGTTTCATTTGTGCCACGTTTGTATTCATCTTATCAAATGGCATGTGGGAGACCGAACTTCTCTTTTGAGCACTTTATTTTTGAATTTATGATGAGCAGCAACAAAGATCAGTGTTCTGACAGCAAGACTTAAAAATGCATTTATCATAAAAGCATAAAGGATATTAACTATTGAGAATCAGGAAGCTAAGTAGAAAAGTGATTTGCTATCATCACTTTTGTTTGAGTTTTTTGGAATCATTTAAGTAAAAGATATCAGTTTCACTGAAGAAAGAATTAAAAAAATGAAGTTAATACTTTCACTATTTCAGTACTTGTTACTTAGTCCAAATGAGAAATTATTTAGCATGTTGTCTCAATGAAAAGGTGTTCTAAGTGAAATGATCACCTTTTCTATGCTTTCTTGGCAAATTTCTTAATAAGAAATATAGACAAAAGCAAACATTGTTCTGCTTAAAAAATGTGATTATCAAGAAACTACATAGAAGCAGGTCTAAAACGGAAAATGAAGAATTCTTTAACATTTAGCTTGTATGTTAAGATAGGTGACGATAACAAATGTTTCCTCTCTCGTTCTCAGGCTGCAGCAGGTGAATATAATCAGCTGAAGGATCTGAAGCAGGTGAGGAGACATTTTTCTTGCCTTTCCCTCATGATGTTGCTTTTAAAAATACTCCCAAATTCCAGTGAAGTTGGGGAGCTGTATCAAAATGTAAACAGAGAAAGAATGAAATTATTTTTTTGTTTCATGATGCAACAAATATTTTCTGTTGGTGGAAGTTCTGGACTGCAGGCAGGCCAGTTAACACCCTGACTCTTCTCCCGTTTAGCCATGCTGTTGTGATGGACACTGTAAGCAGTTTAACATTGTTTTGCTGAAATATGCAAGACCTTGTCTGAAAGAGACGTCTTGATGGGAGCATATGTTGCTCTAAAACCTCGGTGTACTTTTCAGCATAGATGGTACCTTCCCAGATGTGTAAGCTGTCCACACCATAGGCACTGATGCAACCTCATGCCATCTGAGATGGAGGCTTTTAAACTAAACCCTGATAACAAGCTGGATAGTTTCTCTCCTCCCCAGGAGACCACGTCCATAATTTCCAAAAAGAATTTCAAATTTTGATTAATCTGACCACTGAACAGTTTTCCATTTTGCCTTAGTCCGTTTTACTTTTTCTTTAGACCAGAGGAGACGGTAAAGTTTCTGGATCTGGTTCACATCTGGCTCATTTTTTGTTTGATCGAGCTGCCAGCTGCATTTGTGGACAGCGAACCGTGTTCACAGGCAGGGATCTCTGGAGGGTTTCCTGAGCCCAAGCAGCGATTTCCAGTAGAGAGTCGTGTCTGTTTTTAACGCAGGAGCACGTCAAGGCCCAACATCATGAGCATGCAGTTTTGACTGTTGACCTTGTCGCGTGCACTCCGAGATTCCTCCTAATTCTCTGAATATCCCACCGTTCACAGCGGGTAACATTGTCAAAAGATTCAAAATCTTTACAATTTTCTGTTAAGAAGTATTTTCCTAAAACTGTTCCACAATTTTTGATGCAGTTTGCCTCTACCCATCTGTGCGTCTCTGAAATGCCTCTTTTTACACCCAGTCAAGTTACTGACCTGTTGCTAATTAAGGTCAGATGTGTCAGTTTCAATATGTAATACGTTCTTTATGTTCTTTTAGGGATAAAATAAGGGTTTATGAGTGTTGTAAACCATTGTATCCTGTTGTTGTTGACACATTCACACAGCGTTTCAACTCTTTTGGAATTGGTGTATTTAGCACGTTTTTTAATTCAGTTGCCTCTCAACTACCTCATGACGTCTTAACATTCACATAGATGAAAGCCTGACCTGAAATTCAACAGTTATTACTTTCAATAAGTTGGAAAGATGTTTTTAAATGTGCTGTTTGTGTTCTGCAGACCCCGGATTATCAGTCCAAGAAGAAAGAGTGTCGCAGGCTGAGACACAAACTCTTCCACATCAAGCGCATGGTGAAGGAGTACGACAAGAACCACTGAAGATCCACTCTGTCCCGAGCCTGCGGTTCACACTGCAAAGCTTTGCAGACACGGGCCAAAATTTACACTCCAAAACACCGCAAAGACTGTGACATGTTGAAACCAAAGTTACAGCACACAAACTGGCATGCGCACGCACACACGGCGCACTGACACACACGTACACCGGGAGCATTTAGTATATTAAAAATAATAATCCTGATTTGTTTTTTTGTTCACTCACATATAATCACAGCTTTTGTGGAGTAAAATAAAAGCAGCACCCTCCGTCGTGACCCCTCTGGGAGTAAACAGCCCCGTTTCTCTGAAGATTAAGCTCAGTGTTTGCTGTGCTGCACGAGGACAGGTGGGTGCAGAGAGACGGAGGTTGTCTGAAAGTTATCTGCTCGGCAGTCACCTGCGATAACACCGCGCTTTTTTCTGGGGCTGTTTGTTCTGCAGATTTGCTGCGTTTCTTTGTTTTATCTCCACAGATAAGACGTGGAGCAGTATTGTAGGGAATGTAGTAATGGCTGAGACAAGTTGAAACGATTCTTTCTTAAACACTGGTTTAGTGTAACCTTTGTTGCAAGTGATCTTTAGTTTTTCTCATCCACCTCAGTGTTTGTAATAACTTTAACCATCAGTCAACCGCTTACTGGTGTGACCACTCTACTGTTGTTTTTATACCGATTGTGACAGATGTGATGAGACCAAAAAGAGGAGAAGCTGGCCAATGAGATATGTGTGATATTCTTATGTTGTACAGTAGACTTTTAATGATTCCAGTTCATATCACGTACCGAGAACAAACTTTAACATTTGTCTATTCAAACAGTCTTTTGGGCTCTTAAGTGTTTGTTAAATGCTAAAGACTCATGGTGGCTTGTATCTTTTTTTTTTTTTTAATTTTTTAAATCAGTGTTCATTCAAAAATCTTCTTAAGCTATTCAGATAAATAAAATTAACCAGGCTATTTTTTATCATGAGCACTTCAAACATGTCATAATTTGATTTATTTTCACAGAAATCTGCTATATTTTTATATTAATCAGTTTCATCTATAAAGAGACCTGCTGTACATTTTAAAATCGAGGCACATTTTTGATTTGTTATGCATTTGTATTTTTATGAAGAGTGTTTTATCATTTTACAAACCATTTGTGAGCCATTTATTTTTGTAAGAATTTATTTTCTTTGATGTCATTATATGACCTTTTTTTTTGTAACCATACGCTTCCATAAATTATGTTGTCTAAAAAACATGAATCTCGTCTGTAATAAACATCTAATTCTCCAAAATAACCTCCGTTTTTCACTTTTACTGCTGGTTTGGAGAAATCTGCTGCTGTGCGTCTGCAGCGAGCGTCCAGCAGGGAGAGCAGGAAAACTGTCTTCATCCTGGAGCTTCATCAGCTCAGCAGAGCCCGGAGACACTGTTGCTCGCTGCTGCTGCCCTCTAGCGGTGAGTCAGTAGCTGTTTGATGTTCTCCTGCCTCTATCTGCTGCTCTACATTTGGTTTAAACATGATATCAGTAGTTTATCAGTGATAACCACCTGGTGTGAAAATGGATGCATAAAACAAGACTGATGACGACTCAGACAAAAAAAAAGGGTATCCGGTTATCTTTAAGGCAGTGTTAATGATCTGTTTTAGTGATGTAGTAGAACTGAGCTGAAGCTCAGTAGAACAAGATTAAAAGAGCACCGGTGCTTTCTTTTCCAAGTTCTTCCTGAGCGTTAGGAAGCACGTCCTCTGTTTGGCCTTTTTCAGGCGTACAGCATTGTTTGCCGTGCAGGTCATGCCCTCCTCTATATTTGTGCTTCTGAAATCAACGCTCAGTTCTCGGCTTTGAGACTGTTGAGGATGAGGGTGGTCTCTGCACGCCATGCTGACAGCCTTTGTACCTCATCTCCTCCTGAGACGAGTCCCACCACAGTTGATCATCTGCTTCAGAGCAGATCCAGGCGATTAGGAGTAAGAGGCTCAGCACACAGTCTGGTGGGAAACCAGTGCTGAGAAGAGACGAGGTCCTGCTGAGAGCGCTCTGTAAAAAAGTCCGTAAGCCAGTAACAGGTTAATTGTCAAGGTCCAAATGTTTATTGATCACTCCCTGATCGTCTATATCTTAGCCTTGACTGTGTCAAAACTGTGCTTCATATATCTGAGTGAACGTGTACTCTTCCAGGTCCTGATGTTTAAAAATATCCCAGTCTGAACTTTTCATATAGTCCTGCAGCTGCTGCAGCAGGGTACGATTTAACAATATGTCTTTTTTTTTTTTTTTTTGAGGGGGGTCAATAGTGATATCAGGAAGAGGGAAATCTGATCCTTGATGAGGAAGTCTGGTGACCTTCCTTAATGGCTAAATGGCTAAACTCGTACCGCCTCGGGACAAGTGTCCAGCTCAAGGTTCATGACAGCGTACCAGTGACTGATGGCTGAGATAACATTAGCATTGGGTGGCGTGTACGCAGCCGTGACCATGACGACAGTAACTGTTGTGGAAGATACGTGGGTCTACATTTATTATTCAGATACTCCACGTCAGAGGGGCAGTGACTGTTGATGGTAGCTGTACTGCTCCACCAGCTTTGTTCATAAAACTACGTGAACCTTCACCGCTATCAGAAGAAAGAACGGCATTTATTCAAATATATTAATGTTTATCACCATAATTAAAATGAAATATTTTTCCTTTGCTTGTTTATAGTTTTGACCAAAGAAAGTGTTGATTTAAAGGTAGAATGAACGCTTTTGTGGTTTATGGTAAACACGATTCACAATCTATCTTGAGTAGTTGATTCATTATTAAGTCTAGAAATTGTGAAAAGAGAATTTTCGCTCAGTTTCTGAACTTGTGGTGACGTCCAGCAATTAAACAATTTCATCCATCCATCTGCTGTAACCACTTATTCCTACATCAGGTCGCTGGGCTCTTCTATCTCAGCTCATTACAAACAATTTCAACGTGAAATGAACATTTTAAGTCATGTGGACACACTTGTTTCCTCAACTGTGCTCTGGGAAAAAAAAAGTCTTGCAGGCAACTTCTTTTGCATCTTTTTTAAGTTTTGGCATGGTCATAGAAACACAATTCTTTTAAATGTGAAGCTACAAACAACTAAAGTTCAGATTTCAACAAACAAGCACAAATCAATCAAGTTGTTTAACAGCACTGGGAATCATGGTCATCTTTGCCTCTTTTTTTTCATATTATAACAAGTACAATACAAAACAAAAAACAAAAAAAAAACACCCGAAGACATGTCTGTGGCAACATTTTCTATTTTCATCAATAAATTTGGCAAGACAAACCACAGTTTTACACCGAGCTGCAGTTCATGGCACTCATGAACTTCTAAGTACCTTTTTTTTTCTCACAATATGACACACCTCCATCTTCACATTTTAACATCAGAGAGCCTTTCGTACCAGTAATCACTTATTTGAAATAGTCTTCTGTCCATGAAGCTTTAAAAAAAAAAAAAGAGTGACAACTGTCCAAAAGTATAAGAAAATAAACTTCCTCTACTCTCCGAGAAGCAGAGGAAACAACGTCCGAACTGCAGACAACCAGAAAAAGAACGATTCACTTGAAAAAGCGAGCTTTCAGCACAATACTTCCATTTGGTTTCTGTTGGTGATGCTTTGCTTGATCCCTTTATATTTATCTTCAACGTGTGAGTAATTCACGGTATAATCTCTGCCTCTGATGTAGAAAACATGAGGTAATAATGTTAGACAGGGACGTGACCGTCTCAACCACCAGGGTGTGTCGGAGTACATTCGCAGTTTCTACAACACTGTTGGACATTCAGGAAAAAAAAAAAAGATCAACATTTGGAGAAAAAAAGTGCTTTTCTATTTCCCCAAACTATTGATTTAGGTATATTTTATGAAGAATATACCCTGTATATACATACACAGGGCAAAACAGACAAAGCACTGCTGTGTTTTTGTTTTGATGCCGTTAGAGACGACATGTTGCAGTCTTCACTAATACATTTGGTAACAAAGTCTGTTCATTCAGCTTACGTCTGGGTTCAAGACATACAAAACATTACACAACTTTTATGGATGATCTTCACAACGTGCCCCAGCTACGCTCTGTCTGCAGAGGTGGCCGTGGCGGCCACAGAGCAGAGACAACGCACACTGAGCCCGGGTTCAAACTGAGTCACATTAGGGGTCATACGGGAGGAGGTAGAAGAATCACATGGCCTCATGTGAAAGTCTGCATTTCCGTTGAAAGGTCAGCTCACTCCGAGCGAGACAAAGAGAGACCAGAGGAGGGAGCAAAACTGACAAGTGCTGCAAGACAGAGAGTGTGCTCAAAGACAATCTTACACTGTGTTTCCCTGAAAGCATCTTTGGTGTCATGTCAACCAAACTTTACAGACAGAATGTGGGAAAATGTGACCCCAACTCTCCCCTCCACCCCCAAATGGGATCTTAAACTCCAGAAACAACAGTCTCTATTCACCATAGTGACTTTGCTGTTGTGTGAAATCTTTAAAAGCTCCGATTCCTCAAAATAGGATCTCTGTCCGTCTCTCTCTGGAGCTCGGCAGGGCTTTACTGTCCCGGGGCGTAGGGCCAGCTGATGGAGCTGCCTGATAGCTGCATGTCTCGGATCAGTGTCTCGATGGGGGTCTTGCCCACCAGCCTCATGAAGAAGAGCTGGGAGATGAGGTTGGCCGGCACTGCTCGCAGAGCGGGGAGGCGCAGCAGCAAGCGGCCGAAGCGCTGAGGCTGGTTGGGATACTGTAGCCTCTCGTACTCGGTCAGAGCCACCTGGGCCTTCTCCTGCAGGGACTCGATGTGGGCCGGGTCTGTCAGACCGCAGGCATCTGTAAGAGAAGGAAACGGGATATTAATCATAATCCGGTTAGAAACAATAACCAAACGCTGACGAGTTTTTACAAAAGAATCCCTCAAATTGAGGGTAAAATGCTTGAAAGGGAATAACAGGAAGCAGCTATCCACAAACCTACCCGGGGAAAAGAGAGCGATGGCTTTCAGGCAGCTGTACTCGGCTGAGTCCACCTGCAGCCTGTTCAGCTTGTCCACCTGGTCCTGGAAAACCCGGACCTGGTCCATGAAGGACACCACCCGCTCAGCAGACATGGGAGACGAGTGAAAACCGGCTGCTGCCAGCAGAGGAGCCATGTGCAGAGGCAGGGCGGACTGAGCGGCGTTGAGGATGAACAGCTCGCTCCAGCTCAGCCTCAGCAGCGCCACCTGTGGGTTTGTGTGATTTTAGTTTATTTCTGCTGGTGTCGATAAGCCAGGTGCAGTTAAATTCAGCATAAATGTTTCTGTTTTCTGATATCTCTCACAGCGTTTTACAGATAAAATCAAAGCTTTAACTTGCATCTTTAAATGTTGTTTAAAGATTCAGTGTTTCACAACTGACCTGCTCCGAGACCGGGAGTTCTGGGAAGTACGGGATGTTTCTGGCCCACTCAATGGTGCTGAAGAGGAGCCGCGCGGCCAGCTCGCAGATGCTGTCGATGCCCATGACCGAGGCTCCGCTCGCAGACGCCTGCATCTGTGCTTGGCCGTACGGAGCCCCGTAGCGGCTGCTGGGGTACGGCTCGGCCCGCAGCAGCTGGGAGATCAGCTCCGACACCGGCTGCCCGTTGAAGTAATCCACCCCGGTGTGACCCGGACCTGTGGCTCCGACCCCTCCGGACAGGGAGTTCGGACTGATGCCTGAGTGAGATGGAGGGATGCGACCCCGCTGGACCGCTGCGGAGGAGACGCAACAGAACAACTCAAAATGTGGCAAAACGCTCGTGCACTGTTGCTTCGGTCCAAACAGAAATCCACAGAAACGTCACAGCTCGCTGAAGCGTGCGTTTACTTGTTTATACTACACACATTAAAGAGAAGCAGAAGCAACAGAGACCCTCCCAGCTCCTACCACCACAACACATCCAAACACACACAATCACACATACTACACACAAACACACACACCAACAAACACCTTCATCCGTGGCGATAATCTGAATAAAACCGCAGCAGAAACGGAGGATGAAGAACGAGTCTGCACTAACTGGCGTTGCTCCCGTGTGCTTCTGTCACCACTGAAATGAGCCGGTTTCACCTGTGACCTACCCTCACCTGCAGAGGGTTTTTTTTCTTTTACTTCCATCAGATTCTACATTTATGAACTCAGTAAATGAAGACTGATTTATTATTATTATTATTTAAAACTTGACTGCTTCAAATGTCTGGGAATATTAGCGTCAGTACACAAACACACAAGAAGCAACAGAGTTTTATATTAAACTTCGTGATACTAAACGGTGCAATTGCTGTTTTTGGATACAGCTACAATTTTTTTTTTCTGAAAAAAAAGAAAAAAAAATGGGATTGCTGGCAGGTCTGGTAATCATCTTAAAAAGCAGTAAATTCAAACCATTTTTTACAAAAACAAGAAAAAATACGTTTGTTTCAACAATATCTGAATAAAAGTGTTTTTGTTGATATGTCTGGAAGAACCTGAAGACATATTTGGAGGCTTTTGTCCACTTGAATGTTGGTTTTTGACATAAAAGATATTTTGAACCTCTAAAGACTTTATCTTAAAGTGTTAAATATAATATTGTGTATTAGTGACAAACATGGCCACAGCGCAGTGATCTTTTTTATACAACCACTGACAAGGCGATCTTGAGGAGAGAAAACGGATTCTGTTCTTTTCTTTAAGTAAATTCAATAAATCTATAATAAAACTCTTCAGCGGCGAGACTCCTTCAAAAGATTACAAATCTTACGCTAGCGACGCTAAGTGAGTACCTTATTCAGGTTAAGCTGCCCTTCTTGTGCCAGACTTCTGTTTGGAATTACAGCTTTGCTGCCAAAACCTGACTTTAAGCAGTCTGAGCGGCAGCTTCCCCGACTGGGTTAAAGGTGACCCAGACGCTTCCAGGTAATGTGGAAACAGCGCGGCCTGCGTCACTGCCTCAGTCAGCATAGTTCAATAATAACCGGGCCCACTGTGGCGCCCCCTGGCACGCCGCCACGCCTTTTGCACACTATGTGTGGCAGAGAGCACGAACTGACACAAACTGAATTTAAAAAAAACAAAAAACATGTGGGGTTCGGTGACACTAGAGGACAAATCCAGGCGAGTTTTTGTCGAGTGGCTTTAAAGTGAGACAGACCGAGAATACTTGACTAATGATCTGAGGCTGGGGCGAAGAACCCACTGTGGAAAGCCCCTCTCTGAGTGACTAATCAGCCCTCCCCACCTCCGCCGTATCACCCGTGGATACTCGAGAAGCACTGACACAGTGTTTTCCATGAATCAGAGGTAATTCAAGTGAAATCATGAAGTTGCTGGTTCTTGCTCTCATGAGGCTTTCAGCTGTCCTGCAGCTCCTGAACACCAAGGAGCCGAGCAGCCAAGTGAAAACACACTCAGGTTGACAGTATAAATACTACGCTGGGGTCACCGGCAAATGTCAGTGGATTAAAGAGCCCCCGACGCCGTGGACCAGTTTCTCTCATTTTCTGTGTTTACGTTCATGTTTCTTTGACTGAAGTTTCACAGCAGACGATTGAAACTTCTCCAGCCGAGCAGCAGAAGGTGTTCACTCAGGTATTGTGCTTAATGTGAAGTCATTTTGATGCGTTTGTCATTTACATCAGTTTACACCTGCAGCTGTAAAACAAACCCGCAGTAAAAATTCAAAATACGCTTTTACCTTCAGGGTAGGAGAAATCCTACATGCTGGCTCTTCTGCTTTTATTTAAACCTGTCTTTGAGTGGGAGTCCAACAAAAACAGCACTGCTAACTTTTTAGTCTGGTTTTACAAACTTCTTTTTTTTTTGTTTTAGAAATTATTTGCAACATTTATTAATTTTTGCATCACCTGAGTGATGTATTTATTTCTAGCCGTTTCTTCTCCAGCGACTATCTGATGTTTTTTTTTTTTTTTTCTCTATAATGATGAAACCAGTGGGAGCCACTCAAAAAAAAAAAAAAAAACACATTTTAATTTTGGACACTAGTGGGGAAAGTGCACACTAATGTGCCTGGGACCTACAGATTTCACATTAACCGTCATGTGACCCACTATTTATAGAAATCACTGATTGACAATAGCTTTTATTGACCGCAGTATTAGCTTCACACGTCGTTTGACCTTTAAAACCACCTGTTAGATTCTGAAGCAGTGGACTTAAAAAGAAGACCTTTTAACGAGACTGGATGGAGCTTCGGTACCTTCTTTACGCATCCCGACCCGGAAACACTTCTTCAGACGGCAGTATTGGCACTGGTTCCGGTGATGCTGGTCAATTTGGCACTCTCTGTTGGATCTGCGTAAAAGTGACGCAACATGAAACGTTAAAAACACCGAGATAAAAGAAATACACAAAAATCCTGTGAAGTTTTGTGTTTAGCACCCCTCTCTCCCGACGCCACTCCCCCGTGACGCGTGAACTTCAACTGAGACGGTGACCTTTGTAGATCATCAGCGTTACACACCCTTGTGTGGCCTTTTACAGCCTCATTTCACCATGAGGACTTTTCAGGCCTTTAAAAAAAAAAAAAATATATATATATATATATATATATATTTCGAGCTATAACCTGCTCGTATGAAAGAAAACAAGTATATCTAGCAGCTGAAGGGAGGAGCTGGTGACAGCGGAGAGCTGAGCTGCAACATTATGTTCTTGTGGTGAAGAATAATGGGAATGCTGACCTTCTGAGGCAATCCATCCTCACATGACAAACCTTCAGGGCTTCATTTCTTTCTTTTTTTTCCCCCCTCCTTTTTTTTTTTTTTTTTGGTCTAAGGGCTGTGTGAAGGATGATGGCAACGCTGAGAGACATCATTCCTCAGTGAGAAATGTCTTTTCTTTATTATGACTATAATCACAACTATACTGGACTTCATTTGAAACCTTTATAGAAACCAGCTGGTTTAAGTGCCACTAGCTTTGCGATTATTTTCTATAATTTTAGTCACCTCTGCTTGCAGGTGTGTACACATTGAGACCCCCCCCCCCTTATACTGCTTTTATTGATGGTACAGTTGAACTGAATTACATTTAAAGAATAAAAGCACGTGTTCATTAATCCCGGCAGCCTCTACCTGCAGGAGTAGCTGAGGTTTCTTCTGATGCTCCTCTTGAAGAAGCTCTTGCAGCCCTCGCAGGTGAACACGCCGTAGTGCTTCCCGCTGGACTTGTCCCCGCACACCACGCAGTCCACCACGCAGGCCTTGTCCTCTTCCCCGACGTCCACGTCGCTGCTCCCCGCCTGGGGCGACCCGTCCTCCTCCTCCCTCCGCAGGTAAGCCTTCTCCCCGAGTCCATTAGTGTCCCCGTTGGGGTTGCCCCATCCCCCGCTCACCATGGCCATATTCTCTGAGACACGCAGCCCCGTGAGTGGGTCATACACAGACCCGCCCTGTCCCACCGGCTTCACACTCTCTCCTCAAAGTCTGAAGAACTAAATCCACGCTCAAGGACCGTGACGTTAACCTTCGATACGAGGGAGGCTTGTTTGTCCAAAAGTATTTAAAAGTAGATGGGAAATGAGTCCCAGACTTGCCCGTGTTGACCTCTCTCCCCTTCGCCGTCTGGCTGGGCTGACCCGGAGGTCCGTCCACCGCTGTTTTCCCTCTCTTCTCTAATCCCCCCGGCTCCCTCTGTTCTTGTTTTCCCCCTCTGTTGTCTGCCCTGACCTCTGATCAATGGCTCCCGAGCTCTGAGAAAACTTCAGACACACATTGAGTGGTTCAGAGTTCAGGCAGGAGAAAAAGGGCGCAGCCTTGCTCTTTTCACAGGAAACAATAAATTACACTTTGACTCCTTCTCTCTCTCTCTCTTTCTCCCTCCCTCTCACTTTCTTTCTCCGTCTTCCTGGGTGAAAGAAAAAAAAACTGCCTCACCTATTCCCCCAGCATGGCCAAAAAAGGGACAAAACAGAGTAGCTCTTGAGATGAAGAAGACGCTCTTCCCTTTTCTTTCAGCGCACCACTTTCCCTCAGAAGGACGGGCAGCAGAGAGGAAAATAAAAGCTCGGCTCTCCTTCAGGCAGGGTTAAACTGCCCTGCCCTCTCCTCCAACTTACAAACTAGTCCAACCAGTTTCTGCCGAGCTGAGATGCTATCTGCTGATCTGACGCAGTTCTAGTCCAGACTCACTCTTGACTTGTTGAGGCTTTTATAAAGGAAGAGTGATGAAGAGGTTTTAAAAAAAAAAGCCTTGAAATAGCTGTTCACATGTGCAAAAAAGAAAAAGGTCATTTGGAAATGTTTATTTTCTCCTCCTGCTGTTCTGGCTTGTTATTCTTCACCTTTGAACTTCCAGATAATCAAACAAAGCTCTTCTTTTATTCCTGGAGTAAGATCTCAACGGTTCCTGCTGCAGCAAAGTTCGGCGGAGGGGTGCCGCTGCCAATGATGATGAAAGTCTTGTTTTCTTGTGGTCCCTCCAACACCTCCAAAGCCACCGGGGTCAGAGGATCAGATGTCACAGAAAAAAAAACAAAAAAACAAAAGCGGAGCTTAGAAATCTCCTTCCTCACAGTCGCCGCTCCTCTCCCCGAGCGTCACAAAGTCGTGTCTCTCTTTTGCGTGTCTTGCTCGTCCCGTAATTGTCCATCACGCACTTAAAACAAGAGGCCAGAACCTCTCTGCAGTCCCACGCCAGCGAATCAGAGTGTAGAGTTGCACTCTTTGCTATTCCGCTCGCCTTTCGCTCTCTCTCGCTCTCTCTTTTTTTTTTTCCTCCCCCCTTTTTTTTTTTTTTTCCGCCTTTCTTCCTGATGACCCAGGCAGGAATAAATTAGGCAAAACAGCAGAGGAGAAAACAGTCAAAAGAGGCTGCAGTGAAAGCCAGACGCTGCAGCGGAGGGCAGACCAGAGATAGCCTCCTCTTTTTCTCTGCTTCGCTCCCTCCTTTGAGGAGAGTGTGTCTGTGGGCTGAGGGATTTGACACTGCTATTCAAGCCCTGCTGTTGCCATGGCGCTGGATGCCTTATAAGGCCAGTGGAGTCAAAGAGCACAGAGTGGGCTGCAGCCTCACGCAAACAAACACACACACACACACACACACACACACACACACACACACGCATGCACACAGAAAGAATGCCGGGCTGCCTGACTGGCTGCCTGTTTCTCCCCTGACCCCAGCCCTGCCTGGGAGCATGGACGGGGGGGTGGTGGTGGTGGTGGTGGTGGGGTTAACCTCAACACTGCCGTAAGACAAAGACGAAGGATCTGGGGGGAGCGAGCGAGCGAGCGAGCGCATGGATGGCACTCACCAACGTTGGCGTCCTCCGCTTTAATCCCAAAGACCTCCTCTGATTCTGGTGACCCGGTAATAACAGGGAGCGCCTGTTGTTGTTGAGCAACTTGTCAAAAGGTTATACGATACGTGGCTGGCTCCCTTTCACACCTGCCGCACACACTCACGGGTCCGTGTGAAGGATACCGTGGATCAAATGGCTGTAGATGGGGTTTTCTACACACACACACACACACACACACACACACACTTCACAGACAGATGATTAACTATTGTTTGCTCATTAACTTCATTGGTCCACGCTCGATACGGGAAGTTTTGTACCCACATGCGTAGGAGGAGGGGTAAAATATGAATATTCTGCATCAACTGACACACATAACCTAGTTTTCAGGCAAAGATCCAGGTGTCAGTGCCACCTTGCTGCATGGTTGAAGACTTGGTGAGGAATACGTGGGGCTTTAAAAGGCTTAAAGAGTCGCAAACAATGAGTGAGAATTAAAAAAAAAGTTCAAAACTAGGAACAAAAATCCAGGAGACAGACCAATAAACCACAGAAACCACTGCGACTCAACCCACCGACCCCCCTCAACGCAGACCAGTTTGCCGGATGACGAGGCATGCGCTCATGGGTGCAGCGTGCACGAGTGATGCAGGCTGTGAGCTTATTTTCAGAGCAGCTAATCCGGCACCCGAGTTGCAATGGTGAGATCCAGTTGACCACCAAGTAGCTTCACGTCGTGTCGTGAACCTGGCGCTGCGTCAACGGATGCTTCCTTCATCGTTTCTACACAGTTTACGACTTTAAAGTCACAGCTAAACAGATATTATACTTTACTATATACTTTAAATACCCAAATCTATCGATGAAGAAGTGTCAGAACTGCTGCTTTAAGTGGAAAAAAGAGTAGATAATGAACATTTCCTTGTTATGTGGCACTTCTTTCAGACTGCAGCAGGACAGATTTGCTGCTTTAACCCAGTGGCAGCGACAAATAAATGACTCTTGCAGGACCGTCCCTTGAATTTAACCAACGATGGACCTGCAACGCGCACACCCGCCGCCCGGGTTTCAGAAATGTAACAGTAATTTGCGGCGTGAGTCATCCATCCATGCATCCATCCATCCATCGCCTTGGCAGTCAGCGGCGCTCCCGTGGAATTCCTGGCCCGCTTTCGCTGCCATACCAACAGCTTTGTCATGTGAAGGTCTCCGCGAAAAGGAGGAGGACAAAATAAACATTCAGAGCTCCCAAACCAAGGTTTCCAATAACAGCCTCCAAACAGAAAAAAAAAAAAAAACACCCACAGAATGAGGTATTCACAGCTGCTTCCAAGCGTGCCTGTATTAAAAATCCTCTATAGACCAAAAATATGTTTGCTCATCACATGATTTGACTGAAATTCCCCCTGAATGACTGAATGTGGTCTTCAAAAAGAACATGCTGTCTCCCAGAGAAGGCGCAAAGCTGATTAAAAGGCTGACAGCAAAAGAAGGGATTTTTATTTTATTTATTTATCTTAGCGGGGCTTTTTTCAGCCTTCTAACGTAAGCGTTTGGTAACTTTAACCCACATCTGTCACAGCGGGACTCTTTGTGCATGGGTGGGCCTTTTGTTTGGTTAAGAGGTTATCAGGGACCACGCTAAGCTGATGTAAGTTCAATAAGTGTTTTCATTTAAGCTTCTCTGTGCTTTTGTGTTACACCAGCTCTGATTTTGTGCCCTTTTTTTTTCATTGTGAAGACTTCGTGGTGGATCAAACTTGCACTGCTGGTATGTTCAGTGTAAAAGGTCTTTATATATTTTTATTTACACTCCAGCACTGTCTGACAAAACCAAGAAAACTCAACGACCCCAAAGACGATGTGAAAGAAGAAATAAGAGAAATTGTCCAAAATAAATGACTGGTGTGCAGTTTGTGGCCTGTAGTTTATTTTATAATGTGGTGAAACGCACTTTTCCCAGAAATCAGGCCAACTTTCTGTTGTTGTTGCCGCCAGCTCGTCCTCAGCGCTGTCATCTCAGATTATTGATGGAGGCCGAATCAACAGGGATTCTCATAATTGTGTATTTTTACATGAGAAAGTTAATGCGTTATAAATTTGTTTGCGTTGCCGCTGTGTTGATTGTTGTTGTTGGTTGATGTGGTAGCTTCACAAGATAAACGCCACACCGGCAGATTTAAAAAGCTTAATAATAATATTTAAAATAATGTTAAAACTTCTCAGGTAAGCCAATGACAGAACAACAACCCCCGAGACTTTAAAACAAACAAACAAACAAATAATAATTTAAAAACAAACAAACAATAGACTTAGTTTCCACATACAAATGTTTTTTTTTCCCCCCAGCCACTTAGAAAAGTAGAAACATGAACTAAAAATGTTTTAAACCTTCTAAGAAAGTAAATTTCATGTTATTGCACGTTATTCTCTTTTATTAACATTTTTACACACAAAAAAGGCACTGACTACTGAGTGGATACTGTGTCATATTGTCCAGAGTAAATGGTGTATTTTGTTGTAAATATTTAAAATTCTGATAAGACTTAAAAATGTAATTTCATTTAAGTGATATTGTAGATAAAGTAACGACAGTGAAAACCCAATAATTTTAACTTTGTATGTGTACAAAAAGGACTTTTTGTACAGCCATGTCCTTCTCATTCACATCCATGTTATAAATCTGTATGAGTTGATTACTGATTGATGCAAAAGGAAGAGAGTTTATATTCTTTGCTTTCTTTAAATACCTAAATATTTATAACACAATAAATTTGAAGCAGAAGCCATGAACCGTCCTTCTTTTGTGTCTGTTGAATATCATTTATTTTATATCAGTAGTTGACTCATGCAGACTTATTACAGTCTTGCAGAGACTGCAGCGAAGGACATTCCTGTAGAAACCGTCCTATTTAATGCACTTTTTGCACACGGAAAGTTAAAATGACCTTAGTTCATCTGTTAGGACTCTTTCTACACTTCTCCCAAGTGAAATGACATTTTTGAGTCTTTTCAGAGACTTGAAATAGTAATTTATTCTGACTTTGCTACTTGCCCTCTGGGCTAACTTTAACAGTTATTATGTTGCAGACGTGTTTTCGGTTTCGACTCAAAACTGCTTCACTTCATATTATTTATCTCCCTAAAGTCAGTTTACACTCCATCTAATCTAGTAATAGGCCAAAGGTTGATTTAACTCTGGAATATTTCTTTTTTACTTTACTCAAACATAAACTGTTATTTCTTACGTTTTCATTTCCTCTCAAAACTCTCTGGTGACAAAAAACTACCCGTAAACCAAGTTACTTTGTTCAAATACTGTGCTATTGTTATCTACTGTTGGATACTTGTTTCTGTATTAAAAAGAGACCTCAGCTGATGAGTAAAAACTCTCCTAAAAGATGTCATACATTTTGTCTGTTTATTTGATTCAAAACCAGATAAATTATGAAACTGTATGAAGTATGTTTTTTTACAGTTTTGCGAACAAAAAGCTGGAAGTCTTGTTCCAGACTTCCAGCTGGACTAACAGTATTTTGTCTTTAAAAAAAAAAAAGAGTAATTAAACAAGTTCAGAGGTTAAAGGTTTGGAGTGAAGCGGAGGTCAGATCTCTGACTGCTCCGTTCTTGCCTGGTTTTGTTTGTAGGTGTTGAGTTGTGAGGTTGGAGCAGGAGCGTGAGCGCATGTGGCTTTCTGTATAAGAGCATGTGTGTTTGACATGTCTGTCGGTGTGTGTGTGTGTGTGTGTGTGTGTGTGTGTGTGTGCTCTTTGAACTGCGGGTCAGGAATGCAGCTGTTCTCAGTGTGAAGCCAACTGTTGCAGGGTTTGTGCATACTCGACACAGCCAGGACGCCAGACTCATCAGCAGACTAACCTTTCCTCTGCTCACCTGAAAACTACATTACATGAACGCATTATTAAGCCAAAACACAGCTTTAAACTTTTCCTTGGGATTGTCGTTGCTCTTAGCGCTTGTTCCTGTCCTGTGCTTTGGAGTTACTGTGTATGAGGCTTTTAGCAAATATTCATCATAGCTGTTTAAAGTTTGTCTGTGTAACTCTGGGAAATCCCTCGACACTGGTGGGTAATGAAATAAACTGCAGACAGCATCTTGTTGCATGACTTTGTGTCGTTGCTGTTCAAGCAGATCAGTTGGCTTCAATAACGTGAGCTTATGGACCCTCATTTTAAAATACCTAAATAAACATGTTTGCACCCACATTCAAAGAAAAAAATGTTTCAGTTTATTTGTTTGTCACTTGGAGTTGAAAAAAAGATCTAGAAACCAGCAAATGAAGTCATGATCATCTGTGTTCATATTTAATGTTCAAGCAGCCGTGCAGCTGTGAGAAAAAAAAAAAACTTGAGTGGTGTCTAAAATATGATATTGTTGTTTGAATATTAACTATATTTGAGACAAAAATATAATTAACTCCTTACTTCTTAACAGCAAAGTGTGGAGATGGGGGGCTGTCTCGTAACTAGTTGAACTGTGGTCACAGCTTGACTGAGCCTTTTAACTGGACTCCTCTCTTTGTCCTGATATACATCCGTGGAAGTGGAAATGATTAATATAACGTCCAGGTACAAATGCCAGATGGGCCAAGTTCCAGACTGGACCGAAAGACCATCAGGAAAATAAAAAAGAAACTGCTCAAGGACGGTTTCAGCCCACTTGATGTCGGAACATCTCACATCAAGGGTACTGGTACGACAATAACTACCCTTGTTATTGTTGGTGGTACTTGTACGAATTATAATATTATTAATGATGTCAGGATTAATATTGTTACTGGCACTAGGGTTGTTGTTGCTGTTCTGTCCCTTTTGTCACCATTATTATTAATATAATATGTGCTTTATTTGCAGGTATATGTACCGCTCCTTCTCCGTGTATGTATGTAGATGGTCAAGTGTGGATATATGTCTGTATATATGGATGTAATTGGTTGCCTATATGTTTATAATTGAATGTACATGCTTGTATGTTTGTGTATGTAAGCGTGCACGTTTGGGATGTGTGTGTACTGCTCACATTCCCTTATCTCTCTCTCACACACACTCATGCTCACTCACACACACACACATAGATCTCATCATGAAGATGCATCACACAAACACTACAGTGATCACCACACTACAAACACTGCACCCATCACTGTTTTTTTTTGTTTTTTTCAGTCTTGTACTTTTGTGTTGCACATTGGTGGTTTTAGTCCTCCAAGGCATAATTTAGAAGTTAGACACTAATAAAATATGCAAGATTAGGACTGGTGAAGGACACACACCCCACATGAATGCACCATATGAAAATGTCTGCTGCAAGATTTAAAAAAAAAAAAAAAATATATATATATA
>JAOWBL010000019.1:8917345-8931627 GCA_028564865.1 Zenarchopterus dispar | reverse complement strand
ATATATATATATATATATATATATATATATATATATATATATATACACACATATATATATACACATATATATATACATATATATGATAAAGGTTATACAAATATAATATATATATTTTAATAATATATATATTTTACAAACCAATAAATGACACTAACCATTAAAATATATGCAGATACACACACAAGCACAAGAAAAAGGGTAAAAGTAATGATGTCAGAATGCTGTCAGATGTCATTTCGTCACACCTCTTTAAGTGGATCCATCTTTAATGATGTGAGAGTTTAGCAGGAAATAAATGATGGTAAAGTTACAAAATATAAAACTCCATAAAAGAGAAAAGGTGGAGTAGAAAATGTTAAAAAAAGGTCAAACCAAACTTCAGATGATGCAAAAAGAAAAGTTTCATGTTATAAAATGTGTTCAAGATTAACTTAACTGATACTGCTGCTTTGAAACACTTTGAGTTAACTTAAACGATAACTTTAACAGACTGCTATTGCATATTGAAGAGGCGAATTAAAGGCTTATTCTAGTGGAGAACTGAATTCGGTTCTGGTAAGAATGAAAGAGGCATTACAGCCATGTAATACCCATCAGCTCTCTGTTACTCTGTCCATTTCTTTTCATTCAAGCACTATTTGGAGAAAATGAGGTCGGTCCTGACAATAGCTGTCAGAAATATTCTCAATCCAACCCCATAACTCTCCTCCAGAAATCTGCCAACGTTGATTCAGGTTTTCATGTGTCAGAGGGGCTTTTATACTACTAAGATC
The DNA here is from genome assembly GCA_028564865.1 of Zenarchopterus dispar. Lineage (NCBI taxonomy): Eukaryota > Metazoa > Chordata > Actinopteri > Beloniformes > Zenarchopteridae > Zenarchopterus > Zenarchopterus dispar. Next base: position 8,930,851 of record JAOWBL010000019.1, on the reverse strand, counting down.
TTGTTCTCCAATCTGCATTGTGTTGGGAGCTGGTTGTTTACTGACGTTAGCAGATTCTATTTCTGACCCAGCGCTAGTTATGTTTGCACGCTGGCCAACATAAATGTCACATCTTTCTTTTATTTTTTTCCCATCAGAAACATTTCTCCTGGGTCCACAAATACGTCCACAAGAAAGTCTGGGAAAGTTCTGGTTTAGGTTAAGCTCATTAAAACATGTAAACTGCTCGACATACTTGCATGTATTTTTTTTTTTTAATGTAAAGGCTTTAAGACAAAAATGTTGAACACATTTTTTAGTCCATCTTAGATCATCAGAATATAAAAGCTTAGTGTCAGCATGTCAGAAGATGTCAGATGATATTCAAAATACTCAAATGACTAATGTTTTAGTGCTAAAATTAAACACGGTCATGTGCTCCCTTTTTTTTTAGGATTTGGTAATTATAACCATTTAAATGAGTGGGAATTCAAATGTCAATTTATCTATTTATACATATTTTTGACCTCAGATTTAAACACTAGAGATGGTTGTAGTCGTACTGATTATTAGCACGGCGCTGCATTAGTTAAAGAGCAGAGGAATTTGAAAACGGGAGTTAAACTTTAACTCAGAGGAGTAACTCTGGGTGAAGAAGCAAGAGCACATGACTTTCTGCTTCTTCCTCATTAGCCCCAGTGCCCTTTGGCCCAAAGGCCAGAAGAAAAATCATCTCTCTTCTTTTCCTCCGCAACACTCTGCCCTCCTCGGGCCTTTGACCTCCAGCGAATGACAGAGCAATCTAAAATAAACAAGGCACTGGAACCGGCCGAGGAAAAACATCTGCTGGGGTTACTCCACAGCAACACACTGTGTCCAATCAATATTTGCCCCTCTCTCTTCCCAGGACCTGCTGGAGGTGGTGGGAAACTTCCCATTTGGTGTGTTTTGTTGTCATTTAAATCATATACCTCGTGTTTACTGTTTGCTGAAGAGTCAACTGAACTGTTTGCAGTAACAGCAAAGAAAATTTCCCTTCAATGTCTCTACTGTACACATAAAATTGATTATTGGATGTTGTTGATTTCAAACTAAGTTGTAAAATAATCCTTTTTTCTGTGCTCTTCCTAAAATACTCGTATCCTGACAACATTACTTATTTTCTTCTCTGTAGTTCTTTTGACAGCTGCGGTAAATTTAAATGTCGAATTGACTGAATACTGCATGAAATCTGCAAAGATTAGCGAAAGGTAAGTGTCTTGACTCATAATCGTAACTGCAATCAGTTTTTGTCTTATCTGGCTGAAAAATAATAGCCGCGCCCTAGCGTTGTTGGTGGGGGCGCGTCTATAAGAGCGGGAGCGTTAATAAGGAGAAATACGGTATGTGTTTATGTTGCTATGGTAACGCTATGAATAGACACGTCTTCAGATGTCTTATTTTCTCCTTTGCAGGGAGATAGTAAAATGTTCCAACTACGTGTAAATTACTTCATGTTTCTAAAAGCTTCAAGGCACCATGCAACCATGAACACAAATCAAACTCATTGACTCTTAAAGTGCATTATCATTGTATAAGTATAAGAGTTAGGACCTGAGAGGTCACAATAACACACAGTCCAACTGACAGAAAAACATTTAATTGGCATTTTTATGACCCAAATACATTTCTCTTGTCTGCAGTTCGGCTGTGGATACTTGCTACTGATTCTTCAATTTTGAGACAACCCATGCTCATCAAAAGGGAGTTTTTCCTTCCCACCGTTGCCAAGTGCTTGCTCATAGGGGATCATTGGATCATTGGATTGTTGGGATTTTCCTTGTAACACTGATTTATCTTTACCCTACAGTGTGAAGCGCCTCGAGGCGACTTTTGTTGTGAATTGGCGCTATATAAACAAAATTGAATTGAATTGAATTCATGCCTCACTAATGGTTTCTAGATCTACTTCCACACATTACTGGACTTAATATGTTTGTGTTTAAGCTATTGTTTACTTTTTCCTAGTTTTGGGTTTGCATGTATCATCATGCATGCAAGTATTTTCTCTGGGTACTCCGGTTTCCTCCCGCAGGCAAATGTAAATTTTAAGTTGAATTTTAAGTGTGCACTTGCTTTTTTGTTTTTCTTTGCGTTACCTGGCGGAGGACTGTGTCCAGGATGTATCCTGCCTCTCACCTGATGACAGTGGTGACGGGGTCCAGCACTCCCCTGACCCTGCGCAGGTGAAGAAAGTAAGCAAATGAAAGGTTATTTTAAATTATATTAGCTCATAGAAAAAATAAATTATAGTAGATATTTTTTAAATTCTTGAGACTCAAAACAACAAAATCTAGTTTAGTTTCACCCTCCAAAAAATTTCTTCACAGAAGACAGCAAATCTTCATCTTACCTTTTCTAGATTATTTAGAAGAACAAACTTGTTGAATCATTATATGCATCACATTTTTACCTTGTGGTTTTTTCCTTTGTGTAATTACCCATTGACCAAATGATTCCAGTTTTTTGGTTATTAATAAAAGGATAAATAAGAGTGCAGAACATATTTCCTGCTGCATCCCGAGTCTCTATCAAAACATTAAAAACATTTTATTTAACTACTTTCAACTAGTGTGGGATCATTAGAGTTGTTACCTTTGTAATTAAACAAAAAATGACACAGGGATTCATGTAAAAACTAACTTCAAAATAAAGTAACAGGTGACAGTTCAGCATTATTTTGTGGTCAAAACTGTCAAAATTAAAATTATTTTCATGTATGTTTCTCCAAAGATGAAAAATAATTATATTAGCTTGGTTATTAGCATTAGCTACGTAGCTCATGTTGTAATAAAATTAATAAGAGTAAGTTCCATATCAGTGAACTAACTAGACATGTAGTATAACAGCACAATATTATGCAATTTCGTAAAATAATTTCGCTTTGAGAAGGTGGACTTTTACACTGTTTTAGACTTATGTAAATATGCTGTAGCTTAGCTTAAGCATGTGGCTAAGCTAGCGCAGTTCGGGCTAAATAAATATTACACATTATAGGGATATAAAAATGACTTTTACTTAAACTACTGCAATACTAACATTAGAAAAACAAATTACACGATTGCTTGACGAATTCCAGCATTGCGTTTGAAATTAAATTTAAAAAGATGGAATTTACTACACATAAATTATGACCAAGACATTTTAACGTCTTTGTAAATCCAACACTGTTACCACAAGTAATTTCTTTATTTTTAATCTCATAAGGCATGAAACAATTTTTTTCTATATTTCTCATATCATCACTAGAGCTAAATTACTATGTGGATAAGAAATATGAAAACCAAAACTGGCTCAATTTTAGGATCAGACCCATCCACACAAGTGTTAATCTGAGACTATTTATTTTATTAACTTTTATTTAACCAGGGAAACAAACTCTTTAGATTTAAAATCTATTTCCAAGAGTGCCTTGACCAGTTAGCTGGAAGAGGAAACAATACCAGTTATGTATTATATTATATTGAAAATGGCCTCCTGAACATTTAATCTGTCCTTGTCTAACTGAAAGTTTAACCGCCTCTGGACCTCTGTCCTGGCTGACACTTAACTGCCAAGAAAAGCTTTGAATATCCAAGTCCAGATGTGATTTATGGCCACACCATCGCATAAGTCAAAAGCTCTGAAGTCCATTGTATCAGTGCTTTGATGTCTAAGGAAGGCCACGGGGGTCCGTACTGCTTTTAGGCTTTGTTATCATGTCATAATGAAATCGCACGAACAATATATCAAAAATAATTATAACTGTGACCTTCACAGCTTTAACATATTCAAGCTTACGTATGTTTAGATCTTGCCTTGTTTTTAAAATCAAACTGTGATGATTTGAACTGGTGTTGTGATAATAAAATTGAGTTTTCAGTGAAGTATTTGTGGGTTTGAGAAGCCCGATGTGTCCAAACAAGCTATAACTAAAAAATGATTTTGCTAAATGTTCTGCCCCAGGTGTAAAACGATTACTATTGGCAGGTTGTCAATATGTTTCCAGCACACAGCCCATTTGAAAGGTGAACTTCTTTTCTTTGTACCATTTGAAATGCCTGACATTTTCAGGTAAGGCTTTACATACAAAACTTTCTAAAACCATAACAATTCATTATGTTCCTAATCACTAAGCCCGGTCTGTTGTAAATGCGTGCCCAATCTGTTGCTCCCCGTTTGTGTCCTCTGTCACATCAGACATTGCCTGCGAGTCACATAAGGTCCTTAGGATGACAGAAAATTAACCTAATCAGCTCAGTGAGGACGACTCAAAAGCTTTAACAGAATTAGGTCGAGACCACTCCCCCTTCCATCTTTCCCCTCCGAACACTTCATTTCTGTAATCTACTGCTCTCGAGCTGAGCTGCGTGACCTCATTAGATCTTCTGCTCCGCGTGTTGTTGTGATCTGTTGTATATTTACCTTACTGACCTCTAAGCAGCGGGGAGTCTGCATTGTGCCAGAGCTGTCAGAGGGACACACTCGGGTGGGTGAATTCACTTCAAATAGTGTAAAACAAACTACCTACAATGTTGACACTGGTTATGCAAATTTTACCAATTTGAACACAACTTCAAATTAATTACATTCTAGGTGACAGATTAAACCAGTTTCAGCCCTTTTTTCCTCTGAGCAGGAAAATCTGTTAGCTGTTTTAAGCTCTGCATCAAGTCCGTCCAGAGATTTTGTTGCATTTCATTTCCCTCCTCATTTGCTATCAGACTGTATTTTTGAAGTCAGGAAATTTAACTGTAAATAGAAAAAGACATTCACATTCAGTAAACTAGTGATTCTATATTAACTTTCTGTGCGATGATGAGCGTGCAGAGCCATCTTTCTTTCTCTCTTGGTCTTTTGACGGATTGGCGACTGACATCCAGGGTTTACTCTTTACACTGAATTTCAGCTGAGATAAACTCGCGACCTTGAACAGGATAAAAGAGGAATAGAAAACAGATGGATGTACAAATGGGTGGTTTGTACATCAAGAGACCTCTTTTGGACACCTCTGACTGCAGGCAGACCCTCAATGTACCTTTTTACAAAACCATTTATGCTTTCATTTGTTTCCTGTTTAATTATTGTCCCACTTCTTTTTTTTTTTTTCAAACTTTACTACATCGTTTAACTTGTTCAGGTCGCCATTGCTCGTATGTTGAGTATCACTGGGAAACACAACCACATCTCTCCTGTTTCTTATTCTCTACGTTGGCTCACGGCAGAGTCCAGAATCCATTTTAAACTCTTCTTGATTGTTTTTAGTGCTATAAAAGCCCTCGTTCCTTCACACTTGGGCAGGGTTTTACATTTTCGTCAACCCAACAGACCAAAGCAAAGACCCGCCTGCTCAGAAGAGCATTATGTCACATTAATCTTCTCTTTTTTTTAAATCTTCTGTGGGGTTTTTCTTGGTATATTTTTAGTTTTTATGGCTTATTTATGCATTCTGTGTTGAGTTTTTATTTGTTTTTCATTGTTGTAAAGCACCTTGGTTCTCTAAATGTGCTCTACAAATAATGACAGATTGACTGATTTAAAGTATTGGAACAAATTTACATCATCATCCCAAAAGTGAGTGAGCCAGTATTTTAATTTCAATAATACTTTGTTAATCAGTATTTATCAAAAGTAAATGTTTAAGGAGTTATCGTGTAGTTGTGTAAAGGAACAATCTCCTGTACTACAGTAAACTTGTCCATGACTGAAGACAATGATATTTAATCACTCTTTTGTATAAAAGAGTTCTTCTTTACGTTTAGCACTTTATGCAACATCTTTTATTTTTCTACTCAGTTTCAAGAGCTCCAGAACCAACTTTCTTCAGCTTTGAAGCTGTTGCCCTGACAGATGACTGTAAATAAAACGATTGAAAATAAACGAAACCCAGTGGCCTCTCTGATGTCCATTTCAAGGCTGAAGTGGGGGCCTCACTTAGCTGGGGACCACGACTTTCGGTCTGACAAGTACCCTTGGGCCAAACTGCTATGAAGAGGTGCTGAGATGAAAAGCGGGGGTTATCTGATGGAGTGCTAAAGGAGACGTTTCTTTTGACAAAAAAGACAGTTTGAAAATGTTACAGCAATAACCAGGAGGTGTTAAGTGTCTGACGGGTTTTAGTCAGTAACTGGGGAGATGATGGACAGCTTGAAGGTTCCTGCAGTGCTGAAGACATAATGAACAACATATAGTAGCTGCGGGGCAAACGAAGCTGGATATCCAACATATGATTCAGATTTAAATTCTGTTGCCTGGTGATGAAAACAACTGAGGCATCACAGCGATGCCACTGTAATTTAAGAACTGTTAAATATTATTTAATATTTACTATTTTCCAATCTTGCTAAGTCTCATCAGTGTGTTCTCTCTTTTGGTGAAATCATTTTCTTTATTTCTCATGTGACTAAAACAGCTTCATTCTTTGCTGTTATGATTTCAACCAACACAGAAAAAAAAAAAAAAAAAACAAGCTTCAGTCTCCATTTCAGGTCATTCTCATCTCTATAGCCTGGAGGCTTTCTTACAAGTTAACTTGAGCATCTGAATTGCTTTGGACAACGCAGCAGGCTGATATTGCTGGCAGGTTTCAGGCGAATACCAGACAGGCAGTGGGCCTGTAACTGAACTCTAAAAGGCTGTTTAGCTTGGAGCTTCAAGCCCTGCACTAGAAGCATTTACTGGCTCTAAGATAATGTATCCTCAAATAAAACTTGTAGTTTAATTTGTGTTGGTGGAGATAAAAAGCATGCAAGGACTTTTTTTGTCATGCATTTTCCTAAATGAAGAAACCTTGCCTAAACATTAAACTGATCAGAGTTCAGTTTTACTGTGAAGCTGATGTGCACGCTGCAGAGAGAAGCACAACTGAACTGTCCAAACATTCGTCTGAACATCTCATCTACGAGACTGGCTCATGCCTCAGAACTTTCCCTGGATGAATAAAACATAATCCTTTTGAAAGATGCTGTCCTTTTTTCGTGTTTGGTTGACATGCCGTCCAAATCAATAAATCCTAAGCGGTTTCTTTTTTTCTTTTTTTTTTTTTTTAAAGCTCCATCTGTTTATTCTGTAGAGGACCACAGCGCAGTGATACAGTTTTACCTCGTCTTGGCTTCTCCCACCAAACCGCATGAAAAAAAACAAAACAAAAATTAGTGCATCAGTGCAGATGAAAACAAACTGCAATCTTTTTCCTCTTATTAAAACAAACAAACAAAAAAACAGCATGACCTTTGATCAAATGTGGGATGTTTTGTTTGCACCATATTTTGGTATTATGCATACATTTTTCACCTGGTAAGCCATAAAAGGCCTGGGACATCACCAATGTCAAATTAATATTTCAATTTTCATAGTTAGATACATTTGCATGAACATATTGATGTACGTAGTGTTGTTGTCAAGTCACAAAAAAAAAAAAAAAAATCAAGTCATTAAAAAGAAATATCTGAGTCAAATCCAGTCCAAATGCCACAGAAGTCTGTAAAACAGATTTCAAGCATCTCCAAGCATATATGTTCTTGTTGCATCTATAAAACAAAACATGGAAATGTTAACTCACCCTTGCAGCACTTCTTTCCTGATTGCCTGAGTTAAATTAGCAACATCAATTACACGTTTATAGTATTTCCCTTTTGTCTAAAGTGACTTGGGTGACATTAACAGTTTAATTGATGGTGCCTAATGACAACTGTCTGTGCTACTTTACACAACTGCTTCTGCGATGAACACACCCTGATAAACATGGTTGTGTCCAGTGATCTCTATTATTGGACTGGACAGATCATATCGGCTAGCGTTGAAGGCGACGTGCACATAGCGACGCCATTTTGAAGAGTGCGGGTTCATATGTAAACAAACAGCTGTCAATAGTGTAGGGCTCAAATAAGCGTGTATTTTACCTCGTTCGTGATAAATAAACAGTCAACCTGATTCAACTTTGCATTACTGAAACACTATGTGGTATAATATCTAAATATGACTAAACATGAAAATTACTACTTACTTGTGAAAGGAGATGCCCTGCTGTCTGACGTGTTCATTAGCATAGTTGTAGCAGCCAAAAGCAAAACACTGGTTGCCTTTAAAACGATAATTCCCTCGGTTGTTGTTGCTAGCCACCTTGCTTGCGGACGAAAGTAGCACTTTTCAAAATGGCGGCGCTGTTGACACGTCAAAAGTCACGTAACGTCCAATCCAGTAGTAGAGATCACTGGCTGTGTTATTAACAGCGTTGTGCAGACCTTCATGACGTCATGGCCATTAATCAGAATCAGGTGAGTTAAAACAGGGAAACATCAAAAACAGGGAGGACAGCAGCCCTCGAGCACCCCTGACATAAGTTCCTTATTATAGTTGAGGTGTGGCAGACACTTGACTGACAAATCTGCCTTCAGGCCACCAAAAAAAAAAAAAAAAAAAAACAACAACAACACTGGCTCAAATGTGCTTTATCTCACCTTCTCTCTTTAAATTCCTTTTCCTCTTCATAAGTTTTCCTTTTGTAGACGTTTTAGTTTCATATGCTCATAAAACTGTTGTGGGAAATGGTTTAATTTTAGATACTGCCACCCAGTGGGTGGATGCCATCATGGTTCAGGTAATGATATTCAGAATTTGTATGCCTCTAAAACAACTTAGAATAATATTGTAAATTCATCCATCTTTGCATGGTGACCAATGGGCATTGAGTTTGATACGACTGGTCTCCAGCTCCAGCTGTAGCTCTGCTTGGTAGCAGCAGGCTAGCAGTGGGTCAAACAAGACAGTGAAAGTGAGTTTTAAATCTACTTCACCTTTACAGCAGTAGAGCAGACAGGATACTTTCCTGAGTACTGTCAGTAACAATATACATGAATATACTTTCATGTATATTATATGAGTAAGTGCTGCTCCAGTATATAAGTGAGCATAAGCTGTAACTGAAAATGTCAAAGAGAAGCCAACTTTTTCATCTCCTTTACGAGTTACCACCATCACATTGTTTAGATCTGACTTTTTGTTAATAGCAAATTCCAAACAAAATGAACCCAGTTTTCCATCTTTTATGAGATACTGAAGCAGCAGTGGTGGTGTTGGTGCCAAAGATGGACTGCAGACTTCTTGTCAACTGAAAACACATCAACGAGTGTCTCACCACTTCAGCAACGCCTGCAAGATGGCATCCAATGACCGCAAATATGAGTACTAGAAATATACTTCAGGAGGATTTACTAATATCTAAGACTGAATGTGCTCAAACAGTCAGTGTAAGTCTATAAGTACGAGGTTTGGATCACAAATATATTTTTAAAAAAAAACAAAACAAAACATGGGACTATCTTCTCTGGGTGACTTCTCGTCAGATGATCTCTGAATTTTCTGCTCCCATCATCTCTTTGATGGTTCTTTGACAGAAGCAACACCTAACAGTGCACTTTTTTTCTGTTTTTCTTTCTTTCTTTTTTTTTTTAACCAAAACAGTAGTAATTAGTAAAAGCTAAGTGGACCACCCTAGGGATATTTTCTGCAATTTTGGTGCCATTAGTTTGATGCACAAAATTAAGGTTGTAATTAATGTAGATGTGATCTTAAGCCAAATCATTATAGAATAATATTTTTTTTTGAAAAAATCTGGGTATCGGTATACAGAGTCAATGCAGGAGTACATAATTTATGTACTTAACAGTAAAATTTTATAAATTTAGCATAGTATTATAATAACCCAGGTTGCAGGATACACAATCCCAGTACATTTGAATGTCAATAGCTAAACTGGTTACACCGAACCAAATCCTTCCTTTTATATTTTTGTCAAGAACTCTCTAATCATGTACCTGTCAGAATAAGCAAGGATCTGCCTTTGTCCAAACCTTCATCCACCCATTCGTGGTACCTGCTTAATCCAACAGATGGTCTCAGGGAGCCTGCAGTATGTCCTGGTTGACATTGATCTGGTGGTGGTCTATACCCTGTTTAGGTCTCCATCTAATCTTTTCTGGACTACAGTAATTAATGTCAGTAATGATTACATTTGAACAAAACATCGCTTTACAGCATTTGTTCAGGCTGTTGCAAACAAAACTGTTTTGTTTTGTTTTTTTCCTTTTTTTTTCCTGACACACGCATTCAATCCTGTAACAAGTATGAAAATCACCTTACACAGTCTCGCGTGCAGCATGATGGTTTTTTGCTCTTTATCCTTTGCTGTCTGGGGTGAGGTGGCCTGTTGGCCCGAGCTGTTTGTTCTCATTATCTGAGGGGGCGAGAGCACAAAGCGGATGTGGTCATGTAATTTGATTTGATTGAGGTCAAAGCTCTTTGGTGCTTCTCCACGCCACCGGCACCTCTTCCATCCTCCTGGGCTCTTCTTGAGCTGACTGGTGTCAGAAAGCTTAAGCTAGAGGCGTCAGGGCAGCGAGGAAGCATCCCACCAGAGACAGCGGAGAATAGAGGGATAAAGAGAGGAGGAGCAGATGAGAAGGGATATAGAGAGGCTGTGACAGGTGAGCTGATGGCTTTGAGAGAGAAAGGTTGTCCGGTGTAATCTCTTGATACAGCTTACAGAGGAACGACTTATTAAAATAATGGGATGGATGCAGAGAGTAAATGAGTTGACCTAAAACCCATAGGTCACCCCCCCTCCTCCTCGGTATGTGCGTATGTGCCTGTGTCTACCCCCACACTGATTGACAGCTGCTGCCGTTGTCTAATAATGGTTTGGATATTTTTCCCAGGCACTATAAAACTCCAGACTCCTGCAGAGGCCTCACATGTGGGGGTAGACGTAAAGTCAAGAAACATGGAGTCTAAATGACAGCGCACAAGACGAGGGGGAGGCTTTATAATTGTCCCTGTCTTGTGTCTTTTCTTTGATCTTCTCATCCTTTTTCCTCTTCTTTCTCTATTTCAGTAAATGTTTTGTAAAACTGCATAAAAATAAGAAAAGAATAAGTCGTTTATATGTACAGAAGGCATATATCCCCTTTCTTGTTGTCCCCCATCATGCTGCCTCTCGGTGTTTCCATCAACAACCCAGAAAGGTCAAACAAAACAATAGACTTGTCTTTGTTTTTAGCACAGTTTCTCCTAAATACTTTAAAAGTGAGGGTGTTGAAGAGTATGTGTTCTTGTAATGTATGACTTTAGCTCTGTTCACGCAGCCAGTTTGGCCTCTGTAAGGCCGCTGCGCTGTGTGAATCACACCTAGGTGAAACAGCTGTGGGAGTTACTAACAGAGGTGTAACAGAGGCTAAATGAGTGCATACTCTGCAGAAGATGAAATCAGTCTCTCACCAGGAGGTTCAGGTGGTGGTCAGGTCCAGTGTCAGAATACCTAGGCAACTGACATGCAAGCTAAAGATACAGTGTGTGGAAAATGCCACAGTGGTCGGAGTGGCAGAGACCGACTGTCTCATAAACTCTGTCACTCAACTTGAGTGACAGCTTCTTCCTGAAGCCCGTCTTCATCACTCTTCTACCTCTGGGGCAGCGCTCCAAACTCCAGCAACAACCGATAAACTCAGGCCACTGTGATCGCCCGATAACTAGGTATTATTATGATTTTAAAATGGCGTTTATTCCAGGCCATCTTTAACTTAATAAAAACAGAAATAAGTTTGCTGACTGTGAGCTGTGAAGTAAAGGAAAGGGGTTGTCCTCAGATTGAAGGCCATGATGCTGTGTGGATGCACATGTAGAGGAGGGAATATTGCTGCTTTGTGGGATCACTGTGAATGCACATCTGGAGAGCGGAGGCAGAATGAAGAGAGGATCTCCAGCACAACTTTATATCTTTTTTCTGCTAAATGTGACTAATTCCCTCGGACTGGACATTTAAATTTGTGCAGACTTGATGTTAGTATTTCTCTTTGATATTTTATTTTTATAAATGCCTATTAAGCTTAACTCTGTATCATTTGAATTACTTTTTCTTTGCTATTTTTTGTTTCAGTTTGCAGTGTTCTTGTTTTGTCTTAACCATATGAAATTAAATGTCATACATGAAGACGACCATGTTCCCAAATCATGGAGATTAAATATGAAGCCCTTAAACAACAACAACAACAATAAATAAATGTAGTAACCTCAAATTACACAACAACAAAATAATGTTATCTACACATGCTTATCCAGCAGGCGAATAATACGAATAATTAAAAAATAAAAAAACTTTCTTCTCCTTTTTTTGACAGGATACTTTTAGATTTGTTCTAAAGGTAAAATTTGTTTTTAAAAGTCTTGTCATTTCAGTTGAAGTTGGGATATTTTATAATGTATTACTGCTTATTTTATTTTTAAGGTATACACTTGCTTCACATTTATTACTACAATATCTATAACTGCAACTGAGAAAAAACAGATTACAAGGTGAAAAGAAAATAAATTACTTTTTGACTGCCTTTGCAACAGGTTACTTGTTAAGATTTAATTCAATCATTCATTGACCTAAAGCTTTGTTATACTCAAAAACACTTAAGAAGATAATTGTAAATGGCTTTTTCATTATGATGTTTTCATATTGACATTATTGTTTTTTGTTTTTTGTTTTTTAAATTGGGATAGTGTTTCAAGATTACTGGTACTTTCATGTTCCTACAAAATCTGGACACTTTCTCCACTGAAGAGATACGCATTTATGAAGCTGTTATGACAGGAGTCCTTTAGCTATCAAAGAGATAAAAAAGAACGAAAAGAAAGAGAAGTCATTCATCGGGATATTTTGTCATTATTGCTCCGCCTTTGATTCAAGCGTCAACCAGAGGTTACAACAGACACGTCATTGACAAACCTTTGATGAACTCAAAGGCTTAACATGGATCTTGGAGAGTGGCAACACAAAATTGAATGATAATTATATCACGTGCTCTAATGGCAGTTATTATAACAATAGCGATGGTGACCCAGAGGGATGGGAAGAGCAGGAGGACAGGCCCGCTCTGCTGACCTCTGCTTGGAGATAGGGCGACCTCAGGCAACGGTCAGGGTGTCGGGGGCTCGCCACCTTGTCTGGCACTCTTAAACCTCCATTCACAGGCCAGCGCAACAGCCGAGCGTCGCGGTGACCCTGTGGGTGTGACACTAGACCTTTGCCTTAACCTCCTGACCGCCGGTCACAGCTGCAGCTGACCGCTGCGGGAAGGTCAGGCCGCGGGGTTGACCGCACAGGGGGCGTGGGGGGGTGATGGGTGACGGATGAGCGTAGGGGAGACGAGGGGGGAAGTAATGGAGAGTATAGACAGAGAAAATTGACGAATGAGTGAATGGTGACGAGCAAAAGAAGAAGGGAGGGAAAGAAAGATGAGTGAGATGGGTTTTTAAAGGGCCAGTTAACACACCATGTATTCACACACACAAATCTTAATTACCTCGCTTTTATCTAACTGGTTTATGTTTGATTGCCTAAATTGTCACCATCACGCCAAGAAGGTCAAATAGCTGTGAATTTTTTTTTTTCTTGGGAGAGTTACAGGATATATAGCATATATAAGACATATGTGTGTGTTTGTGTATGTGGGTGTGTTTATATAT
>JAOWBL010000019.1:8884088-8917245 GCA_028564865.1 Zenarchopterus dispar | reverse complement strand
ATATATATATATATATATATATATATATATATATATATATATATATATATATATATATATATATATATATATAAAATTAGAAAAAATATTTTAATCATTTATTTCTAAAGTATTAAGTAACACAGGCCACCTATCAGTCCATGAAATGAAATGAAAGGCGATACTTAAGGTTTCTTTTTTTAAAAAAAATACTAATACTTAAAATCTGATCTGAAGAAAATATGCAAACATCTACACAAGAAATATAGTTGCATTAATAAATGACAATTTAGCTCAGCAACAAGTTGGTTTATTGTGTAAAAAATTTGCCTAAGTCCATTTGTTTATATCAGAATTATTTCTTGTAAAAATTTCCATTTTTATTGGCTTTTTTTTTTTTTTTTGGTTAATCAGAACCACATCAAGCGTTACTGAGCCAGAGACGCTGAATGAAATCAGCACGGAAATATAAACTTTAAAACTAATGCTATGTCCATGGATGAGTATACCGTTAAAAGAGTGACGATGAAGATGAAATAATCAAAATTTACGGCAACATACTAAGTTTCTTGAGAATGTGTCAGAAATCTTTTAAGGATCCCGTAGTGGTCTTTTAATGATATGCTAACACTCTCAGGAGCTGGTTCTGATCCATATCAGCCAATGCTGGGTACTGAAATTGACTGATACTGGCTTAAATATTTTATTTTATTCAGCACATGCGTCATATGCAAATTTTAATCATTCGTTTATTTATTTGTATTGTCAGTAAATGCATTGGTGTAAAGGCTTAAAACACTGAGAAATACAAGTTTTTAATTCCGTATACATGTATAAATATGAAGCAACAGCTGATATTAATATTTTTCCCACATTTTCTTTTATGTTAACCAGACCCTGTTTACTGCATAAATCCTTCTTATCAAACTCAACTATCACAGAATTTCAAAACATAATCAAACATTAAAATTATAACGTGGCCACTTTCCACTGATTAACTATGTATGAATGTTCATTAGTAGAGGTATATTACTTTGTGATCTCCTTCCTAAAAGCTTCAATTCTCTGTAGTCCTTATGGACTTTAGCTGCAGGTTATGATCGTCTGTTTGACGTTGAGTAAAGCGAACACCGCCATCATACAGATGAACACATGCCTTCAGCTTCCTGCCACAGAGTCAACAGACTAATATTTACCTTACAAAGCATACGCGTGGCACCACATTTAGAGAACTTAAAGAATTTAAAAAAAAATTATTTTCCAGGTGGCTGAGATTCAATCCCTGTCCAGCAAACAGGAAGTGCTGAACTCACAGCTGAAGTCTGAACTGAAACAGTGTAAAAACGACATGAGTGAGATAGCCACCAAGGCGGCCAAGGACCTGGAGGTCAAACAAAAGACTCACGATGACCAGGTAAGTGCATGTGTGTGGGTTAGGGGCAGAGGGAGAAAAATCTACCTACCAGATTCAGATATCCTCAGTATCTGGGCATCATAAACACGTAGCATGCATGTTCTTCAGATGGAGACTTTACTGAAGGAGCAGAATCGACTGAGAGATGAGAAGAAAGTTCAGGAGGAGAGGCTGGCCCTGAAGGAGAAGGAGTTAGTGGCTCTGCGGGGAGGCCTGCCCAACAATAAGGTCAAATTCATGCAGAATCACACTCATGCATGCTGGATAGGTATACGATGCAGGTATTAATATTAATCTAGACCCTCAGAAGATTCTCAGGGAGTCAGTGCATTTTTCACTTTATAACAAGAGATTTTGGCAAAAAAAAAAAAAAGGCAGAGCTGCTGCAGCAGGAAGGATGGAACGGCAAGATAACGGAGAAAAACAATTTGAAGGAGTCACAAGTTCACAAAAAGCTATTTTCACACTCCACGGTGAAACAGCGAAGGTGGCTGTGCAAAGTCATAAAAAAAAACCAAACAAAACAAACCCTGCAGAAATGTGGTATCTGTGGCTAAACGTCAGTAATACTAAAAGCATTATTGTGTTGCAGACTGGCCCACCAGTGGGACTCAGGGACTCAGGAAAACTACAACGGTAAGACTCATCCTCAGACTCATACTCGCATCTGTTACTTTGTCGGGAGTATTGTCCAAAATGTAAACTTTGATCTCATGTTACCTCAGTTTCATCCTTTTAGGAAAAAAAAAAAAAAACCAAATCCCGGCACATAATTTCAAAGCAAGCACAACTCCCAGTAATTGTAGAAATATTTATCCTGTTCTTCCCCTGCAAAGCTAATAATAGTTGAATCCAAACTGTTCTTCAAACATGTAGTCCAGTAATGTTCGCATCAGCGTTATGTAATAAGAACTGTTGATGCTTTCACTTCCAGGTGAGCGGAAACTCGGCTGTCGAAGACGAGGCGAACCAACTCCACCTGGCAATGTCACCAGTATTTTTCCAAGGACATACATCCAATATCAAACACTTCAAAACAAACCTGTGAGCACTTTGCTGCCTCATTAGTGGCGTAAATTCACTGTTGTTTGGCTCTGTCTGTTACCGGTTCGTTTGTGTTGTTCTCCCCTTTGGGTGTAAAAAGTCTCACTATCTTTATGCCCCAGGGTAAATATAAACAATTTAAAGGGACCTGGTGTAAATATTTCCCCTTGTGTGGTTCATAAAGTGAGGAAAATCACCTAAAACCACTTGGTTAGGGCCTCCATCTCTTTGACAGTAAAAATACAAATAAGACTCACTTGAGGATTCAGGCTGCAGCTGCTCACTAGTCTGCAATAAACAACTCTTAAAATAGCTTCATAAAGTTTCCTGCTGCTCACACAGATTTCTAATACAGTCTGGTTAACAATACGGACATCCATCAACACGTAAAGACGCCATCGCGTTTGCAGCTATGAGAAATCCCCGATGTGACCGAGTCAGACTAAAGAGGAATAAAAGTGGGACGATTTAGACTCAACGCTGCAGCTTTAATGGCGAGCTGGAAAAGAGTCGAGGCTGTTAAGTGCCGTTTAGATGGCGGTTTTTACAAGCGCAGTGACTATAATTTGAGCTATTCCCAAGCTTTACTGCTTCCTTTTCCTTTCAGAAGCAGAGGAGAAAGAGCACATACAGTTCTGTGGCTGGAAACAGTTGCTTTTTAATTATTATTATTGTTGTTGTAGGTCAAGTCTGGTACAGAAAAAAACCATTGAATATGATTTATTATGTTCCAGATTACAATTTTATATTGCCTGAAATGATGTGACTTGTAAGCTTTCCTTTTTATAAGTCCTTGTGTAAATATTTTATACTTAATAAAGGAATACAAGATCCACACATACTGCATTATTGTACATTACTGTACTTTACTGTTGAATTTATCTGTAATCTTAAATCTTCCAATGTGGATACCAAGGTGTTCCCAGGCCAGGTGGGAGGTATAATCCCTCCAGCATGTCCTGGATCAGCCTTGGGTCATCCTTGGGTCAAGGAGGCATCCAAACCAGAGTTGAGTTGTGTGTTAAAAACAGCTCAAAAGCTCACCTTCTCTGTTCACAAAACAACTCCGTCATGTCATTTGCTTTATTTTTACTGCTTATTTCATTATGTTTTAACTTGTGTTGTAGTTTTTATTTTGTGACACTTCGATTTCTCTGCATTTCATGGAGGATTTATTGAGTTCTGTTTTTTACAATGGAGGAAAAAAAGTGTCTTGATGTCCATATTACATTCTCGTGTCAGGAAAACCAAACTTTTAAGATGTTATGAAGACTTCTGCAGTGAGGAGAAATAACATTTTATCAACTTCTACCAGAGATACTGATATGCAAGTGTTTACCTGTGGAAGTGGGTCAAAGCACATGAAATGTTTAAAAATGTTGAAGTAAATGTCTAGTTACTTCTGTAAATAAATTTGACTTGACTTCTTTTGAGCTTTGGCGTTCTTCTACACTTTCATTGAAATGTTTTTAAAAAAGGGCAAAATGTTTGTTTTTTTTTCTCTGCGGATGTCTGATTTATTTTAGGGTCAGACACAAAAATCCAGTTAATTCCAGTTTTCAGATGCGATTTGTGACTTATCCGACGCATGCCCGTGCTTCATGACTGGCAGCAGACTCCATCATATATTCATCCATCTTTTTTCCATATTCATGCACTAAAAACACAAGAACTTGGCAGCACTGCAAATAAAAAATCAATCAACAACAATGGAGACGTGTGACGGCAGTAAGCGGGGAGATGTTGTTTCTGTTGTTGTCGACAAAAAAAAGAAAAAAGACACATGTCCAGTGGTATCTGGTGAACATGTGCCACGTTTCAGAGGGTCGTGGCCCTCACCTGAAAGTTTAAATCTTATCATTTGAAAGTGAACTGTTAAATCCATCAGAATAGGACAACGTTGCTTGTGATGGAAATATAGCACCTTTGTACTGAAGCTGACCTTTTACAACTGAATTATCAACACAACAGAATCAATTATTTTTGTAAAATTTCATCATAAGCAGTGGATGACTCTGAAACTTATTTCATAAGTTCAGCGACTTCTAATCGGTTTAACCTTTAGCTCAAGCAAAGGTTGATGCCAAAATTTGAAGGAATTCCCTGAATGGGTTCCCGAGACATTGCATTCACAAAAATGGAACCGAGTGCCGGAAACCGATAGACGTAATACCTCCTGCCGCAGCTCTTCCGGTGTGGAGGAAAAAGAAATGACACCCTCTCAAAACAAATATTTGAGCTCCTTTCTTCATTTCATAAGAAAACATGGAAAAACAGCCTCCCAGGCTCACTGATGGATGTGGGTGTTACAGGTGAGTTTGCCTTCCTTTTGCAAGCAGGAAATCCTTTGTTTAGCATTAAGTGTTTTCGATTCCATGTATAGCCCCAGACATTCACACACCAAGTCAAAAGGGTGGAACTGGTTGGGCCCGGTTACTTCAACCTCAGGATGGCCTCTAATCACCACAGGAAGCTCACAGACAGATTTAAGTCCCTGTCATTTGTCAACCGTGAACCGAAATGTGATTCTGGGGGCAAAACTGCATAAAAACAAATTGATGACTATTTTCAGTAGATTCGTTGTATTCTGAAAATCTGGTTTAATTGTTCTTATCACCCATAAGGTATATTCAGTTTTATCTTTCTTTAGGAATTGGAGTGGGATGACTGAAAAGGCATTAATGTCAAACAGTGTCCAAACAAGGGTTTGTGCAAGTAAAGCCTGGCAACAGCACATCCCAAAACGTTGGAACCGCGGGATGTTTACCATTGGGTAGCATCTCATCTTCTTTTAACAACTGTCTGTAAACATCTGGGAAAGTTGCTGAGGTTTTGGGAGAGGGATGTTGACCCTTTCTGGTCTGATGTAGGATTCTAGCTTGTAAGCAGTCCTGCTGGATTTTTTCGTTTTGTGATGAAGGTTCTGGACCCTGACTCTTCTCTGGAAAAACCATGCTGTAGTGACGATGCAGCATGTGGTTTAGCTTGATGAAATATGGCCTGAGAGAGAGAGATTGTCTGAATGGAGTATATGTTGCTCTGAAACCTTTATCTACTTTTCAGCACTGATGGTGCCTTTCCAGATGTGCAACCTCGTACCATCAGAGCGCTGATAACAAGCTGGATGGTCCCTCTCTACAGAGGAGATGGACCATTTCCTTCGTACAGAGGCAATGGCCGCTCTCCTCCGTAGGCTTTGAGAAAGAATATGTCAGGGTGCCGAGAGAGTATGGTATTGTATGAGGAGGTCTGTAGCAGCGGAGAAGACAGTCAGAAAGTGTGGGAAAGAGGTGAAGAAGTGTGTGGAAGCAGTTTGGAACAGGTGGAGAAAAGTGTCGGAGGTGATGTGCGTTAAAGATGAAGGGAGCTGTAAGACAGTGGTGAGGTGTGCCGTAGGTGTGACAGAGGACTTCAAGGTGAAGGTGGGACCACACCAAGGATCATCTCCGAGTTCATTTTTGTTGCTATGGTGATGGACATGCAGACAGATGAGATTATACAGGAATCTCCATGGACTTGCAGATGACATTGTGATCTCCAGTGAGAGCAGGGAGGAGGTGAGGGAAAATCTTGAGAGGTGGAGGTATGCTCTGGGAAGAAGACAAATGCAGATTAGAAGCAAGAAGACAGAGTACATGTGTGTGAATGAGAGGGACACAAGTGGAGCAGTGAAACTACAGGGATGAGAGATAAAGAAGGTGGAAGGAACCAGTCCAGAGAAATGGAGGGATGGTGAAAAAAAAAATAAAGAAAAAGAGGTGAAGTCTGTACAAGCAAGTTGGAACGGGTGGAGAAAAGTGTCAGATAAAAAAATAAGCAAGAATGAAAGATAAAGAAGAGGGCAGTGAGATCTGTGATGTTGTATGGTTATAAGACTGCTGAAGGTAGCAGAGGTCAAAATGTTGAGGTCCTCTTTTGGATCGACAAGGATGGATGAGTGACAGCGCACGGCAGATGTTTTGTTGAGGAAGTCGGTATGAGGTGGTTTAGACGTGTACTGAGGAGGGATTGTGAAATATTACAAGGATGATGAGGTGAGAGCTGCCTGGACACAGATCTAGAGGAAGACCAAAAGCAGGATTTATGGAGGAAGTGACAGAGGACATGAAATTCACCTTCGTGAGAGAAGAAGGGGGCAGAAGATAGGGTTAGATGGAGGCAGATGACCCCTGAAGAAAGGAGCCAAAAGGAAAAGACGACGATCACAGAACAGTTCCTCATTTGAAATGAGCTTCAGCCCAGAGAAGATGGCAGTGTTTCTGGATCATGTTCACATATATTTGTGGTTTGCACAGCAAACTGTGTTCACAGACAGACTTCTGGAAGTGCTTCTGAGCTTATCTGGTGATTTCCTGTAGAGATTCATATCTGGTTTTGATGCGGCACTGACTGAGGACCAGAAGATCACGAGCAACCAGTTTTGACCTTCGGCCTTGTCCCTTGTGCACAGAGATTCCTCTTGATTCTCCAAATCTTTTGAGGATTTTATACATCACAAAATACCACCAAAGTAAGGTTTCCACAGCTTCTCCATGTACTAATATAAAACAGAATACGAGTCCTATTTACTTAGATGAATCACTGACTTTTCCATTAGCATCACACAAAGGTCAACATTTTCCTACACCAATGATAGACCTCATTCACAACACAATAAAACAAAGCTTAACTTTAATTCATTATAGTAACACTGGTTTTGCTTGCAGTTAAATGTGAACAAACACAGTTTCAATTTTTGATTTGGTAACACTTTATGTGACATTAATAAACACCATTGCGTTGATTTTTGCCAATACGACAAAACAATAAGCAATATTAGCGACCAAATTAGTAATAAACAGTGCACTGACCAATATCCACTGAGACCTTGGTGCATTAAACATGTTTAAACTTCTAAAAATAAATTTTTGAATGAAATATAAATTTGGCATCAGTATAGAAAACACAGGCCCTGAAGAGTCGGACTGATTTCCACAGCTGTGGTAAACACCGCTGTCGTCTAAAGTGCTGAAAACGGGTTTCAGCACTTCAAAGACAAAGTTCAGAAATCTACTACCACAAATCTTCATGACAGCAGGTCCCGCTTTTAGCTTAAACTTCACTTGTGTTGTAATTAATCAGGGAGAACATGAAAGGAGACAAAAAGGGCTGACAGAGCAGAGCGGGAAGAGGAAGGGTCAGGTAGGACAGCCCGAGAGGAGAGAGTCACGACAGACGCAGATGCAGCAGTTCTGCTGGACCGGAGCAGGACGAATGTCGTCAGAGACTGGGAGAAAAGAAGCCATCTGAGGAAGAAAGGCGACAAGCTCAACAAGGAAACATAAATATTTGATCAAGGTCAGACTGACAAGTGAACAAAGGGCACACAGGGCACTGCCACCTAAAATGACCGTTTCCCACTGAGTTGAGCTGGTTTGGTTTTAACTGTAGAAATGAGACTAAAAATGTCATTTACAGAATTGCAACTCTACTTAATGGAGCGGTATTTCAACAAATGAAATAAATACTGCAATAAATTACGCTTCACTAAAATAATCGTCATAAAACCAGAAAGTATTTTAATAGACAAGTAAAAAATGAATACTTGGACTTGATGTAATGGTTACTATGATCATCTGTGAAGTGCATTATGCACTGTGTGAAAAAATGACAAACTTTTGCCTCTTCAATTTACAAATAAAAAAGAGCACTTTATATTTACATATTATACTTCAAAGATGAATTAAATCTTTGCAAAAGTTTAGCCATGAATTCTTCAAATGTGACTCTGTAGATATTGGAGTTAAGTCATCATTACCTGATGTGCTTTTTAGCTTCATCATGTGTTCTCTCCATTATATTTACAAAAACCTCAAATTCTTGGATTATTATTCTTCTGACATCTAATCTCCACTTTGACTTTCAAAACAAAGTCCTATGAAACCCATAAAAAATGTTGAGCTTCTGCATCTTAAAGTATAGGGTTGTGGTTCTTGAGGCGTGTTATCTTTTCAGTTTCAGAACCTCTGCTCATGTTGAGGTCTTTCTTTGCATCACTTTTTGATTTTTTTTTTTTTACTGAGGTTTTTTTCCTCATAAAACAGATTTTCACAACACTTTTCTATGCTGGTTTGGATCCTGTGCTTGTTGACAGGGTTTCTCCTGTAATTCATGGGAAAGCTGTTCACATATTGAGGAAATTTACTGAGCTTTTTAAAGTCCAAATAAAGCTGAGACAATTGGAAGAGGAGATGTTGAGAACACAGAGCAAGAAGAATACGAGATCACTGGCACTTAATGCTTGGAGCGTGGATGAAGACAACCAGACTTTTGGTCATTAAAAGTCTGGTTGTTTCATTCTGGAGTCCAACACCTGTCCACCTGTCCCTCCAAGATACACAGAGAGACAAACTAAACTAAACTAAAGGGATGACTGTTTACTTGTTAACAACAGATGGTTTAATCCTGAACATGACACTGTGAAGGACGTCTGAGAGTTTTTGTTCATGTTTTCACCTATTTTACCTGCCGATGCTGCATGTGACATCAACAATCAATCATACAAACAACACACACCTGTGTTCATATTCATCTCTGGAGATTTCTGACACCATCTCTGCTCCACCACCAGGCTTTCAACAGTGTGATGACTTATTTTGTTTTCTTTTTAGTTACTAATAATGGAAAAATACATTTTTCCTTTGTGGATTAATAACATTTTATCTTTCAATTCAGTTCAATAACAAATCAATGAGCAGTATTCTTTGTGAACAGTTGTAAAATGTTCTTTGTTTTTAAAGTCCACATCCATTTTCTTCAAATGCACCTTTGAAAACAGATAGATCAGCATTGTTTATATGTTAATCTGTAAATTTATGACACCAGTTCTTCTAAATCTTCATACAAGAGTAAATGGGTTTTTATTTATCTGTAACAAGTGAAAGTTTTCTTGATCTTTTAAAAATTTTAAAAACCTGACCTCCACTGCTTTTGTTAATTCCAAGTTCTTTACTATTTTATGAGGATTTTTTACAAGTTGAGGGGAAAAAAACTGCCTGGAAATGTTGCTATCCTCTTATTTTTTTTTAAGAAATACATTTTTAAAATTAATTTAATTTTCAAAGGGCTTTTCAGCTTCATAAATACCAAATAAATTAATCTTAAAACACAAGATTTAAACAAGATATATGCAAAATTTCCATTTATTTGTTTTTAAAAAACCACAGATAATCCCATGTACTCTGCTGTACATATTCCACAAAAATAATAAATTATTTGTGACTGTCAAATATTACAACTCAAATAAATGACGTACAAATACTCTGACAGTGTCTAATGTTGCCCTTGACACAAAAGAAAAAACAAAACAAAAACAAAAACAAAACAAAAAAAAAAACCTAACCTCTACACCATTTTCCTGAGTTTATAAATAAACACACAAACCTTCAGTTTTTGGCCTTGGAAAGGCTTGCAGCTGGTTTTATTTTTAAAATTCTTGGCTGGTATGTTGCGACCCCAGAGGCCAATATTCGCTCAACAAAGGCTTTGTAAATCTATTTTAAATTATGATTCAACACTTGCCAAATACTTGTTCATTATACGCGGCCTCTGAGGCACCGTCATTATGCAAAACTATTTCTGCCTGATAAAAATGACCAACAGTAAACAAACGTGTCTATGTCATGAGAGCAGAGATATTTCACAGCCAAGAGCAGAAATGTCCCTCTGTCCCCTGACTGTGCTTAGAAACCTGGTGCGGTGCCGAGGTCGTGCCCTACCTTTCTTAACTGATACTGTGGGACTGTGAAAATACAGCCTTCCTCTCTGAGTGGTCCATGGTTACCTGTATCTTCATGTTTTCTGACCTACTTTTCTATTTTCCAATGCAGAAGTCCTTGAAGATGATATCCAGGATCTCCTCCGCCCCGACCCGTCCAGTGATCCTCCCCAGGCTGGTCAGAGCTAACCGGACACCTTCAGCTGCCAAAGCGAGGTCAGTGTCACGGTATCGCTGGTACTGAGCCAGAGCCGCCGCACAGTGCTGCAGGTGGGCCCTGTGGCGAGCCTGGGTCAGGGTGGGGCCACCAGACAAGGGGTCACCACACCTAGAGAGGAAGTTAGGGGTACAAAGTGAACCAGACCAGCAAAACACGTTTCAAAGCTTGTGCTTGAATCTGTGGGTGAAAACAGGGCCTAGAAAAGCAAAGATTAGACTAAAAAAACAAGATTTTTACAAATCAGGTGAGAGTCATTTTGGATTCTGTGGAAGTATCACAGGTTTCACAGAAGAAATCAGACTCTGTCATAAACAATAAATAGGAAAAATACCAAAACAAACAAAAAAAAGTAAATGTGAGAAACTCACAGAGTCTTGACTCTGCTGTGCAGGACTGTGAGGAAGTCTGTCAGCCCTTCGTTAGTCTGACAGGAGATCAGACACACAGGTGGGAGTCCAGAGATCCGTCTCAGGTCTCTGTCCAGCTTCTCTCTTTGAGCCTCCGGCAGCAGGTCCGTCTTATTCAGCACCAGGACACACCTGTCTGCAAGAAATCACCTGTTAAATAACCCCTCAAGTGCTGAGAATTACGCTTCTCTCATTTTATTTTTTTCTAGATTCGTACCTTTAATCTCTGACCCTGGGTATCCAGCCACCATGTTTAATAAATAAAACATGAACCTAAATCACACAAAGTGTGAATTTGGGAAAAGTCTCCTCCTCTCATCTGAGACTGGTTTAAATCAGTGTTGC
This sequence comes from Zenarchopterus dispar, assembly GCA_028564865.1. Lineage (NCBI taxonomy): Eukaryota > Metazoa > Chordata > Actinopteri > Beloniformes > Zenarchopteridae > Zenarchopterus > Zenarchopterus dispar. The sequence goes on along the minus strand of JAOWBL010000019.1, from coordinate 8,906,080 downwards.
CCAGTTCTGGTCCTCCAGGACCACTGCCCTCGATGTTTTGGAAGTTTCTCTGCTTCAACACACCTGGCACGAATGAATGTGTCTGTGTGCAGACCTGGATGACCAGTTGATGCTGATCCATTTATTTCAATCAGGTGTGCTGATGCAGGGAAACATGTAAAACTGGCTGAACTGAACCATACCTCCGTAACAACCATCCCAATGTTTCTTTGAAGAAATATTACAGAAATGCACAAAACATGTATAAAAGCATTTGTAAAGATGGAGATGTAAAGAAGTAATGAAAATTCTTTTTTTTTTTTTTTTGCTGATCTTTGTAAGATATTGATCGATCACTGGAAACACCATGTTTAGTTCTGAAACAGGTGGAAAGAAACCCAAATTTTAAATTAAAAAAAAAAAAAAACAAAAAAAACATGAGACATGGCGTAAAATGACAAACATGAAAATGTTCAGTGGAGTAATAAGACAAGAAGTTGAGTTTTTTGTACTGTCATGTTTAGAGGAGGGAAAAAAACAAACTTAAAAAAAAAAAAAAAACAAACCTGTGACATCAACAGCAAAATATCATCCTAATAATAAAGCATGGTGGAGGCAGCATCATACTTTGGGGTGGCTTTTCTACATCAGCATTTGGGAGCCTTTCTGTCATTGAAAACAATGTTTTAAACATTTCATATTTTAGAAGTGACGGTTGATTCAACTGCTTAAAAGTTACAGAAGATTATAACTGTACAGGTAAGCTGGTAGAGTCTTAAATCAGGCACATGTAAAAGTCAGACATTTGCTTAATGGTGCTTAAAAAGCCTTGAAAATACAATTCACTTATGTCATGATTACATACTTGGATCTGGCTGATCTTGGGAGGGCAGTAAGCTCCTCAGGTGCTCCTGAAGGAACGCTCCAGCTTCCACCGTCTCCCAGGGGAGACGGGCCGAGTCCACCACCAGCAGAGTCAGATCAGCCTGCTGCAACCTGGAGGAAAGAAAGCAGCCTCAACTTCTGACATCTTCAAATAATCCATTCATATTTCATGTTATGTTAGGAAATTTTATACTTTAGAACCTATTTTACAGTTATTGCTGTGAAATCAGATAACAAGAAAATTTCAGCGTTTTCAGTTCACCAGAGAGACGTCTCAGAGCAGATGCTGGATTGTCTGTTGTTTTGCTTCACACCTGAACTTTACAGCACACTCTTCTATATGGTGTTCATTTCAAATAACTGCTGGCTTGCATCTATCCCACTGTAAGGTAGCAGCAGGAGTGGCAGCGGATGCTTGTACTTACCATATCCTTCCTGTAGTGACCTAGGTCATGAGACTCTGTCCTGCTCTCCACAAACAAAGTTTCTTATAGAACACAACGTGCTCGCCCTTCCTACAGAGATCATCTTACCCCTTAATGTTCATGTCTTTTGTTACCTGGTCTTCCTGGTCTGGATTTATTTTCATTTGAATGCTTAATACAGTACGAAGGAAAACTGGTTCAGAAATATCTTTTCACACCAAGCTCAAAACTCAGTTCCACTAAATCTTTCACACCTTGTTATTTACGGTTGCTTCCAATGCAGCGCTGCAATAACAATTACCATAGCGAATGTTTTCATCCTGCCAAGATCACAAGTACTTTGGGAAACACTTAACTTTTATGTTTTTTGGCAAGAAAACGGCCATATTTTATAACTAATATTTGCAGAAATCCTTAAATTAACTGTCAGTTAAATATTTTAGTACATAACAGCCCTTTATATCCAATTCAATTATAAAAATATTAATTATAAAGCTTTATTTACACCTGAATATGAATCAATAATTTCCCCCGATGCTCAAACATTGATCTCATGTAACAGGACTCATTAATGTGCAGATTATTTTAAAAACTATTTCACCAGCAGTAATCATGAATCAGTTCTTCGACCTCTGTTCGCCTGTTAGTGTGTCATAAATCAGCGATCAAGAACGCCACGAGCACAGCTATTCTTCTGTAATGTAAACAGTGGATGTGGATGTCAGAGACAATCCACATGCATATGTCCAATCTGTCCACCACACATGAAATATCTCTTAATGGTCAGATCTCCGCAACATGGAAAAGTTGCTCTTTATTATGCAACCTCCTGAGTGTGTTGTCCCCAGGTATTTATAACCATGTCTCACCAATAACATAAACTCTCGCGGTTCCACAGACATTACAGAAATGACTTATTTCTTCCTTTCTTTGTTTTCAAGAGCACTGGTTTCCAGACTAATTTGATCTGTTAAATTGCACATACGTGAACAGCTGCTGAAGCAGCAAAGCAGTGATTCACATACTGTCATGTGAAAAAGAAACTGAATCCACTTTTGACTCTTCTACGATTTTATTAATCTGAACCTGATACAACTGTAAACAAAAAACAAAACATAATACATAACACTTTGTCTAAGTTTGAAACTAAACCCAAATTGAAAAGCGATGCGTGAGTATTACTACATCCTTACTCCCAGAAATGAAGATGTTAAGACGCAACCAAGTGCCGCTCATCAAATATATTTAATTAACTGATCATCAGCAGGTTTGACTGATAGTTTAAGCAGTTTGTTGGTCTGACGCGTTTTGGTGTGAATTAACACAATGCCAGTGAAGAAAGAGATCAGCAATGACCTTAGTGAAGTAACTGCTACAGCCGATCAATCTGAGAGGGGTTATAAGGTAATTCCTAAACAATTAAGAGCCCATCGCTCCACTGATTTTCACAGGAGTGGAAGTCTGAGACAGCTGAGAGCAACGTCAGGATACATTTTAGTGAGAAAATTACACAAAAACACATGAGCTGAATCTGAAAGTCCACAGGTCTCAGTGTTACATTTTATTGGTCTTCACAGTACAACTAGAAGACGTCTAAGCTTCTTAAAAATAACATGACACCACAGCATAGATTTGTAAAGTTACATCCCAAGAAACTATTAGACTTATTAAATATAGTCATTTTGACAAAAGGGACCAAAGCAGAGATGGCTGGTACTGACGCCGTCTTTGGTTAAATATATCAGCACAAATACCACCTACACAAGCTGTCAAGCACAGAGGTGGGAGAATGATGATTTGGGTTTATTTCACAGCCACTGAGTCAACCATCAACTCTGTATATCAAAGCTAGAGTCAAATGTGAGGCCATTTATCAAACACCTAAAGCTTGGGTTAAGATTGTACGCAGGACAATAATGACATCATTGTTGTCATTATTGTCCTGCGATAATGAAATTATTGCAGGGTAATAAATCTACAACAAAATGAATGAAAATTTAAAAAAAAACAATGTGTTGAAATGGCCGAGTCAAAGTTTAGACCCAAACTGCTTTGAAATGCTGTGGTCGAACCTAAACAAAGCTGTGCACAAACAAATACCTGCAAACCTTAGTGGAGTGAAGCAGTGTTATAAACAAAAGTGGAGCCAAATTCCTCCACAACAACATGAGCGGCTGATTAACTCACACAAAATGATTAATTCAAGTTATTGATGATGAAGGTGGTTCTAAAGCTATAAAATCATGATTAGATTTTGGCTTGTATTGAAGTTTTGTTAAATAAACAGGTGGTTTTATTTACCTGAGTAAGGGCCAGGAGATTTTTTTTTTTTAATGTAAAAGCTTAGAAGGTGTATTTTCATTCTCAAATGACTGTACGACTGCCTGCTGCTGTCTCATTTTCTAAAATCAAACATTAGACCAGTATTATTATTTTCAGAATGCTGGTGTGAATATTATTATTAATTTGAAAGGCATTACATGACTGATGTCAATACTTTTTTGATGGGGTTCACCTCCTCCTCCTCTTACCTTTCCCGAGCCCGGCGAACACCCTCTCGCTCCACCAGGTCCGAGCTGTCTCTGAGGCCAGCTGTGTCACTCAAGAGGACAGGGAAGCCACCGATGTCCAGTGCTGTTTCCACCACGTCTCTGGTAGTCCCAGCAATGGGAGACACAATGGCTGCGGGTCTTTGACCTGGATTTCCAAAAGGTTAAACCGTTAAACTATTGACGTTTTAAAAAACCAGACAAGTTTCCATACCGTCAACATTTTTTGTCACAAGCCCACTCTTTCTTAAAAATAAAAATAATAATAATTCTGTTATATGATAATCACATATCAGCATAAATCCACGAATATAACGTGTCCTCGAGTATCCCTCAGAAAAAAGCCGCCAGCTCATTAAATGTCCGTGCTGTTTGGATGTGAACCCCGACTGCAGAGAAAACTAAAAGAACAGGAAATGATAACAGGATTGTATCTGAAAATTGACAAATACGCTCATTAGTCTTTTAGGAAACTCTGACGATTCCCTGCCAAGCTTCTGGTTCGGAGAGTTTATAAAAACTAATTGTTAATGGCTTTAGGAAGCAATATCCTAGGAAACAATATGATAAACATAAGGTACTGAAAACACAAAAGTCCCATTAGGTTGACATCACTTGTGTAAACACGAGCAGAAAAATGAATAGATGTGGTTCACAAGTACAATATTTGAATACAATTTACAGATGATGAGTTATTACTCATATCTATGTACATAATTCTTTACTGATCGCTACTATGTTAGTATATACTGCAGTTTATCCCTGAAAACCAGTGAGATTTTGGTCCATAATTTAAAAAAAAACAACTCAGATTGGTAAAATGTCCTCAACTTTTCTGTATTTTTAGGGAAAGTTATCAGCTCCTCCTTGGAAATAGCAGTTATGACAGTTATAACATAGCTGTCCATTATACAACGCAAAACTTCCATTAAAGGAACCTAAAATCCACCTGATGGGGAGGATATTGTGAAGTACTGACAGACTGATCAAGTGGTCAATGGTTATTTTAACAAAAATAGAATTCCAGTTAAGTTTCAGAGCAAGGCTGCTGTGGATCAGCACAATAATAGATTTATTTAACTAACGGAGACAACACATACTGGCCAAATTTAAAAAAATTATACATGGTATCAGCCACAAACATCAGCTATCATTTACCCTAGATAATCAGTATTAGTTACTAAAAAACCCACATGTGTTGCTCCTCATCAGATACCCATGAACAGGATCTGAGACTGCTCTGTAGATTTTAAGGAAAGAACGACTTCTTGTAAAAAATGAAAACTTTTTGACTGGTTTTCAGATGAGCTCCCGATGACAGCCTCGACTTGCACCGTATATTCAAGTCAGACTGCTGCTTCTTTCTGGGTTTATTCCTCCTCCACAAAATCTTATCTGCCAAGAAAATACATTTCTTTTGTGCATGGAGCAAAGTATTTGCATTTAAATGGATCCATTCAGATTCCAGGAAGACATATCTCACTTTATTTCTTCTTGCAAACGCTCTCCGACAAAAATATAATTCAATACTAAGGTCTGTCTTTCGATAATGACAAGCATATTTTAATCTTAATCCCATCATCGTGTGGGTGTGGGTGCTGGTTCTCTAAGCTCTTACAGAGTGTGTTGAGGAGGCTGCTTTTCCCTGCGTTGGTGGCTCCTGCGATGACCACCTGGACTCCACTGCGAAGCCGCTCGCCTCTTCTCTCGTCTTTTAGGTGTCCCACGATCTCTGCCTGCAGATCAGAGACTGAACGGTCCACTGTTGAGGCCGGCAGACAGAAGACAGGCATCCAAGGGAACAAGAAATGACAGTTGTGTTTAATTTCACGGCCTTGAAAAAAGGGATTTCTGTCATGCACGTGGGTGAAACATGGGTCACGGCTAAAATGTCAAAGAAAAAGTTTTAAACTTGGATAAGTTACTTCTTTAAAATATTAACGACAGCTGTTGCAGCAATTAGAAATATGAAATCAAAGATAGCTTGCAGTAGGTCTGCAAAAGGAAATGGTGCGTGTTTATGCCAGCTTTTCTATCTCTGGACACAAGTCTATTATTATTCACGGCTCTGAGATGTGAGGCAGGGTTCTGTGGCACCAAAACAAACAATTGTTCCCAGACTTTATTGTTTTGAAACTTCACGACATTTGAGGTTTCTGAAGAGCACTGGCAGTACCAGACAGCAGGCGACGGACTCCAGGGGAAATCCCTCACTCTCGCTCTCACATGCACACACGAATACTGAAAATAGGAAGTCTGGGCATTGCTGCTACTGTCAGAACTATTCCTGACGGATTTTGTTTGAAGGCGACACACATGCTACCCCTCTGGTCTTCTCTCCACACTTCGGAGGGAAAGAGTCTTCTGAGGAGGTTCATGTCCACGGTTTCTTCCTTCAGTGCAGAAAACTGTTGGCGAAAACCAGCTGGACTTTTCTCTCTTTACAGAGCAAAAAAAAAAAACAAAAACAAAAGAAAACAAAACCTTCCTCATCTTCCTCTAAAACCCAGAGGACCACAGAGCTGTTCAGGACGGAGGTCTTACCTTGGTCTAGGACCCCCTCCTCGATGAGCTCATCCTCGCTGAAGTCTATGAAGGCCTCGACATGGGCCAGGCTCTGCACAAAACCGGAGAAGAAGGAAGTCATGTGACTGAAAACTGTGGAAAATACAAGGTACTTTAAACGAATAATCCACTTTTGTACAAGTTTAAAGCATTACAGATGTGTGGTGCAGGCGCCGTCATGATCATACGGTGATATTTTGAATGATGTGATGCTTGTTCGAACATGAATGAATCAATTACTTAAAACATGAAGCCTTCGAGGCAAAAAAAAAACAGTTTTAGAAACTAAAAGAAAAGAAATATCACTAAATAAAAAAGAAAAATAAAGGGAAATATTAATGACTACATCTTAATATGTGCCCACAGGGGAAAAAAAAAGAAAAAAAATCAATTTTTTATATTTTTATGTCTCAGGTATAGTCTTTTTATGCAGTATGGGATTTTACATTTGCAATAATCACTTAAGACTTTGAAAATCTTCTATTATTTGAATCTATGAAACCTTAAATTGGTCACATGTGAGAAACTAAGACAACCATTAGAGGCTGTTTCATTTTTTGTATTAAAGCCTAGTCGATATCTGCAGGACGTTAACCAATATATATTGATATTTGACATTACTGTGAGCACGATGGACTGAAAGTCAAATTCATCTCAGTTGATACACAAAAGAGAAGAAGTACTGTGATTTCTGCCCACGTTCCTGAGTATATTCATCTGCTAAACTAAAAGTTTTACCCTGTGCAGGTATTACCTTTATAATTAATTTCCTCATTAAAAAAACGGCTTCAAGATAGAATAATAAATTAGTTTATCCAGCAAGGTTCCTCTGTGATCTTAGGAGTGTGCATCAGGACTCTTGAAAAAATACAGGTCAAAACAGATTTGATGCTCCTAGAAATCTGTATTGATGGCAAAAACTGGCTGGGCTTCAGCAATTCTTTGCTACTTTCCTCTTTTCAAACTTTGATGTTTAAGTGTTCACACATCTATTCGCACGGTGTATCTACTATATTCAATTTTCAGCACTAAAGCTCAAGTCTTCCTCTTTATCGAAGCCTCAACTCCCATCAGATCTAGTTCAAGTCTTGCTGAAATTTGACCTCGCTTCCACATGTTTGTAAATTTATCTGAATTTCTACTACAGTGCAAGAAGTGCCTTAATATCTTCCCCTCAACATCTGTATCTTGATTAACGCTGCGGAACATAAACACAATAGTCGTAAAGCTGCACAAACACAGGAAGCATCTGATTCTCAGGCTTTACCTGATGCACACATGCAGGAGGTCAGTGATTGAAAAAAAACTGCATTGTTTAGGTGTCAAATCACAACGCAACCCCTGCCATCATATAGATTTCATACCGATTAGGTTCTCAGAAATCCGAGTCCATAATAATAAAACGTTTTAACTGGCTCTGGGAATCAGTTTGCTGACATGCAGCTCAGGAAAGTTTCTCAAGGGAGACGGTATTTGGATTGGCTGGTAAGTTCTGGTGCCAGTGTTTTACTCCACAAAACAGTTCACAGGAAGGAGAATCTGGCCTGGTTCCACTGAGCTGAAGTATTCACCTGTGGACCGTGATCTCCTGCTCTGAACTGCGTTGGCAGAGTCTGTGTGCGATTGTGTGAAATGGCTGATCGTTGGCAAATTCTTCATAATTGGCACCTGCCACAGAAACACCCAAAACATAACAGAGACACATGTACTACATGTACTGGCAACATTAAAAACAGGAAGTTTCCAATTCCTTCAAAAGCAGCTGTAGAGTACCAAAAAAAAAAAAAAAAAAAGGAACAAAACATTGTGTGCGAGGTGTGACCTACAGCTCAGTACTGGCTGGTTGTTTCCAAACTCTCTTGAGGGAAAGCTCCAAGAGTTCAGTTTGTTTCTACTCTCAAACTCACTCTGATTTAGAGAGAATCTTTTCATTTTTGACAGAAACCCCTTAAAGCCTGCATTTTAGCTGTAATAATGGGTAACATTAAACACCATCGGTACAAGAAACAAGTCAAATAAAAAGAGGTTTTTGAGCCAGAGGATTATTCGGCTCCATTGTTGCAGTAGTCATTCGAGTCACGTCAAAGATTGATTGTAGATGCTGTGGGCAGGAAGGATCTCTGGCAGCGTCTGTGTTGCAGCGGATCTGAAGACGCCTTTGACTGAAGACACTGAGGAGGATGCTCAGGATTGTCCATGATCTTCTTCAGTTGATCAAATTCTTTGCACAATCAGCTCCAGGGGCTCCAGGACAGAGCCAGCCAGACAGAGTCCATCTTTATCAGTTTATTCAGTTTCTTTAAATAACTGGGTCTGATGCTGCTCCCCCAACAGATGACTGCAGATGTGACTGAACTCTCCACAACACCTCCACCACCTCTACTTCTTCTTCCATGATGGAAAAACTATCTGACTTAATCCAAGGGCTGTCCTTTTTTTTAAATCTTGCTACCAAAACAACATCTAAATTAAGAACTGCCGTACGCCCCCCCAAGCTTTGCAAGATCACCCAGATCACAACAACATGGCACTGGCCGGTGATGAAGGTGGCTTGGCTGGAACAGCGGCTTCCCCTGCTGCTGCCAGACAAGCAGATGACAAATTAACAGTCGTCCTTCCAACCGTCTTCCTCCTAGCAGTGGCTAGTAGTCCCCAGACCCTTCCAGGCCAACTCCGAGCCGATAACGACAATTAACAGAACAATAAGACATCTAGTCATTAAAAGAATTGTTATACTCTCGTAAATCTTAACCCAGTCCTTGTGGTATTACCTCGTTCCTTCATTGCCCCAGAGGTCATCTAAGGAACTGGCATTGGCATCAGATCTGAAAAACAGATGTCGCTTCTCTCAGACACGACAGCTGCCTGCTTGTCCTTACAGGAGGAAAACCTCCACATCTGTGTTACGAGGAGCCCTACCTGCTTCAGTCTGTGGCTCCAGTCCTGATAGAGACGTCCCAGGTCTCCTGACATCTGTCTAAGAGCCTGCCTCCGCTGGGCCTCCGTCTCTGCGTGGATCAGATCCCCAAGCCCTTCCACCTTCAAAAAAACATTGTAATAGATATCAAAACTTTCCAACTAAATTATGTAAGCTACTTTTACATAATTATTGCCTAATACATTATTTTGAACATACTAATGACATTAAAGTAACCCACTATCCTGTATAATTCACATGATCATGGACGCATGATACTTTGGATTAAGTGTATGCTGCCTCCTTTACCTGCTATTATTTAGATAAAGCGTCATTCATTTTTGTTAAATTAAAGTTTATTTTATCTCACAATTTCATCCATTTCTGAGGTGAGAAAATAGTGTTATTCACTTCTACTCAAAGGAGACACTAATGTTTTTCAAAAGACCATCATCTATAGCTCTGATTGTTGTATTTATCAAAAATGCCATAGGACAAAAAATGTAAAAAGGTGTTTCTTTGATTTTTTTTAACTGTTTGCATTGTATAGAGATGAAATTCCTGTACTAACATATCTCTGAAAAGTTCATGACACACAAATATACAAAGATCTGATTCAATGCATTTTACAAGTTCCTCTTGACCTGCCTCAGTTAAACCCAGTTTTCCGGCTTGAAAAGCCCTCCGCGTGAACTCCCCAGCTTCAGCAGGTCTCACGCCAGGCATGCTTCCTGTAAAACACACATACACACACACGTATATATACACAAACAAAAACATGAACGAATAACAAGACTTACATATATATCCCACATAAACAGAGAAGGATCAAACATGGGGTCTGTATGTCACTCAGGGTTCACTAGGAATGAAAACAATCACACCTGCAAGTTATCATAAGTTATGTGTGCATTGTTTTCTTGAACATATTTCACATGTCACCTTGTGATAATGGTGAGCAAAAAACCATCTGGGACATCCGGGTTATGAGCTATAATAAATATTGCATACTATTCTGACTGGATGCTATCAACATGATCATATTCTCTCTTTTAGTTTAAAAACATAATAATTATTTAAAATCTCTAGTAAAGCTCCGTGATGTTGAACTATCCAACTGTTTTTTATAAATAAAAATCTTAATACACAATTCACAAGCTTCTTCTTTACACGATACAACACTGCCCTCTAGGAGGCCACGAGGGGAACTGCAATGAGATAATCCCCTCAGTCAATGGATTGCCATGCTTGCCAACCAACATATTTTAAGCATCTTAGAAATTGGAATGCTCATATGAAATTTCTCTTTTAAGTCACATTGATGGACAACCACATGACACGATCATATATTCTGTTGAGAATTCTTTGAAAGGCTTTGAGTTTGGGAAGTTAAGGCTCTTCAACACACGTATCAGAGAGACCCATTAAAAGTGGGGTTGCATTTCATAATAGTTTATATTTCTGTGTTGAGTTGTGGAAATTTTAGTTGTTACCTAAAGCCTGTAAGACAGCCGTGATGACAGCAGGACCTCCGTGGATGTGGAACTCCACACTGTCTTCTCCTGTGAAACTATGAGGAGCTGATGATATAAGAAGAAAGCAGCTTAATATGTTGAATATTGCTTATTGGCCATTCTTACGGTGTATTCTTGTAACTGAGATAAATCAGATGAATTTCTCTTTTTAGGCAATGAGACATTTTCAAACCCAGAGATGGGGCTTAACATCTCTTTTTAGTCATAATAGGATTCTGTATACCACACTTTTGTATTTTCTCATCTAAGAACACGTTTTCATCATTGTGTATGTTTTATGTGACATCCATATTATAGTCTGAATGGTTTATTTTAGAAAAATACAAACATGAGTAATGTTAACATATTTTTCTTGAAAATATTTATCTGATTTGCCAGATGAAGACAAAGAAAAAATAGATGAATTAAATGTGATTATTCTTTGAAAAGAAAAAAATTAAATGTTAGCAAGTTAAAGGTTAGCACACCTGGGAACCAGAGGACTAGCCCCCGGTCCAGTACTTCTTTGGAGCGGGGGTCAGTAATGCTACGTAACAGGGCTGTTCGTGGAGAAGGCAGACGCTGCGTGAGTCCAGCCATGAACCTCAAGGCTGTGACTGAAGCAGGACCACTGACACGAACTACAGCCACCCCACACCTGCCGTGACCTGATGACAACGCAAAGATGGTGTCAGCATCTCCCAGCCCAGCTGAGACTCCATCAGAGGTGGACAAAAGTCGATAAGAGGAGACTCTTCCACTAAAGAATAAACACAAAAATAATAATGATAATAAAAACTAAATAATACAAATCGGAATCTTATATTTACTTTGACTTTTCTTCGAAGACAGAATGAGCCCAAGATATACACATAATGACACATAAATGTTTGCACTTTAGGCCTGAATGTTTTTTTTAAAAAAAGTTGGCCACAACAAATTAGGACTAAATAAACAGGTAATGTAAATTAATGATTGTAATGATTATTTTGTAACCATGAAATAGTCTCTGAGGACCAAAGGTGGGTGGAGGAGCTCCAGTTTGTGAATGTATGTGTGAGAAAATTATTGATATTTGTAAAAATAATGTTTTTTAAAATAAAAACTGGAAGGGATTCACCTATTTCTCTCTCTACAGTGAATAAAATCATTTATTGATTTCATCTAATGTACTAGTTAATATATAGTCTTTTCTTTGACAAGCCAAAGAACCTCCTGTATATATAAGGACAGGAGAACAAAATGTTTTTGAAATTAAGCCAATGAATTATATTTTTGTTGGTCTATTCTCTTTTGTAGACACACAGTACATCAGTGAAAACATTTTTTAATTGTCATTTTAAACCGTAAATACAAGAATGTCATTAGTTGGAAAAGAAAACCAAAACCAAGACACATAAATTTTAGTTGAAATATTAAAACAAACCTTGTCTTGCGGGCGTGTACCACAGATCTCCACAAACCCCGACAGATAGGTGGGAGTGTCAACATAATAAAAAGATATTTAACTCAAAGTTTTATTTATTTGCTGTTTGTGCAGACTAACATTTAAATATCCTCCCTACCGTTAGAAATGTCATTGAAGCAAACTTTCACCCTTTCGGATAGTTCGAAAACACAGTAACAAACTGTGAAAAGTGAAAGTCTATCAATTGAAACTAAAAGCAATGTCTCATTTATCTTTTAACAAAATTAAATAAGAAACTACGAATAATTTTCTCTAGTAACTCATCTCACTGCTGTCGGTTTGTTGTTTCTCTGGGTTGTGTGTGATTGGTCAAAAGCCCTCGTGACGTACACCTGTGCTCAAATCTCATTTGTTCCGAAATTGTCAATCTTCACAAAGACCCGCCTTCTGTGCGTCGAAAAATGTAGTCCGTAACAGCAAACCAACGATAATCCTATAGTTCCAACCGGTTTCTGTGTCCATAAATATGCCCCCATCCATCCATCCATTCATCCATCCATCCATCCATCCATCCATCCATCCATCCATCTATCTATCACATTTTATCATAACTGTTGCATCATTTCCATTTATTAAAAATAAAATTTACATAAAGGGACAGCTGTGTATCAGTGGGTTGAGATTGGTTTTCCCCTAACTGGAGGGTTGGTGGATTGATCCCTAGCTCTGTCACTTGAACCTCTAATTACCCCCCAAAGCACTCGGTGGGGTATGAGCATAGAAATCAAAGAGTTGATTTCTGTTTATAAAGTGACTAGAAGTGATCTAGTGTGTGTTTGCATGAATGAGTAAATTAGAAACAGATTGTAAAATGCTTTGTAGAAAACGGATGAGCCAGACAAGTGTAAGTTTTTTCCATTACGTATTTCCACTTACCATAAAGGTTTTGAACAAGAATGCACAATGCAAATGCTGATGATGAATATGCATATTACTGATCTATCTGATAACCTGTCTGTCTGTCTGTCTGTACATAAATCAGGTTGTGAGATGAGATTTTAGATAGATCTTACCCATCTTTTACATATTTCTTACTTTTACTAATACAACACCCCTACCTCTTTAGATGTTCTAATCAAATCATTTAAGGATACATTTTGCAACACAATATGAGAGACATCTGAGTATTAAATGTAAAAAAAAAAAATTAAAAATTACTCCTAAACATCTGTTTTATCTGTATCTGAATCTGTTGTTTGTACTAGTTGATACTTTAAAAAAAAACAAAAAACAATTTTATGACTTTTTTCGTGAAATAGTTATTAGGTTCTGAAACTGACAGTGCTATTATTATCGCCATAGCCTATGAGCATTTGCATAATAAAATGCGAACACACAGTATAGACTACATGTGCACTGATGTGTGAGCTCCACTAAAATGCCTTGCAGCTGTCAGCCCAGAGGGTGTTGAATAAGCAGAATATCTGCTCACATATGAGGTTTTCTAGTGTTGTGAGCCATACGTGGGGGAGGGCTGCCAACCCGCCTGTGTCGCCGCACAGAGCAACAAGACATCCAAGAGAGATGGCCAAGAAGACAGACATTGTGAATATACTGAAAAGACTCGGTCTTAGACCCTAGAGCAATCCCCAGCCTTGGATTTTAATTGTTTACGGACCACACATGACAGCTTGTGTGCTACAGCTGATCATTGCCTTGAACACACTGAACAAAACCTGCTAGGAGCATCACATATCTGATTACAGGTGATGGAAACTGCCCAGACTTTACCAGTGACACATCATGTGACTGAGTCTGAACCATAAATGTTTGTTTTGAACAATGTGTGTGTGCTCAGGGTGTAGGCCACCCTTGAAACAAGGTAGACTACCGTTTGCTCATTTTCAAAGGTGCAGCAACGGGCAAACATTACCACGCAAACCGCTGTGTAAATAGCCTTTACTGCTTGTTGTGGCTGGATGACACAAGATCAAGCAGAGCAAACAGTACACAGCTGGACCCACTGTAATGTGTGAGTGACGTAGGAGTGACATTACTCATGCATGTACCTGAATATCGATAAAAAATTTCATCTGTGAAGATATTTTTTGCATGTATAAATTACAGTTATTTTAAGCTTGTAACACAGGATGGTGCAGTCGCTTTCACATGGAGCAGCAGCCTACCTGCTCTGCTGCATATAACACCTGTCTGATTGAAGACGATTATCAGTGTTATTATTATAATGATATATTTTTGTCTTTCCTGATCCTTTTTTTTAAAAAATCTCAGCCTAATACAAAAATGCTGTCTGCAGAGGTTACTGCGAGGTGATAGTAATATATTTCACTGGGAGGTGGAAATTCAAGGTCATGCATGTTTAATATTGCTATTAAGATATTAAAAGGTTAACAGGGGGATGGAGGGTTTGTAATAATAGATACTTTGCATGACTTCGGGGTTGAGATAATTCCTCAATTAGCTTTGCAATTTGCTGCTGTGATCTAGAACAATTAATCAATTATCAAGCTCCTCTTGTTAGACATTGTAAGGTGAATGCATGTGATGTGTGCGTGCGTGCGTGTGTGTTTGCATGTCTGTCGCCCCCCTCCCTTCTGCTCTCCCCCCTCCCTCCCGCTCTTTGTCCCTCCTCTTGTCGTCCGTGGACCGCGCTCCATCCATCCAGGCAGCCACGCATCCTGCTTCAGACGTACCACCAGGATGTTCCACCGTCACGCCGACAACCTTCACTTCACTTTCACACACATTTAACCCTTCCCCTGGACCCCTCCGCCGGCCGCCCCGCGACACCCATGCTCGGCTCCCCTCCTGAGATGAGATACCGCTGCACGATTTCCCGGAGAAGATCTTCATCCTGCGTCGCTCCTCCTCGCTGATAGAGAAGAGCATGCCCGACACGGGGACGGCCGCGGCAGGCGCCGCGAGTGCGGCAGCGGGCGCAGCCGGTGCCGCCGCCTCCGGAGACGGCTCCGAGGGCTCCCGGCACCGACACCGACCGCAGCAGGGGGACGCCGAGAGGCCAGAGACGAGCGCTGCCCCTCAGCAAAGCTCCTCCGGGGTGCTGGGTGAGTCTCGTGGGTTTGTTTTTGGGCTCCGGACGATGCGGTTTGATGTGGGAGGAGAGGACCGGACAGGTGAACGTGATGTTCAGCGCAGCTCTTTTGTCTCCACGAGCGCGTCCCAAAACAGGGAAATTTCCACACCAGAGGCTTGTAAACAACGCTTTTGACTTGTGTAGTGTATTTACACAGCTAATGATTGATTTTTCTTTTTTCTTTTTTCCATCTGAGCTAGTTTTGACCTTATTGTTGATAATTGTATGGCCTATTAGCCCACATCGTGCTCTAATTTTCACAGTGACTATAATATTTTAAATTGAGCTTTATTTGCTTCATAGCATCATTAAGAGCTAGCAAAGCTATGAATGGCTGCTAGTTGTTTTTCTGAATGGTTTGCCATTTCTTGTGCTCCCTAACCCTAACCCCAGTGTACTCTAGATCACACAGAACACCAGTTTCCAGGTTATTGGGTAGCCCACAGACAGCCAAGTGCTTGTTTTGCTATTTTAATTAGAATTAAGCTATCTTGACCCTGTATGAGATTAAGATGATAATGTGATCATAATATTTATGTTTTTATAAAGTAGAATTAAGGTGGTTTCTGCATATGCTCGCTGATATGGACAGGTCACAGTTCATTACAAGATTTGAAAGTGAGGCTATTTTTGGACCAGACTACAATATTAGCTCCTGTTGGGAGCCTCAGCTGTGAGCAGGATTGTTTTCCTGCATGCAGGGTGCAGAGACGGCCTCTGTGCTCCCCGTGAGTACTGCTGCAGAGTGATGCAGTGGAGTAGTGGGCTGTCAGCACATGAACACTCCTTTCCACACTTGGCCGAGGTAACCCGAGCAGGCAGCGGCTGACTGGAACGGCACACTGATGTCATCCTCTTAAGAAGGTGGCACTACTGGGTGTTTCAGTGGGTCACAGTCACAATGGAGGGTCGCCGGAGTGAAGTTCAGTTCAGTTTTACTGACACTTCATTAGTTGGGGGCAATAATGGCACAAAGAGGAGGGCTGGGTAGTCTGAGGATAGAGGCAGAAATGTTTGTTAACTTCCGACTTTACAAGTTCAAGTTCGAGGCCTTTATTGAAAGGGGCAGTGCTGGAGGCTGGCATCAAGCTTGATAAATGATGTGAAGTCAGAACTTGTGCTGCATATGTTTTATCCATCCATCCGTTTTCTAGACCCGCTGAATCCATTTCTGGGTCACGGGGGTCTACTGGAGCCTATCCCAGCCCATCACAGGCGAGAGGCAGGGGTACACCTAGACAGGTCACCAGTCCATCGCAGGGCCACATACATAGACAAACAACCATTCACACACACTCACACCTACGGGCAATTTTCAGAGTTCCCAATCAACCTCACATACATGTTTTTGGACTGTGGGAGGAAACCGGAGTACCGGAGAGAAAACCCACGCAAGCATGGGGAGAACATGCAAACTCTCTTTCTGTGAACCCTCTTGCTGTAAGGCAGCAGTGCTAACCACTAAGCCACCGTGCTGCCCCATATGTTTTAGTAACAAAAACAAGAATGAGCATTTGTTTCTTTTACACAAAGAATAATGGGTGTGTAGAAAATCATGTTTATAGTTCTGACAGAATGATATCAGTAATGCGTTGGCTGCCTGTCAGTGGTGAAAAACAAACTTCTTTGTTGGGCCAACAAACTCACTGCTGCTTCAACTTTTTAAAAATCTCAATGCAGGATTAAAAATGATCAATGAATCAAGGAAACAAGAATGCATGGGGTCATGCACTTCTTCAGATTTACTGTAATTCAAGTAAACGCCCCAGAAGAGTGAGGTTTATCCAGTTGAGGAACATATAAAGCTTTTATATGAAACTACTGTGTTTAAAACAGCACTGAGAACTTTTTCATATTAAAATATCAGTTTCAGTTGAATTTAAAGGAATATGTGTTAACTTTTGGGACGTGTCCCTGCTATTGGCAACAACCAACCAAAGTAACTTTAGACTACCAGCCCAGTTGCCTCTTGTTGACATCTGTGTATCGGTTTGCAGCACCATGTCACACATCATCATGATGAAACAGTGAACATCATGGCAGATTGTAATAAAAGAAAAAAAATGAGAGCATGAGCAATCAAGAGACCAAATGAGAGTATGTTTTGGACGGTTACGTAAGTTGTACTTAACCTCCTTGCCTGCTGGGGGACCCACTGAGTTAATCATGACAAAAGTTCCCTAATGAGTATTTAAATCATGGAAAAATATGGACATGCAGACAGGTCAGTATAGTTTATTTTTAATTTTTACTATATGCCATATGGTAGTTATACATGGAGATTGTTATTTTTGCTCACGTCTTCCTTGAAAAAGATAACGTAGATGGTGAAAAAAAGTATGTTGGGTCATAACTTTTTTCATCGGTCGGTATTTATTCTGCATTAGCAGACATGTGAGTTAAGTCGGCCATGTGTGTCCTCGTTGAACATATTTATCCACATTTTGCACAGTATCCTAACTTTATGTGGAAATAATAAGAGTTTTCTTTAAGCAGTGCATAGGTATAAAAAGCAAAAGAATATCCATCCAGAACGTGTCTCTATAAGAAAATATGAATCATAAAGCAATAAAATGAATGTAGACAGTAGCCAATACATTATTTAAGGACCCATGCTCCTTTTTTTTAAGTTTGGTAATTTAAAATAAAGCACCTATTGTTAAGACTCAATAAAGTCTTCCTTAGTTTTTATCCTTTTTAATGAGAAAACTTCTATCAAATAATGAAAAAATGAAGTGCAGAGATGATAACATAAGTGATAGAAAGGACCATATCTGTTCAAGACCTTCTGCATTAAAAACTTATCAGATATATAGTATTAAGTATTTACAATAGAGACCCTCCTGCTCTCTTGAAACCTCCTGCTCCTGTCAGTCTGGGCGCTTCCTTGCATCGTTTATGAGCAATCGGACCTCAGTGGGATTACCACGATACCTCATAACCGCCCTCACACATGTCTGTCTCAGTCAGCCGGCACAGTGGATGGGAGGCAGAGCGACTTCTCCACCAAGCTGAGACTTTGGTGGCAGTCTGGGAGGATTTTCCTCTCCGGAGGCTTGGATGCTCAATTGTCTCCTTCCATATTTACCTAATCCCCCCCACAGCAGACCGCGATGACTTTGATCCTCTCAGCCATCTTCCTTTGTAGCTATGGCACTCGCAAGTCTGTGTTTCAAGGATTAATTAAGAGCCCGTCGTTAGAAAATGCAACATAAAAGTCACACCAATTAGACCACGTTCCCTGTGAGGCCAGCGTTGATAAGATCCTGCGTTGTGGAAATGAGGTCATGTATTTTCTGGTTGCTCTGTCAGCCAGCTCAGTTGTGTGGGACATGTGGGGAAAATCAGTCTTGATTTGGAAAAAGATGTGCTGTTACACCAATCTGATCTGGATTAAGGAAATGTATATTTTTTTAAAGTCCTGAATTTGAACTTTAAATGAATCCAGTTTTATCTTTTGGGAAATGTTCTTAAAACAACTGAATGGATGGAAATGGATATTCTTTTATAATAGCTCTGACCTAAGCATTTAATTGCCAATTTCAAAAACATTCGGGAATGAAAATATGTGATACTGTGATAATAAGCCCATCTGTGTCATGAACTAATTATTAAGCTTTGTTCTGCTTTCCCGTATAAATATAGGTAATTCCTTGCTCCATGACCGTAGAGGAGTAAGCAGATTTAGCATTTAAAGATGCAGTATGAAATTCTCTTTTCATCCCTGTTCTGATCTGAAAGCACAACGCCTTTGTGAGGCAGCGTTGGTATTCTGAGAGTCTTTTTTCCTCCATGTGAACTTGTTTAACTCCATCCTTGATTCTTGACATAAACACTCGCTCTTTACAGTCTGCAAAATGCATGAGGAAAATGCATCGAGCAGCGATGTGCACTTTCAGTTCTCGCGGTTTCTTCTGCCGTCTCTCTTTACTCAGTGTCTCAATTGTTTTTCTTTTTTTTTAAATGCAGATATGTGAGGATAGCACTGGAAAGGAAAAGTGTCGTTATGAACTGTCTAAAAGAAGAGCTGTTTATGGCTGTAGCAGACGGGCCGAGCCCATGGTTTTCCCTCCCAGTGCTTTATAAATTAGGGAGCTGATGAATGCTATGCAGTTTGATGTGATGCCAGTGGTGCGTTGCGCCTAATAACTCTGAGCGTAATGCCTGTCCTGTTGTTATTCGTTGGATGATCAGCCGATACGTTTCCTGTTCTTCCTGTCTTTCCTCTTCTGGGATAGATGCTGAGCTGATAATCAGCTGCAGGAGACGACCAGGAACATAACCCCGCTCTGCCCTGATCATGTTGCTGGTGATGTTTTAACTCTTTTTTAGCCTCACCTGCAGGGTCAAACATACTTCAGAGAAGGTTACTTTTAGTAAACTTCCTTTTTTTGGTGGAGCTTGATGCTTTATGACAATAGAAAAGACCTTCAAGTTGACTGTGGAGTGAAATGTTCTCTATCTTTACTGTGATTAAGCTTCATATTTATTCAAAGCAGTTTAATTTTAAATTAAAACCAGTGCAGCAAAGTGGGTACTAGATGATCATAAGCAGTCCTACTGTACAGTAACAATTCTTACTCTAAAGCAGGGGTGTCCAAAGTCGGTCCTCGAGGGCCGGAGTCCTGCAGGTTTTAGATGTTTCCCTGCTTCAACACACCTGATTCTAGTTAAAGGTCGGCATCCAGATCTGAACAAGTCTGTCAATGACACAGTCTCTTGTGTCACAGTGTGAAGAAGCAGGGAAACGTCTAAAACCTGCAGGACTCCGGCCCTCGAGGACCGACTTTGGACACCCCCGCTCTAAAGCTTATTTCTCATGGATAATCTGAGGATGATGCTAAAGTCTGTGCAGTGAGTAATCACTGTCTATTTGGAAGTATATCCACATAAACTGTACATTTATGTTCCCACAAACACTTGATTCATCAACTTGCGCACTAAAGAGGAACAGCAAAGCATCCATTTAATGTGCCGTATTGGTATCAATGCCAATGTGACCTTATTAGGTGTATCATGTTCTGGATATGACCTCACCAATCTGCATTAATTGCTTTCTCTGTCAAAATTCTGCACTTCTATCAGTTACAGTTGTTCTGTCACACTGGTCTGTCGACTATGTTGGTTTTTTTTTTTAGTGCTCTAAAAGTCTTCAAAAAGTCATTTTAATGACTTCCATTCAAGTTAAAGTTTCAAGGGTTTATTTTAAAAAAAAAAGTGGACGGCAGTATTTACAGTCTGCATCAGCAGATCAGCTGTGTCAGCCTGTACAGTTACATCATCACTGGTGAGCCTGCCACTCTTTTTTATGCCCATTTTGAAGTTGTGTGAGATTAAAGTTTATGGAAACTGCTGCATCAAAAAAACAACCCTGTGCATCTTTAAAGAATGGTTTCTGTGGTCACTTCAGGTGGATATGATGTTTTTAGAAAGAGTTGATGTGCAGAAGTCCTGAGGTGCCAAGCATTTTACTTACAAGGAAGAATCAGATATTTATATAATATAAAATAGTATAAAATATTGGAGTTAAGTCAACTCCAATGTTTTCCTGTTGATTTAACTTGATGGTACTTTTTTTGGGGACCAAAACTGCTTTCAATGTGAATTAAAGCAGTTTTTTTTTTTAATGGTTAGAACAGAATATGTCATTGCTGTAAAATGCCAATTAATATTCACTCCAGACGTAATATGTTAAATAGACAAAGCAAAAAAGTATTTTAAATAGGAATGGGCAGATTCAGAAATAAAAAAGTCGATCATCGGAAAAATGAGCAATCAATTATCGATTAATCGTCAGTTTTTTTCTTAAACATTTACCTGACAAAATAATAACTTTGTTTAAACAAAGGAAAACCAGTTTCACTAAGTCAGCGGAGTCTGAAGTTGTAAGCTAAACCTCAAATACTAAAATTCAAAAGCCGCCTGCGACATTTATAATGTAACACGAGCTAATGGTTTTTGTGAAACATGAAAACAGCCCAGAGACCGTCAGTCCAGCCATGAGAACACTCCCCACGGACCTCGCTCCATTCACTTTCTTAAAAAGAAAAATAAAAACAAGTGAACTGAGCGAGGTTCATGATATTTTTCCCAGTTATTTTAAAGTTCAACTGATCCCACAACAAATGTTATTTTGCTCATATCATATATGCTTTTGATTTCTAGACTAGCCTCGTGGTTCTAGTCTAGAAGACAATTATTTTGAGTACAATAAATTGCGCCCCCTGCTGGTACCTTTGGAACAGAGAAATTCAGCAAACTGCTTCATCCTCATTATATTGATCAAATTCCACATGATCGAAAAAAATCTTAATGATCAGTTATTGATAGTCGATTAATAATGCCCATCCCTAAATTTGAGCCTCTGAGAAGAGTCAGAAATATCAATCCACTTAAGTGATGCTCTAGATAGAGTCTCTACAGACAAACTGAAGTAATCTGAACTTTGTAAGTGTACAGAAAGTGTATAAAAAGGATTGATTAGACATTCATCTGCCTCCTTCATATAAGTCTGTACAAGTTGGCTACAGATGTTGCACTACCTACCTACCTACCTACTTGTCTATCTATCTATCTATCTATCTATCTATCTATCTATCTATCTATCTATCTATCTATCTATCTATCTATCTATC
>JAOWBL010000019.1:8840626-8883192 GCA_028564865.1 Zenarchopterus dispar | reverse complement strand
TCTATCTATCTATCTATCTATCTATCTATCTATCTATCTATCTATCTATCTATCTATCTATCTATCTATCTATCAGAAGCAGAGGAAATGAATTGTGTTCCTTTTACAGTACTTATTGCGATATCTGATTGTCAAATTATTGTAAACATATAAAACGACCCAATGGAGACCTGCCTGTACAAACAGACCTTTTTATACACTTTCTGTACACATACAAAGTTAAAATTACTGTAGTTTGTCTGCATGGACTGTATCTACACTATCACATAAGTCAAATGATATTTTTAAGTTAATTTTATTCATACATAAGTGTTAAAATAAGTGTACATGATGTGGATTTAATATTCAGCTGTAGCTGTTTTTTAAAGGTTTTGCTGAATGAAGGCTAATTACACAATGTTTTTGTATAACATTGAACGATCGTGCACTGAAAAAGAAGTATCTAAATCCTGTGCTCTCCATTTTTTTCAGTCTTTCTTTGAGGGCATTTTTTTTGTAAACAGTTGAATCATTTTCTCTGCTTTTTCGTATTATGTGCCCTGACTTCCTCGCTTCACCACCTGTTAGTCACCTTCAAGAAACCACATCCTTTTGTAGCACTCCAGCTATATCGATGCCTTTACCCAGATTCATTAGATATGCGGATGTTTTAGGAAGTTACAGACAATTTCCCTGAGATGTGATTAACCATCTGTCTTGCCAGTGGTGGTTTACTCGCCCTAGTTTCTCCAGTTTTTAATGGCTTAATCATATCATCCGTAATGCCTCTTTGCCTCTAGCCACCCAACTTCTAAATCTCTTTTTCCACCCTCTGGAAGTTTACGCTTTTCCATTTATAGAAATGAAGATTACCAAACTGTATGGAGGGAATGATAATGCACACCCCAGAGCTTCAAGCTTTTCAGAGAGAAGTGCTGCTGGTCTTGGCCGTATCCTGACGTACGAGACGTGTTTCAAGACTTTATCAGTGACATTTAGGCTCCCTTTTCTGTGATCAAACACACTCTTTGACCAGCCTTTTCATGTGCTACAGATATCGCATTACAGACAGGAAAAGTAAGATTGAAGTGGGTTCGGTCACCCTGTCCTTTACCGTCCATGGCTGCAATGACTAGGCTTGGATTTGATTTCTTTTTTTCTTTTCTTAGTTGCTAAGCACAGCCGGGAGAAATACAATGACCATAGCGAAGGAGTCTTTTTTTAGATTCGTTAATGGGGAGTTACTCCATAGCCGCTCTGCTGTCTTCAACAGTTTAAAAGGCAATGAAGTTAAATGTGGAGAAGTGGCTCACAAATGGACATATTATCTGTTTCACTGTTGGCACGGAGACAATCGATGAGAAACAAGGCAGTTTAAGTCACATGGTGTATGTTACCTGTACATTTTTTCTCTGTTAAGACACCCCCGAGTCGTTTTATTTGGCCATTATCCTCTTCGATGTGTTTGATAATGGTGAAGTCAGCGCACACTCTTTTCTCCTCATTACTCGCTAAATTGTAAATAAACCTCAGCACAAAGCAGCACTTTATGCTCATTTTCAGGCTGATTATGACTGAATATTACAGGACCGTTCTCTCGCTTCTCTCTCTTTGCCAGTTTTCACCCCAGTTGTCTGACTTTTTTTTGTTTTTTTTGTTTCGAGCTTTGTAATGAAAGAAGTCGGATTACTGCGTAACAGAAATCAGTTTTTATCATTGTCTAGCCTTGGTTGCAAACGTAGAGGAAGTAAGTCATGTCCAGCCCTGTGAAGGAAAAAAGGAAATCGCCTTTTTGCTTGTGTATTAACATAAAACCCACATCTGTAGATGACAGACAAGAGCTTAGCTGTGTGTCCTCTCCCTGAGAGATCCTCTCAGCAAAGGTCCTACCGTTTCAGCTCCTCTTGTTTAAATTTTTTTTTTTTGTGGTAAACATAATAGATGTAGAAGCATCACTCTCACAGTATTGCAGTATCCTCCCCAGATGTCCCATCTGTCACCTGGACACTGAATTATTTTTATGGATCTGTCCTCGTTGGCCTTCAGAGGGCTACAGACCGTGACCATTTTGTCCACAGCCCTGGTTCTGGATGCGGTCACTGGACCATGTGACTCCAGCTCTTCTTAAATAAAAACGGCATTTAGGTAGGTGAAAACAGATTCTACAACGTTGTAGAGGATCGTCTACATTTGCTCTGGAACAAAAGTTTTCTCCGGCAGTGATCGCTCAGTAAGGTCAGGTTTTGATGGCAGAACCAAACCTGGAATAAACGCTTCAGATATGAGGAAGGTTGACCCAGAAGGCTTTGGTTTTTAAAACTATTTGTCATCATTTTTGATTCAATCACTGAAGGTTTGTTAAGACAAGAGTGTCACTATGTTCATGGAGGACATCCAGATGCTCCCCCTCCCCTCCCCCCCGAACATCCTAATTCTTTTCCACTTCGATGGGAGACATGTCTATTGATTGACGCCTGTCTTAACCAATGGCTAGCCCTCATCACTTCAGTCATTGTCACGCTTCGAAGCTCAGCGTAGCAATCGGCAGTTTGTGCTAACGCAGCTGTTATTTCTGATTTTGCCACCAAAACGACATTTGAAATGGGATGCTGGTAGACAGGGCTAACTTTGATTGACATAAGGTGGCCATATTCCAGGTGGATTCTGGGGCTTATTTGTTTCACCTATTGGGTAAATTTTAGCATGGTGCCGCACATATGATGTAAGAAGCACTCTATGTAGTATTTATGAACAGACAACTGATAAGGTAACCTTAAGAAACTCAAAAAAAGAAAAAAGAAAAAACAAGGCTATACTAGATGTATCTTTACTTCAACAGAATTGTGTATTGTTACTTTAAAATTTTTGACTTTTTGAAGTAAAAGTTTCTGCCTTTTTTCTTGGAATTTATCCACCTACCCAGCAATTTTATTTATCATTCTTATCCACCATCATATGTGATGGTGTATTATTATGCTCTGTGTTATTATTGTGCAGGTGTGGACACAGAGACGAGGCGAAGTAAGGCAGATAATATGAGCAGAGAAAGGGCAGGTGTACCAGAAGGTCATTATGGCTGGTACTTATGAGTTTTTGTGTTACTGGGTGAAGGAAACAAGACATTGTAAAGTGCTTTGTTGAACAAAGATAAGGTTAAAAGGTATTATTAATTGTAGACCATTTACCATGTTGTTATCGGTCAGATCTTGATTTCTGTGTACGATGGCTTTTAAACTCTTAGAGAGTGTATTGAGAAAGCTTTGTTTGTGGGGTGTCTTGTGTTACCACTGCTGGCCTCACTGGCATTTCCACATGAGATAGAAAGATCTCAGTTTTTACTTTTCTCAAGTTCATTGATCACTGAAGCATCGGGGTTACGTTTGCTTGCGTCCAGGACTTTTTAAAGATGCAAGAATTTCTTAAAAATTAGTAAATCAAGTTTTAATGCACTTTAACTCGATCTAATGTTGAGCAGTTCTCTTCTTTTTTTAATGGGATGGTGTAATGTGGCTAGTGTGTGATTGGAGTAATGTACAGTAATTGCTGGTTCTTTTCAAGTATTGATCTGACTCTGAGTCGGCATTTTTCTTGTCCAGAGCAGATCATACAGATCAGCTGGTTAAGCCATCAGACTGGTTCAGGGTTATTGTATCTTTTCTTGAAACACATCTTGCTATAGATTGTTGTATTATTATAATGATTATTAAAGAGTTCCTGGGACAAAAGCATCAACTCGATCTTCTCAGACTTGCTCATATAATCCTATATTCCCTGCAATAACTTAGTTAACATTCACAAAAAAAGCCCAAAAACATTTTAAGCCCACCTATTGTAGACAAAGGACTGAAGTTTACTTAAATGATTGGTTTCAGTTTTTTTGTAGTCAGGCAGGTGGAGAGCAACACCAGCCTTTACATTGCACTAATGCTCTGTCACACAGCCACTTTGTCTAGAAATACTACGTCTGACCACATGGGGACATATAGATCTGTTGTTTTATACTGACAATACTATGATAATGACTCTAGCATCTTGTTATACCACTTTATCCAACTGGAAGTACACTTTGTTGACTTTGAACTTTGACATGAGCGTTCCTGTGATATGCTGCCCTCTTGTGGTCTCAAGTGTTTTGCTACATAGACTGGCTTTAAATTTCCCTAAAAAACAAACAAACAAAAAAACTGTGTTTTCTGTGAATGTTTAAATTGCTGGATCCTCCATGTGGAATAGAGTTGCTCCGATACCGATACCAGTGTTTGAAATGTGATACTGCTGAAAATAAAGATATTGGTATCAGAACCATCTGTGAACTGTCTGGTTCCTGTTAATTTGCATAAACAGAATGTCAATCCTACTTTGTTTGCTCTAAAAACCAGCAGAACAAGTCATGCAATATTTTCTTGTAATTTCTTGTCTTGAGTCATCAGGTGGGGAAAGAGTGGCTTGTGAGTTGTTGGGTACATCTAGTTATCTAGCATTGGCAATATATTGACAATGTGGTGTTATTTCACGCTGGAAAAATCCCTCGAGGAAAACTGCAACATGCTCATTATGCGAAGCTGTGGTTTCCAGAGGTGGCACGAATGTTGCTAAGAATAACACAAGCAACCTTATTAAGCATTTAAGGAGCCATCATGTGAAAAAAAGCAGAAATTTATCAAGCCAAGGAAAAGAGGGACACGCTGCAGCAGCAAACTGGAGTTTGTGTTTCAGAAATTCAAGATCGTCCTGAACCTCCACCAAAAGAAAGGCCCGAAACCAAAACTGGACAAAGCTGTAAAAATCACCGCCTTAGATGAGAAGCTCCTGCTTCTTTCATTGAGAATGTTGGATTTCGCGGTATAATTGACCATCCGGTTCAGTTTCCAAGGCCAGAAATACATCTGTGAAACTGCTCTCTCCCAACAATATGACCCTGACTGATCATGTTTCATGTCAGCTAAAAGAAGTGCAGCCAATCAGCTTTATGACAAACATTTGGAACCTCAGTGGGTTCAAATGTCAAAATACAAAGACATTTTTATTTCACAATATACATTGTTTAAATTGTTAATTAAAAATAAAATAAAATTTGACATGACACTGGTATTAGATGAATACTCGGTATCACCCACTATCCAAGCCCAGGTATCAGAAAGAAAAACAGCGTCAGAACATGTGTGAACTTCAGTGTGTTCAGAGACAGGGAAATATTTTTTTTGACCTTTGTGGCTGGGGTTACTTTATTTTAGTTTTTTTTTCATATTCTTATAAAGATAAACTGATAATGAAGCGACACGCTCCCGTACACAAAGTTGTAAAACTGGTTAAGGAAAGGACACAACAATCTCCAACAATTCACATTCAATTATTTTTCCTGCTTGTTCTGTATCTCCAGCTTTTTAGGTATTTGTCTTATACGTTTTGAAATCGTCTCTTTGGTACATAACATCTCTTCGTTCTCGTTTGGTTGTTTTTGCATCTCCCATTTAATTTGGCGTTATTTTGTGTCAGACTGTGGTTGTCGTTGCATCTCTGTGTTTGTCTCTGTGAGGTCATTTTGTATCACATTTGCTTCTTTTTTAAAATCTTAATCTGTTTTTCATTTCTTCTGTATCACATTTTGTCATTTTTTTATTCCTTCCAGCCCTTCTTTATCTTTGGATTAAGTGTCTGTTCAGAAATGTGATGATTGTTGAATCTGTTTCTAGGATATACATTATATTTCTTGGATTAGAGTCATAGGACCTCTGGGCTCGGTAGATGTGTCCATGAATATGAATATAAAGTTAAGCAGGTTCTTACTTTGTTTAAAGACAGATGCAGGAGAGTAAAGATAACTTTGCTCTCAGTAACCCGAATCTTATACAAGAACTCCAGGAAAACAGCTTTCTGCCTTTATCCTAAGTTAAGATGATTTTGTTTCATGTTTTTCTGACTTTTCTGATCAAACTAACCTATAATACGAACAAAAATATTTTTCAGCGCAGAGACTCACAACCTCCTCCTTAAAACACAGAAATGACTGCTTGCATGTGTTTGCATTGTTGGAGAGTGTAATCCATGCCCCTTTGTTCTGGGTTCATCAGAAAACCATTCTTCCACAACGGCCGTTGCCCGTTGCCCAACAAGGAGGTAATTTTTGCTCTACAAAGCCAGTCTTTCATTTCTCTACATTCATCACCGCCGCTCGATTATTTATAATTCGTAATCCCCCTTCCCCCGACAATGTTCAATTCACCCGGTTAGATAACCAGTCAGTGGATGTGTGAGCGAGTACTCAGCAGTAACGGGGCCTGAAACTGGTAGCTTTTTCACCATTGTTTTCTGACTGAATGGCACACAGCATTGTTTTCCCTCATTTAACCACAGCTTTGTCACTCATTCGTCAGCACGACCTACACTTTTTTACCCCCCCACCCACTACGAAGCTTCCTTAAATTTGTCAGTGAACTTAGAATAAACTACCCATTAGCCTACTTGGCAGAAAAAAAAAAACAGAGTGGGAAACGAAGGAGGCATATTAAGTGAGCACAGACAAAAAAGTCACACAATGAAGAAGAGTAAGGTGGGATGGGAGAGGGAAAAGTGATACTTGAACTATTTTGCTGTGTGAGCACTATGGCTGCTTTCTTCGTACATGCTCCTTGCTCGTCCTCTCTTGGCTCTTGGCCACGGTTCGTCTCCGGTGTCACATGCGATCATTGTTATTTTGAATCCAAGGACGAATCCTTATTATCCTCCTTGCCATGTTTAATGAGGAAACCAGAGTCCTGACATCCAAGAACATTGACATCTTTATCCTATTTGTCACAAAGACACCTCCCATCTTTCTGCACTACAGAGGAAACCCTTATCTCTACTGGATTACCGGCAGCCGCTTTTATACTAAAAAATAAGCTTCTGTAATGATTCATTGATCACCACTTTGGTCTACAGTGATATAATTTAATAAAATATTTGATTGTCTTAAACATGGCATTTTTAACTCCTAAAGACTTTAGAGAGCTTCAGAGTTTTCCCGTAGCTCCATCAGCAGGTTAAAATAGATTGGTTTAAGTTACATTTCTTAGCAGCAGTTGAAGAAAGAATAAAACATTTGGACATTTCTGGTGCTTATAGAAGAAATAGCAATGATATTGTTATTTCTGTGACTTTTGTCTCCAGCGTTGTAAGGACAGGTTCTTACAGTTGCTGTTGTGATTGTTAGCTTTTTTTTCTTTTCTTTTTTTTTTAAAGTTATCTCCTATTTCTCAATGTCTTATGAGCTTCTCTGTCTTGTCCTATATATCATCGATGTATAAATTTAATTTGATAATCTGCATTGGGTGTTGATCATTTTCGGAGGCCATTATTAAAACGAATGACACACACATCTGCTGTGCTGGCAGCGTCAGGGTGTCTGCTGTGGAAAAATGTTTTTGATTACCAGTGAACAGCGATTATGAAATCCATTAAAAAAATAATCATATGCATGAAACAAGTATTCAGTGAAATAAAACTTTATCAGTCCTCAAATGGAAATTATATTATTATAGTGTTATGACAACATAGAATTATATACAAGAAAGTTGAAAAATAAAGCATAAGGAACATTAAAATACTTTGCATTGGACTGTTGTGTTTGTTGCCTGGCAACAGCTATAGTGATGATGTCACATGCAGCATTGGAAGGTAACTCAGATGAACTCTCTCAGTAGACAGCATGGATGAACATTTACATTTATCATTTCAACATCAGGGGTGCAGGGGTGCTCCTTCACAGTCACTTGGCCCAAATTCCAGCATCTGTTACTGACAAGCACTGCAAGCGTATCTAGAAAAAACACAACACTCCTGCTGTCCCCTATCAGCACAACATGCTCATCTATCACACCTCCCAGGGATCTCACTCCTTTTTGTTCTTCATTGTTCTTCCTGTTCAAAGTTCTTGAGCTCTTCTCTTCATATCATCAATATTTGAGGTCTTTTTCATCGTCAGCTGCTTCACATGTGAACAGCTTTTCGTTGCCATGGCTTCTCTTCATAACAAATGTTAAAATGTGACAGAATTATGAGTAAAAATCCTCCAGGCAGGAGACTGCTAAACTAGGATGAAAAAATGTTTTTTAAACATAGTTTTAACTGAAGAAATCTCAGTAAATAAATCTTCAGATATGACGAGAGAGTCAATTTGATGGAGCAACTTCATGAGGATGATACTTATGAGGTGCCATTTGTGAACATCATTGCAGCGTCTTAAGGGAGACATATTAAAAAACATTATTTTGCAGGATAACTTATATTTTGGGTGTCAGAAGAAGAGACTACCGAAACAAAAAGTCAGACTCAACACATCCATGTCTCTTTTGTTTGGGAACACCCAGGTTTAAAATTATGTTATTCAGTGATGAGTTCAAATTTGCTGGTTATTGTGACATCACAGACCCGGTAGAGTAGATATATTCAACCTCCCATTTGTATCCACACCCACACAACTGATACTGCATTTGTTTTACCTCTAATGAAGCTCACTCCATAACCTGTCAAAAATCATGTCATTTGAATAAACTTCATTTTCGTTGACTGTTAAAATGTTATGTTTTGGTTAATTAGCAGCAGGCTCATGCTAGTATGTTCTGAAACCTGCAGGAAACTGGCTGTGTCAATGGGTTTTTATTCAAAACTCACAGCTGTTATTGAGCCTGTCCTGCTGTAAAAGGTGTAAACATGTTTTGGGATAATGTATCAATTAATGTAAGAAAATAAGTCCTTTGCAGCAGTATTACATGTAGCCTTGTCAATGAAATGTGTGTGTTTAGTCAGGTTTCTCTTCTCCATCTTTGTCTAATTCTACATGTCAGTCTAGTTTGAAGACATCATCCATACAAGCTTGATTCTACCCAGACGAGATGAGGAGGGAGGAAATTGAAAAAGAGAAAGAGGCCAGGAATGGAGAGAGATGTGCAGCTGAGAGGCTGAGGGAGCTGTATAGAGGAGAAGAGGAGACTAAGGTCAAATGAAGTGAGAAGAGACAGCAGGAGTGCTCTGCTACATATCCTCTACAACACATCTGTTTATACAGCTTCCAGTGAAAAGAGGAATTCTGTGTTGAATTGGCTGTGGATTTAGTGTCTGTTTAAACATGTCCTGACTGTGCACACAGTGCAGACTGCTGCACTCACTGACTGTTGCAGCAAGCAGCAAAGTGAGTCAGTGGCTGGAAGCTGGAGAAAGAAAGAAGGAGGGAAGAGGAGAAGGTGTGTTATTATTTCCTTCAGTCATGGAGACACCACTGACAGGGTCCACGGTTTGATTGACATTGCACAGGTGGTGTGGTTTAATGTTTTATTCATTTCAAACACCTTGGCTACATGACTAGATTTGATAATTCTGTATAAAATTGTGGCATCCATCGCTATGTAGCTCTGTATGCACTCGATTCCTATTTGTATGAATGTGTGCGATTGGATCTGCTTCTTTGAGTTTGTTGTGTGTTTGTGTAGACAGTCAGAGTCTTGCAGGCATGTTTGAACAGATGCTGAACATCACCAGTGGGATCAGGTGTGGATGCAAGTGGACTTGTCTGCACATGATGGCGACAGACACAGTTAGGATAGAAATAATTTTAATAAAGGAAACTGGGGAACCTGATTAGGCTCTCTGTATTGTTGTAATGTGGTCATTTGTTCATCCATGCACATAGTAGATGTGACAACTAGAATACATTCTTCTTCTTCTGTTTTTGTTTGGTATCCTCATCAAATGTCTGTTAGTAGTGACGTCTGTGTTTCTTGTTTAAAAATAATGTCACAACAGTCATGATACATTCCCTATTGTTGAGCGTTACGTAGAAAATAAAATCAAAAATACTTTTCAATAGATCATTTGATGGGTTTCCATTAGCAGGGTCTGGGATAAAATGTAGGGGCCTTGAACTGTAAAAGTGCTGACCTTCTCTTTGGTCCTTTCAGCTGTTGTGTCTCCATTACAGTGTTGGGCCCGGTAGGATCCAGTGACCTATAAAACTCAACACTCCATCCCACTTGGTGGCAGCAATGCATGATCTATGCTTGACTGAACTAAACTATTTTATTATAAAAAAAAAAAATAAAAATAAAAAAATAATAATAATATTAATAATAATAAATAATAAACTATTTTATTATTAAAATAAATTAAAAAATATTGATAATAAATAATAAACTATTTTATTATTAAAAAATAAAATAAAAAAGTAGACTTCAGTCTATTATTTTTAATTATTTTTATTCCCAAATATTGTTCAAACAGGTATTCTACCTGTCCTCTCTGTACTCACATTCCTCTGGCTAATTTTGTGTTCAGCTGAGCGTCCATTAATTTGATCAATATTTTGTGGATTTACACATTACCTATCCTTACATTTTGTTTTGATACCTGAGCTTTTTAGTGCTTGAGCAAATCTTTACACAGTCCACTTTATCCATTCTGAAAACACTCTCAAAAACTCATAAATATGGATTAAAAGAAAATGAAGTCAGATTGTCTGGCCTCAATTGGGAAGGAGATCATTTCTTCAGGTAAAAGTATCTATCTCAGTCCTGACATTGTGCGGTCATAAATGTAGACGTGTAATAAGTGGAGCACATCATGTGGTCTAATGACAGTCAAAGCTGCCTTTTTTTCTCTTTTTCTTTTCTTTTTTTTTCACTGACTTGAACACCATCCCGGCTGCAGTGTGGCCCACCAGGAATTCTTCTGGTTGGCCATTCTAGCTGTGAAGCCGGGCTGACAGGGAACACAGTGAATGCATCATCAACTTTGTTAAAGTCTTTGACCTTCATTTTAGTGCTTGGCTTGAAAACTGACTTGCACTAGATCAATCTGGTACTATATATTAAAGGGGCCACACACACACACACACACATATGCACATAAAGAAGTGTTTGTGTGGTAGCACACTTTACATGCATAAATATCCCACAGAAATGCTTCAGAGAGTGGCTCAGATCACAGACAGACACCAGTGTGCTGGTCCTGCCTGGCTGCTGTCTGATAAGCATTAGCCCTGGAACAGTCATCTCACTATGAAGGCTCTGAGTAATACAGGCTTTATCTGTACCACCACTGGTCCTGGTATATCCTGCTCTGCGCTGACCCGGTTGCTGTTACAGGACCAAAGGGGCTTAGAAATTATACGTGGCTTTTCCTGTAAATAAATAAATAAAAGTAAGAAAATAAAACACCTGGGTACATGCCGTTCTGAGGAAGAGAGGAGAGGTTTTTGAGTTTTAGCGTTTGATTCAGGAGCTAAAAATGTACTGCAGATGCTTTGAGACATACCTGAGGACGGCTGTTGTGAATGAATATATGGTGGACATTTATGTGCTACATCTGAGGTTTAACCTTCAGCTGTGCAAAAAGTTAAACATAATAACTCTGTCCCACCAAACACTGACTAGAATTTAAACTGAGACAAACACTGGCAGAGAAAGCTGAATTACATTTCTGATTTGTAGTTTCCAGTTTGACAGTGGACCTTTTTGCGGCCCCCAGATGAATTAAAAGCTATTTATTTTAGATTTTAATACAGTGTCCAAAGGCTGCTGTGAAATGAAGTTACTTGGCGCTTATTGCACTTTTTAAACTTGAGTGCAAAATTAATTTCTGAAGTTTTGATGCTTCTGAATCCAAAAGATTTAATGACTGCATAGCTGGCCATGATACAGTATTTGGTGTGCTGGTTCTATGAAATTATTGCTTTTGAAAGTGACAACAACCATTTCCTTGGGGCTTAGTGGTTTATCCTTATAGGATGAGAACACAATATTACACAAACCTGTGAGATAGGTGTTGTCTGTGCACTGAAACCTCAACGTGCGGGGTATTAAACACTAGTGACGTTCACACAAGTAGCAAATTTAAAAATGCATGAAAAGTGCACATGCTCTCAGTGAGATACAGATGTTGAAGCTTCATAGAAGAGATTAAACCAATCTGCTGGCTGTTTCCAGAAGTGTGTGTTTGTGTGTGTGTGTTGCCATCAGCGATGAATACAGGACTCATTAGAATTGCTGTCATGTCCCAGCAGTCCCTGCAGCGTTTCATCTTAAGCACAGCTGAGCGACCAGTCAGACTTCAGCATCTAGGAGAACTACTCGAGATTAAAAAGTCAAAAACATCTTACTCCATTTCCTATCCGGCCTTTGCAATGTTTGAAAATGCTCTTCAGAGGGGAAAAGCAACGTGGAATAAGATGATGTTGTCACAGTCTCTTTGTAAGTGCTTCAGATTCTCTTTAAATAGTAATGCTCTCTCAGAGTGACGTTCATTGAAGATACGAGTTTGTAACGCCAAGGTATTCTGATTTATTTTGACAGAAAACATCCTCTGCTACAGCTTGTACACTTTGCTCAATTTAAAAAAAATATGTATTAGTCTTGATATTTGCAAAGTTTCTTTTTTATTTTGTTAACATTTCTGTTTTTTTTTTAAAGTTTGGAATTAATTATCATACTTTCATCTATTATCTTTACTTGCTTATTAATATTTGGGGTCTTGGGGGTTCAGGGTATACTCCTCCAGTTCACCATAGGAGAGCTGGGATAGCCTCCAGCAGACCACAGTGACCCTAAACGAGAATAAGGGGGTGTATATGATGGATGGGTGGAAAATTATAAATAATGGTTGAATTGTCTTTCTGTTTGTATTATGAAACAGTTTATATTAAAGCTAAATTATATATACATTTATTTACTGTAGGCATCCCTATACACACACACACACACACATACATATATATATATATATATATATATATATATATATATTTCTGTGTGTTTGTATACATGTATATATAATTACATATGTCTATATATAATTAAAGCATTTAAAGTCTTCCACTGTATGATTTGACAGATTGAATTGTGACAAAAATGTTTTCTGGACCGGGTCAGCAAATTCTTTGATTACACATTCAAATCAGTTTATACTTTCATTTTCTGTGGCATATCTGGGTGATACACCCTCCTTTGCTTAATTTTTTTTTTTGGTCTCTACAAGAAGAAATTCAGTACTCCATTACAATAACCAGCTAATCTCTAACTTTTTCTAAGTCATTTTATCTGATATTTGGACAATAATTTACTGGGTAGAAAACCATAACATTACTCCAAAAAGGACGAAATTGAATTAAACCAGTAGATCTGATTTTCTGAAATAAACTTAACTTTCTTGCCTTAGGCAAAACAATGGGAATAAAAAGAAAGAAAGAAAGAAAGAAAGAAAGGAAGCATCTTTATGATTCATATTTGTTCAGTGTTGATGTGCATGCACAATGTAAATATAGCTTTTAGAGAAGCGTGCTGCTTTTTCTCTGAAGCCTTTCAGTTCCAGGAAGTAAAGAGACACTGAGCAGCAGCACAAAGATTATTTGACAGGTGTTTCTTCTTTCACTGGTCACAGAGCTGCCGAGGGACTAAAACATTCTCTCCAGGCTGCTGTCATCACTATTCAGGTGTCGGTGAACAGTTACCATAAACCGTCCTAAAACAGGTGACCAGGGTTTGGTCTCGTCTTATCACCAGTAACTCGGTTCTGTTTGAACTAATTAGACTAGAATATCGGTGTGCTCAGCAGCATCAGAAATGGATGAAAGAGGTGTCAGCATGCTAGTATTCCTTTTTTATTGTGTATCAATAAATTTAACTGTTACCAGTTACAGTTTATGTCAGGTGGAGGGAAGGCATAACCTTCAACGCAGAGTAGCAGCTGTAGCTCGTGAGTCTACGTCACTGCTGCCAACTTAGGGACTCCCGCTGCTATATTTATTGAGTTTTCAGACCCTTCTTTTTTTTTTTTTTTTTTTTTTTTAAAAGGCAACTAGTGACATGCTTTTTTCAGGTGTCATTGATGACTTTTGTGCACTCTAACGTGAAGGCTTGTATCATTCTCGCTCTTCTCAGCGAGCAGCAGGTACCACTGTGGGCCTCTCCACCACACCACAGCAGCAGCAGACGTTCACGCCTCCTCATCCAGACCGCACATGAATCGCCCATCCCTGAATCCAAAGCTGGCCGATCTCTCACTGACCCAACCTTCATGAATTATAAATAATAATAATTCATGTATGATAACTGATAATTAACTTTACTATGATAATTATTCAATGGCTCTGCGCTGAGGACAAAGGAGGAGGGTTGAAATAGTGACATAAAAGGAATTGACCAAATGAAGTTAGCTTGTAGGTCTAATCTTATTTAGACTGTTTTTACTCCCTTTTTTTCTCCCCAACAGCTTTATTCCTGTCTTCTACAGCATCCTTCACAATTACATACAAATTGTAAAGCCGATAGCTACTTTCCTTACGGAGGAATTGACAATACTGGCTCATGTAAACGTAGCGCAGACTTGACGCGGGCTCCTTAACGTTTGTTTATTTTGTGCTTTGCCAAGGTGACAGATCAGGACTTGATATTGGTGATACTCAGACTTGAACGTGGGAGAAAAAAAATGTGATCAGTACATCCCTGTTAATATGTATTATTTTTATGAGTTTTATATTCTTTCAGATTGTGGCGTTAAGGTGACTGTGTTATAAAGTTACAGTATTGTATGGCCTCAGTAAATTTATTTTTGTGTCCTTTTGACTTCAGAAATAGAGACGAGGCAATTCTGAACACAGTACAAATTCATGGCAATTCAGCAAGGCGGTGTTTACCTTTTTGTGCTGTAAGCCCGGAGGAGAAGTCTTTTATCATTCAAGTGTTGTAGATGGGTCTCCTTGAGACTCAGGATACACACGACGCATGCACATACATGCACATGCACATACAACACGTACACATAACTGCAGCTTTCTGCTTGTTTAATAGAGCCTGTGTGTGTGTGTGTGTGTGTGAGAGACGATTCAAACAGTGCAGACAATTTGTGGCGTGTGGTTTTGGCAGAGCGGGATCATTTCTGTCAGTCTTATGAAGCAAAGGGGCGTGACATTTAACTCTGTCCCACTGAGAAGGACAGTCATGCTTGTGTGTCTCTGTATGTGTGTGTTGGGACAGCAGGGGTAGGGGTTTTTGAGGGGGTTTGACACAGATGTTAGAAATGTCATTGCTCCTTATGCTGGTTGACTTTGAAAAGGTGACTCTCCCACTGCCTCCCCCTCTTCCTCCCCCCTCCCTCTCTGGCTCTCTGTCTTTCAGATAAGCTGTTTGGAAAGCGGCTGCTGCAGGCTGGGAGACACATCATGTCTCATAAGTCTTGGATGAAAACGGTGCCCACAGAGAACTGTGATGTCCTCATGACATTTGCAGGTCAGGCACTCAAAGACGCTCACAGATGTTTTCATTTCCTAAGTATATTGTCTGTCTGAGAACACTCGATGAGATGCACCTGTAGCCAAAAGCTTTAAGTCACCTAGAAAATAAAAACATATCTGAAGTAAACTTTTAGCCAATTGACATGGCCTGTCATTATTCAAATTGTCTGTTACTCTTCATGTGTTACCAGAGGTTGACATATTCTTAAAAGATGAAAAGTAAGTCAATGCAGAAGGGCTTATATTTGTATTTTGGCCTATTTAAACCTTTATTATTACTATTTTAATAGATAAATTTATTGCTTGGTTTGATAACTCCACTGAAATGTGGACAGGATATCGGCAGTGACATGCAGTAAATAGCCAGAGGTCAAAAGTGAAGATTCAGCCTCTGCGTGATTGAGAGTGACCTGTCAATCAAGATGAAGACACAGCAATGTGTAGACAAGACTTACTTTGCTCTGCTGTTAATTTGATTCCTTTTGTTGCTTGTTTCAAACCAGCAGTTCATGTTAATTGTGGATGCACCTTTCAACCAGCCAAGCAAACTAGTTAAAAATAGCTGCTGGTGGTGTTTTAATAGTAGAAATGAATATGCATTCACACTAAGAAATGAGGGATGGAGCGGAGTCCAGCTGGGCTCAGTAATGGGGTAAAATTTTCTGTCATCAATTTAAGATGTCCGATCTTTTCTAGTTGCACTTAAATTGTCAAATACTTGCTGAAATAGATCAAGCAAAAAAATATTAAGCCAGTTTGCAAGTTGTTTGTTTCTTTTCATTCTTAAGTTTTGTTAACAGTGCCAGGCCCTGCTGGGTTGGTATCTTAGATTATGGGTTGGGCTTAAAGGCAGGGTGGCAGCCTTTACATCTGTTATTACTGAAACAAGACATCAAGATGGTTAGGAGATACTCACTGTGAGAAAAAATGGTCTGGTTTAGGAATGAGGTAGAATCGTTTACCCTGCCTTTAACCACAAAGAGATGCAGATTTGACTCTGACTCCTTCCAGGCTTTACCATCTTGTCCAAAATATGGTCAGTTCTGGTTCAGATAAAACAAGACAGCAATGCTTAACTTTTTACTGACGTATTTGGTTGTTACGCTTTAGTGGGATTATGTTGATTTGCTCTAAAATGACTGATTGATCCCTGCATAGAGATAGTAATAGGTTCACAAAATTGACTAGATTAGCTTTTTGTCAAATGTAGCTCAGTTTAAGAGTTGGGATGCTCCCTACTCTTCTTGGGAAAGACACTGAAGTAGCTTTAAATTTTTATTCTCTTTTTATTTTGCCTGTTTGTGGGAATAACAACAGAAATATGCTAAGATTAAGCAAGCCATACCCAAGACGTCTAAACATTACAACGACTGTGTCCATTTCATGCATGCAGTCTTTGTATCAGGATTTGTAGAACAGTTTTTTGTTTTTATTTTATTTATTTCAGCATTATTTAGACTTAAAGCTAATTAACTTCACCATGAAAATCTTGTTTAGGAAGTGAAGGCTGGTTATAATCTCCCAATTTTCCAGTATTTTTTCAATCAAACTCTTGTGTTTCCTATCAAAAACACAATTACACACATGCATAGGAACACCAAATTGAAAACACAATAATCTTGTCTCATTTGATATCTATATAAAACTGTAATAACTTTAACTTTGCCCTGCTCCCAAAATGAATGTATGTAATAGTATTTCATTCCTGTAATTGTTTCAATATTTTCTATTACTCCAGCTGTAGGAGGTAAAGAAAGAAAAGTTGTTCCCGATCTGCAGCTGTTGCACAGGAATAAATAGTAAACGACTGTGGGAGTATCCTACTGATCCTGCATGCAGTGATGTGTGGGTGTGGAAAGAAAATGTATTTTTGTTTTTCATTTGCTGCCACAGACACTACAGATGACCACACGTTACTATGGCTACTGAATCACATCCGGCTGGGAATCCCAGAGCTCATCATCCAAATCCGACATCATAAACACACCAGAGTCTACGCATTCTTCATCACGGCTACATATGAAAAGTAAGAAATCTCCCCGGATGTGCGTTTGTTTATATGTCAGCTACGACGTACTTTCACCCTTTCATCCTTTGTATTACTCATTCTTTGTCAGCAGGGCTGAAGTTTTGATTATAAGTCCTTTTTGTTTGTGTTGTTCTCTTAATCAAGAGCTGTTTTGTTTGAAAAATTGAAAAGTGTTATATTTTTTTCCCCCATGTATTCTTTTATCATCCATCCCCATCAGGACCATCAGCTGGTAGTAACATAAAGAAGTGAAGACCTGCTTAACCTCACTGGATAAAAACACGAGATTAATCAATCAAGACTTGAAATATCAATATCAAACCGTCCATTTTTTTTTTTTCATTATTGTCAATGCTTGAAAGATTAGGGATGTTTGAAAAAGCTTATTCATGCCACTTCATTCAGAGAGTCAGTTAAGAAAATCAATGACACTCAAGTCTGTGCGTCTGGCTCTGATTACAGATAATAATATAGTGAATATATCTAATATCTAAATCTCACTGGCATTTGTCAGCACAAAAACTTGCTTTCAGTTAAACTGACCAAACAAACTCCTTGTAAAAGCTTCATATCAATCAAGAGGAATATTGATGAAGCAAAATGGTTAAGCCTTCCCTTTTAATTCACATAGTTGATATGCTTCCATCTACTTCTGTTTGATTAACTTCCACTTATCCAAGTTGGGCTCTCAGTGGCAGCAGCCCGAGCAGAGGCCCAGACCTTCCTCCGTCTTTCCTTTTTCTCTTCCAGGGAAACACGGAGGTGTTCCCGAGCAAGCAGAGTGACATAATCTCTCCGTTGTGTCCTGGATCTGCCTCGGGGGCTTCTCCTGTTTGGGCATGTTTAATATACTTCCCCGCGGAGGTGGAATAATCAGATCCGAACCATCTCACCGGAGCGCTGACTCTACTCCGAGTCCCTCCTGGATGACTGAACCTCTCACTACCTCTAAGGGAGAGTCCAGCAATCCAGCAGAGGAAATTTATTTCTAACACTTGCACCCAGAATCTCTTTCTTTCACTTTACCATGGGTGAGAATATGTGAGATTAGATTTTTACTTCTGGCTCGGCTCTTTCTTCAGCACCGTGGACCGGTACAGAGCCGGGCTCACTGGAAATACCAGAGACGCAGTCCTGAGGCCAACAAACTGGACTCCTTCCAAAGTTATGAACACAAGCGGTGAAAAAGGGCAGCGCTGATGGACTCCAACTCCCACCTGGAACTAAATAATATATTTACCCTCAGCAGAACAATACTCCGACCTCGCTGTAGCTGGCAGTGCTGTAGCTGTCTGAATTCATCACCTCAGCACCTTGGAAGAAATGTAGGCAAGAAGCTACAGAAGCATCCCCCCCGTCCCCCAAA
Source organism: Zenarchopterus dispar (assembly GCA_028564865.1). Taxonomy (NCBI): domain Eukaryota; kingdom Metazoa; phylum Chordata; class Actinopteri; order Beloniformes; family Zenarchopteridae; genus Zenarchopterus; species Zenarchopterus dispar. The sequence goes on along the minus strand of JAOWBL010000019.1, from coordinate 8,864,559 downwards.
ACAAAAAAACAAAACAAACAAAAAAAGAGACTCAAGTACCCTCTTCCTCCAGTAGTTTGAGGTGTGGCTATTTTTAAGTCCTAGAAATGCAGTTGAAATGTGAAAGACAAAAATACCTCATCTGTGCTGTGTTGGTTTGAAATAGAAATTCAGATTTTCACGGTTTTATATTTATCTGCAGCTCTAGTAGGCAGAGCAGTTTAGCTCATGCGTGGTGAATCATTGATGAAACAGCCCCGATGCCCCGTGCACTGCTCTGCTAGCGGCTGCAGTGCTGCAGGTTAATTAAAGTTTTGTTGATGGTTTGGAGTCCAGCTTAATTGCCTGAACTGTAGTTACTCTAATTAATCTGCTCGGTCAGCCTCTTCGCTGGAAACAAAGGCTTGAGAAAATCGGGGATCAGCCTAGGGTCATTTTAATTTCTGCATTGACTGAGAGATGTACAAATACTGAGAGATACAATGTGGGGGATCAAGGTGGGAGTTGTTCTGTACGTCATTTCTTCTCCGGACTGAGACTCAGCCATCTTTGCTGAGTGTGCATTTAACAATAAGACCTTTTGCCTGCAAATAGATTACGAACAGATGGATGGCCTGGAGGGAAGGAGAAAGAAAAAGAAAGACAGTGCTTGTAAAAGAAGAGATGTAAAATGCGGAGATGGATAGAGGCAGAGTGAAAAAAGGTAATTGGTGAGTGGACGGAAAGAGTGCTTTCTGAAGCCGTGCCAGTGGGTTTTAGGTGAAACGCTCAAGGAAAATGATTGCTGTGTGACCCAGTCGCTCTCTACACACATGCAGACATGTACACACCTGCTGTAGGTAGCCTGACCCACATTTCATGAGACTGAAAAGATAACCCAGAAAGTATTTTATCATCTCAGCTTCACCCGTCATTCCTTTTACATACTAAAGCTTAGAGTTTCCATGTCTTTTATTTGCTATCTACCAGTAAATGCTAGATGTATACATACACATCATAACTACCAGGTTTTACTTGACTGTTATTGCTATTGCTTAAAAAAAAACAACTTAAGCAGAAAACGCAGGTTTAGCTGTTAACGTAGTCAATGTTACAAAAAAGGAAAAAAACAACTCGTCCTATTTTTCTTATCCAACACACCATCCATTACTCATTCCTCTGTTGTGACGGGTGCTTTATTGTGCTGTCCTGTTCTGCTGCGTTTCATTATAACCCCCCGTGTTTGATATACATTTGCTAGATTAGCATAAACCTGAGGGAGAGCAGTGTTCTGCTCTTTTACAAGGTTATCTTTGTCCACACACTGCTTGTGACTGCAGCTCTGCATCCATGTCATTTGGGTTTGGGGAACCAGAGTAAAAGGAAATAAAGCTTTGTTTTTTGTTTTTTTTTAATAATATGAGAGGAAAGATTCTCTTTCAGATTCCTGGCCACAACAGGAGCTTCAGACATTTGAAAATACCTTAAAATGAACTAAACATTTGGTTTGTTTTTACCCCAGAGAAAGTCCTTTATTGTGAAGCTTGCACCTCGGATATCTGCTGTAATCCACCATGAGACTGTCTGTACTTCACTGTACTTCCCATCCACGTGCACACGGCTGAATGATGGATGCATGTTTCAAGCCCACCTAAGCTGCACTCCCATGTGCATGTGTGTTGACCATATATACACAAGTACACGTGAGAGCAGGGGGAGCTGTTGGTGTGTAGGGAACGCTGGGTATGGTGCGGTGTTAGTATCGTGATTTCAGTCCAAACCCACTGGGAAGGACGGGAGAAGAGAGGAGAAGGGAAGGAAAGCAGAGGTAAGAAGTATGACAGAAGGATGAAGACTGTTCAGGGAGAGAGGCAGAATAGAGGCAGTGCAGCTGGAGAAAGAGAGGAGAGGAGCCAGAAGGGTCATAAATGAGATGATGAGTTAAAGAAGGAAGAGGAGAAATTAAAATCTTGCACATTAAGAGATTGGTTCATTAATGACGGCTTTTATTGTTACTCTTTTAATTGTGGATCTTTGAATATAGAAATCGGAGGGGGCAAATCTCTTGGAACCAAAGGTAAATACTCCAAACTTCTGCCCAAGTCTGTCCAGTCAAACAAATGAATTCAAAACAACAAAAATGTGTAAATCTAACATGATTATTGTAACAATCAGTACAATTTGTGTGAACTTATTTGGCACAAATCTTGCAGAATTCAGATTTTGCAGCATTTTTTTTTTCTTTACTGCATGACATGTTGAATAACTGGAGGAATTCTTAACTGCAGGAAAACTGTCAGCCTGCAGCCTTTGTCAGTGCTGCTCTCCGCACAAATGTTTGTGTTGAAACCACCAGCTGAAACCGACAGCTTGAGGGCCATTTCAGTGTGTGACTTCTGGGATTTGCAGGCGATCGGTGACGAAAGGAGACATAGCAGAAGAGACGGAGTTGAATTAATACACGCCAAAGATTATAAACATGTAATGAAGGAAAACTGTGCAGTTTGCTTCGAGGTGCTGAGGAGATGGGACTGAGGAAGGCGGTGAAACCTGAGTTCGGTGGAGGAACACGGAGCTTCTCCTGTGAGGAGGACTACATCTACGAGAACATCGAGAGCGAGCTGTGCTTCTTCACCTCACAGGTCTGTGTCTGTTACACACACAAATACACACACACTCACACACACACAGATGTCCTCATCTGTTCGTCGTTTTGCAATCTTTGCAGGAGAGGCAGAGCATCATTAAATACTGGTTGGACAATCTACGTGCCAAACACGGGGAGGCTCTTCATAATATCAACTTCCTCGAGGGTCAGCCAATCAGTAGGTGTCATCCTCTGTCAGCGAGGCGTATCTACACACCTGATCTTTATCTTGATTAAATAACAGGCACATCTTTGACTATCCATAGGTCCACCATTCTTTTTGAGTATTTATTTCTATGAATTTCTCGTTAACGGATGGGAATATTTAGTGCTTTTGCTTGACTTTCGCAGTTCCAGAGCTTAGTGCAAGAGGTGTAATCCAGCAGGTGTTTCCTCTCCATGAGCAAAGGATCCTCAGTCAGCTGATGAAGTCGTGGGTCCAGGCTGTTTGTGAGAAACAACCTTTAGGTCAGTTTGTAACAGATTGTGTGCATAAACACTTTCAGTTATCACAAAATGTTAATAATGCAACTTGTGCAACAAATTGTGCTTGCAGATGATATCTGTGACTACTTTGGGGTGAAAATTGCTATGTATTTTGCCTGGTTGGGTTTCTACACCACTTCTATGTTGTATCCTGCTGTGATTGGCTTCGTGCTTTGGATGCTCACTGAGTCAGATCAGGTGAGGAGAGGCCTCTAAATTGGGAAGGAGGGAATGCCATTACCTAATCAGAGTCGAGGACACCTGCGTGTTTGTGTTTCAGACGAGCCGTGACATCTGCTGCGTGGTGTTTGCGCTGTTCAACGTGGTGTGGGCCACTCTGTTTCTGGAGCGGTGGAAGAGGAGGGGCGCCGAGCTGGCGTACAAGTGGGGAACGCTGGATGCGCCCGCCGAGTCCCTGGAGGAGCCGCGGCCTCAGTTCCGGGTGAGGGAGGCTAAAGTTCTGGTTCCTCTCAACTTTCTTTCCTCCTGTCTCCTCTTTCATGCCGCTTCGTGCTTTCCGTCTGCAGGGAGTCAAACGCTGCAGTCCAATAACAGGATGTGAGGAGTTCTACTATCCTCCGTGGCGGAGGCGTGTTTTCAGGTGGCTGGTCAGCCTGCCCATCTGTATCCTCTGTCTCTGCTTTGTGTTCCTAGTCATGCTCATCTGCTTTGAACTGCAGGTAAGACACCTGTCTACATCTGTCGTTTTGGTTTGTTCCACTTCACTGAAAGCAGCAGAGGTATTTTTAGTGGTTAAAACTTGACTCTGTAATCTGTAAGAAGCTTCTTGAGGGAGACATATATGCCCTTTTTGTCACAAAGTGACAATTTCCTGAGGTGTTCATTAAGCGTTTTGACATGTTTTGGACAAAATAACACAACGATGAAGGACAAAAGCACTTTTTTCATACATATATCTGTTCATAGAGGCCAGTTTGAAGGTGTGCAGTGAGTTTTTTCTTTCATAATATCCCACTTTTATAATTATATCAAAGAGTAAGGATTGTAGATACCAATAATTCAAGAGCAGATTCTCTCTCTTTTGCATAAATCAAAGATTCGATGAGTAAAAAGCTTCTCTTGTGTCTGCAGGAATTTGTGATGGGGATCAAGGAAATGCCTCGGCTAGCTCGCTTCATCCCAAAAATCATGCTAGCTATCACTGTGACTGCATGTGACGAGGTGTACAGGAAAATTGCTTGCTGGCTCAATGACATGGGTGAGCGTCAAAGTTGCGGACTGATCCAAGTCTGAACTCACGAGAACCCTTAATGATCTCTGCGGATCTTTACTTAAACTCCTCTGTACCAAGTTAAGTTTAGTTATGCAGCATATATCCTTTTTTTTGAGTGTTTGTTGGTTTATGTTTCCACAGAAAACTACAGACTCCAGAGTGCCTATGAGAAAAATCTCATCATCAAAATGGTTCTTGTAAGCAGAATCTTTTTTGAAAATTAAAACAACAACAACTCCCTTTTCATCTGTGTGACGCTGTATTTTTTTCTTGCAGTTTCAGTTTGTAAATTCTTATCTCAGCCTTTTTTACATTGGATTCTACCTCAAAGACATGGAGCGCCTGAAGGAGGTAGGAATCGCCCCAGTTCGGCTGTTTTGTCCTCATAAATGTGCTCCAGTAATTCACGTCTTATAAAATGTGTAGTCACCGTCTTCCAGCCTTAAATGCTTTTCTTACTTATGCATTGATTTCCATACCCGTACATCCACGCATCCGTCCATCTGCCCATCTGTGAAAGATGCTGCAGGTGTTGTTCCTGCTACGAAGTCTACAGCGGCAGGTCCGGGTCAATTTGCTGCCATCCCTCGTCTTCAAGCTCCAGATGTTTATGGTGTCTGTTCCCTGGTTCTTCAGGGCTTTAGTCAGGTCCAAAGTATGAGTCCGGTTGAGCCTGCCTGGGTGGGACTAAAGGGCACCGTCCTTTCTTAATCAAACCTCTGCATTTGTTTCGTTTTGGCTTGAATGACGCGGGTTTGATGATGGCTATTGTACTCTGCTTCTCATACTCTGTTTGAACATAAAATTTGATTATTTAAACAATTTTCTTTTCTTTACATAAGATCAATCAAAATCTCTTTGCATGTCATTTTTTTTTGCCTACATTAATTTAGCTGCCTCAGCTGCATATCAACGAAGGTTATTCTTTGTCTGATTTTTCTGCGTTCGTCCTTCGTACCTGTGAAAGTATCATCGATTTTTGGTCTTTTCCTGCCGCGCTGTTTGTGTGAATTATTCTTTCAAAGGCACTTCTCACCACTCGTGTTTGAACTTCACACAGTCTCAGTTTCTCTTGCGCTCTCAGCTGGAGTGGCACCTTGCTGAGTTAGTCATTATCCGTTAACATCACCGACTTTATAGTTTTCTCTCGAACCAGAACAGCTCAGCTTTCCCTGATATTTGTCCAAGTTTATTTACTTTTCGGGAGTTCAGTCAGCTTATACGCGACAGCTACCACACAAAGACTAAAATAAACTTGAATATGCAAGGAGGTGTAACCGATTTCAACTTAAACAGAGAGAAGAAAAACAAAGCATGAAAAGTCTCATCAGCTGTTTAGTTAACTTTTATTTAACTTTTATTAAACTTTTTTTTAAAGGGGTAAACTGTTTAGTGGGGTTGATTGTGACAGTTTGGGACTCATTTGTGCCTCTGCTGACTCTTCCAGCTGGCAGCAGCAGGAGAACCGAATCTCATTTCTCACTCGCCGAGAAACTGAAATAAAAAATCTGCATGCTGTTCAAAATTTGATTTATTCACATTTTATTGTTGTTTTGCATTTGCATTCTGTGTTGAGGTGTACCTCTACCTCATATGCAATATTATGTGTCAGAAAAGTTTGACTTGAAAACAATCTGTTTACAAGTTCAAATCAAAAATGGAAGTTAGATTTTGTGGTGCCTCTGGGTGTGCCGATATTAAACAAATTAAAAAGTCAATATTGCCGGATTCTAAATGTTAAAGAACATTTCTGATTTTGCAGGACTTTACTTATATTGCCATCATTTTTGCTGACTTGCCCAGCAGCTTTAGCATAAATTTTACATTCCTCATTGCTGAGATGAGGAACTTTATCACGGGAAAATTTATCGGGAGGGCTGGGAGTCAAAGCTGTCCAGTCACACCACAGTTTAATTATACCTAAAATATATTTGATGGAAATTACTTTCCTCTGGGGGAGCTGACTTTTAACTCTTTGCTTACTGTTGTAAATTAACTTCTGGTAAAAGCTGTCTAACTTTGCTGCAGAATAAAATGTGATTAGATATTTATAGTGTGTCAACGCTGAACCAAGAAGTCGGTCTGTAAATTGACAGATGGTTGCAGACAGTTGGAGTGTATTGTGCCACTTTTTTCAGTTGTAAGGGTTTGTTTAAAACTTGGAGTATTTAATGCTGACTGTGTGTATTTCTTACCCAGCCAGGCTTCACGTTGTGTGAAAATAACTTGACTACAACATTACTGCAAATGTGTTCTGTCATTTAGCCCAAAGCAATTAGGGAGAGAGCCGTGTTTTTAATGAAGTCAAATTAAGTTTTTATTTCTTCTACAAGGTGAATATTTCTAAAAGGGCCTTAAAAACAGTAAACAATGTGGATGGTTTGTCCTCGTTAGCAACAGTAACCAAGGGGGGTGGAGCTTACTTACAGGTTAATGCATCACTGATGGCTCTACTCATTACTGCTATAAAATCAAGTTTAACTTTCTTTTAATTGTTTTAACTTTAATTTTGAGTTAATTAGATGAAACTTAAAACTGTGGCTGGCTGCAGTGCTCGTTCTTGATTAAAACAAACACAGACAGATGCAGCGGTTGATGAACATCAGATCATTCTGCTGCTTTTTTCCAATTTGGGATTTTGTGATTTTTCTGGGAATGAATTTCTTTAAGGGTTAATCTTTCTTCTTGTGATTTTGTCCTTTTTATACCTATTTCTCTTTTTTATTTTGGGTGTCTGTGTTCTTTTTTTTTTGTCCTTGGTGTGGTGACGGTTGTCTTTTCTTTGTCAGATGCTTGCCACTCTGCTCATCATTCGTCAGTTCCTTCAAAATGTGAAGGAGGTGCTGCAGCCTTATCTGTATGAGCGCCACAAGCTGGGGGAGCTTACACTGAGAGCTGTGTGGGACCTGCTGATCTCCGTGCTGCTAAAATATGGCCGCCTGGCAGCTGGAAAGGCCCAGGCCTCTCCCACTGACCAGACCATGCCGGGACCTGGACTGAGAGGCACCAGGCCTGGAGTGGGGCAGCCAGAACGAAGGTCAGCATCTAAAAAGGATGCAGTGAAATGAAATTATAATATGCAACAGGATCTGTAGCTACAGATTTGGAGTGCGGTAGATAATTTACATGAACATTCACAGTATTAGTCACAACTAACAGCCCTCTTGGGTTCAGATAGAAAGCCGCTTTAGCTTAGTCTGCTGCTGTTGTTGTGCTGCATGCAATTAGGATTTTGTACCAGTCAGACATTGTGTAAATGGAGTACTGTAACACACACACACACACACACTATATCTGACTTGTAGCTGTCCCTTTAACTCCCATCAGGGAGAAGAAGTGCTTGAACGGCGGGTGTGGAGTGCCCGATGAGGAGGAGGGCGGTGAGAGGGACGAGGCTGACAGTGGGAGGTTCAGTGAAGGCGAGACGGAGGAGGAAAGTTTGATTGACTGCGGTTTGAAGCTGAGGAAAGTCAGCTTCATAGAGAAGGTAAAGCACTGTGTGAAGTCGTTTTCTCATGCAGAAAAAAACTTTCATCATGAGCTGTGACAATATAGTAACAGCCGTCGCTCATAAGTGGTGTGATGTTATAAAGGTGGACAAACGACCAGCCTGTGGTGGACCCCCCTTGGAAAACAGCTTCATGGAAGAGGGAAGCCCCACTATGGTGGAGAAGGGCATGGACCCCAGCTCTGTGTTCGAAATGTGCGATGATGACGACGATAATGGGATCCATGATGTGAAGGACCCTGGAGGGGGCGGAGCCGAGGGAATCACCGCTGCCGCTGCTGCTGCTGCCGCCGCGGTCGCCAGCAGCGCAGCCTCGCTGCCCACCAGCTCTGAGAGCGTCACGTCGCTGCGTCACAGAAGAAGAGGGCGGAGCGTAGAGAGGACCGAGCCTAAAACGAAAAGGGAGTCGTGGATAGATCCTCCAGAGGAGAGAGAGAGCAACACGCTTACTCAGGCGGAGATGGAGAGCTGCATGCAGACATACGCTGTAAGACGGACTCTACACTAACCTTAACCTGCACAGATTCCAGTTTAGACTAACGGGGTTATTATAATTAAATGTAATGAGAACAGTTGACCCGTCATCCGTCATCAGCCAAACTCTGAAGAAGGACAGGTGCTCTGAGATGCTCTGAAAACTCGAGACTTGTCCTTGAGCTTGTGAGGCAGAGGCTTGACTGTAGCACCTCCAGCACCAACCAATGTTTTATTTTTCCAGTTATAAAACAAACAAACTGTGTTTTAGAAAAGCAAAAATTACTACTGCTTTGATTACATGTTCACAAGATTAATGAAAAGTCAATGGCAGCTTCGAACAGGCTTGCCACATGTGCAAAGTTCACAACAACAGCCAAAGAGAGGAGAAATCAGTCTGTTTAACTGTATTTAGTTTAAAAAAGAAAATAATTTGCTTTAAATTGTTTGTTACTATCTGAAACTAAAATTTTCTTCAAGAGTTTAGTTGTCGAATCGGCAGGATAAAATCAATCAGGGTTTAGAGATACGATCGGCACACTCAGAATAATGCCATACAACCCACTGATCTTCTCTAACCCACTTTCACCTGGTTTCATATGTGAAGTTCTGTAACATGAATCTGAAACCTGATGTTTCATCAAGCAGCAGCATTCAGACTCCCGCCAGTGATTTACCTGAGGTTTGATGCTTCACCTCGTTCCTCTCAGGACACCTTCCAGGACTACCAAGAGATGTTTGTCCAGTTTGGCTACGTGGTGCTCTTCTCCTCCGCCTTTCCTCTGGCTGCCATGTGCGCTCTCATCAACAACATCATTGAGATCCGCAGTGATGCCTTCAAGCTGTGCACCGGGCTGCAGAGGCCGTTTGGAGTCCGAGTGGAGAGCATCGGCCAGTGGCAGGTCAGACAAGGACCCTGAAAGTTGTCACCGGATACGAATGTTACTTCTTTAGTTTTTTAGGTGGAAAGTTAATGTCTTTAAATATCAGAGGTACTTTATAGTTATGTTAACAGTATTAACATCAGCTGTAGTATGGGACAATGACATTTTATTTGCATGTTAAAATTTAGTTGCAGAAATCTGGACAAAAGAGAAAAACACCCATCAGCTCTCTACAAATCCGAAAGTCAAACAACTGTTTCATTGACTGTATTTATTTATTTCTTTTCAGACGGCGATGGAGGCCATGGGCTTGATTGCCATCATCGTGAATTGCTACCTGATCGGTCAGTGCGGTCAGCTGCAGCGACTCTTTCCTTGGCTCAGCCCTGAGATGGCCATCGTCTCCATCGTCATCCTGGAGGTACCACAGCTCGCTCCCGCTTGTCACTCCAAAGTGCTTAGAGGAGTACTTTTTCAAACTCTTTCCCCTGGGTACCAGTGTTTTCAAACTAAGCTTTTTTCTTATAACTCAGCACAAAAATGTATATTTATTTGAAAACATTGCCGTGCTCTTGGGCTGCGCACTTGACTGCTTGCGTGATTTGTTTTTTATTCCTACCGGGAGGTAGGGATAAAAGGTGCTTAAATCACTTCATTAAACGCTGCTCAGTTTTTTAAAACTTGTTTTACACAGAAATACATCGGTTCCCGTTGTCTGTGGTATATTCAGAGGAAGGTGTCAGTTTTTTCCTCTGAACTTCGTCTTGAAACCTCAGTTCAAGTGGACTGTCTGATTTTCGTTTCCACTAAATTATGATGTATTATTACTTTTGTCAGTTGGACGTTATTTCAGTGACCTTTGTGGGCTTTTCTTTCGTTAATGAAAGGGTACCACACTTTTGTCCGTGTGTGCATAACATTTCTCACAATATATTTTCTTAAAAACACTGACATTTGAAGTTGACGTTAATATCAACATCGCTGCTGTTCAGACATATAATAATTTATTTAAAATCAGTCTTCTACTCGATCTTTTGAAAAAATGAACTAAAGAGCTCTCTGCGTGGCTGTTGTATATTTAGACACTTGTCCTGTTACATCTGCGCTCTTCGGCTCGTCACGGGGAGGTAAACCGCTTGCAGGTCGGTCTTGGCCCGAAAAGGAAGTCAGGCGTATCAGGAGTACGATTTTACAGCCTAAATGTTTTCGTCCAGGAATTGTGGCCTACTTCTGATCTTTGATTCGGGCTTGATTTATTCATCACAGGCCTTTGTTGTTTAATTAATCTCTTTTTTTTCCCACTTTTTGTCTGTTGCAGCACTTTGCAATCCTCCTGAAGTACATCATCCATGTGGCTATCCCTGACATCCCTACGTGGGTCAGAGAAGAGATGGCTAAACTGGATTATCAGCGCCGGGAGGCCTTCAAGGTAAACACTTGTCAAGGAAAAGTGGAAAGTAAGAAAGTCTGTATTCCAAATTAATTGACAACTTCATGAATTTTTGGTTGCACAAACGTACTGTAGCACTTTCAGACTGTTTCTGTTTTTTTTTTAATTCACGGCCCCAATTCGAAAACAGATAAGAAACTTGGCAAAATGTAAATTAAAAACAAATTCACTGGTTTGCAAATTTCACAAACCCATAGTTAGAATTAAAAAAACATGAATCTGGGGAAATCATTTCAGAAAATAATAAAGACATTTTGAACTGATGAGGACGCATCTCAACGCTATTAGGGCAGGTTGATGTTTACTACTGTGTAGCGTTGCCCTTTCCTTTAATAGCATCACTATTCTGTTCATACAGCATGTATTACAATACAAATTGTCTCTAGATTGCCTCCAGGCACTTTTCAGAGACCCTCAACATGACCTCAAGCAAAGAAACAATGGCAAAAAAAGCTCCCTTTTAAGAGGGAAGAGACCTTGAGCAGGACCTGAATCATAAGGGAGGACCCTCCTGGAGGGAGATGGAGGGAGAGAGGATGAGGAGCAGAGAGAGGAGAGGCAAGCTCATATACATCTGAGAGCTGAGGAGACCAGCTGTTTAAGTTAGGATGAATGTTGTCTAGTTTTTCTTTGATATGATTTATGGTGCTCAGTAGTCCTGCTCTTCTGTGTTGTATATTTCATTTCATAATGCACCAAATACTTTCAGCTAGTAAAAGGTAGAATTTAATGGTTGTGGTATGTTAATTACTATTGTCTTGCCGTTAGATGCAAGATGTTTCTTATGAGGATGGGCATGTATGTTGCTCTAAAATCTGTTTATTCTTTTTAATATTGATGACTCCCTTCCAGATGTGCAAATGGACCATTCCCATAGGCAGTAATGTGTTTGGATGCAGTTTGGAGAACATACCAACTACTGTTTCCAAAAAGAATTTCACATTTATAATAGTCTGACTTCTTCTCCTTATTAAATCAGCTTTGGCAGCATTTCTCCATCAAGTTCACATGAGGATCAGGTTCACATGTGGTTTCTTTGCGTGATAGAGCTGTAACCTGTGGTTGTGGGTGGTGTGGCGAACTTTGTTCTCGGACAGATTTACAGAAGCGTTCCTGAGCCCACGAGAGGATTTCCACCACAGTGGAATTAATTAATACAGTGAGACCCCAAAGATCTGATTTTTAACCCTGTCCATACAGCATGGAGAGATCCCTCCAGATTCTCTGAGATCCCTCCAGATTCTCTGATTACAGCAGATGATGTGATGTTAAGAGTCGTTGCGATCTTACACTGAGGAACGCTAGTCTGAAACCTCATCACACTTTGTAGACACTGTTTCACAAATCAGTGCAACTCTGCTCATCTTTACTTCAGAGACTCTGTGTGACGTTATTTATGAAACTGTTATTTTGTTTCAAACCGCTTTGATTTTTTTTTTTGCCAAAAATGCCAATGAGAAAAACAAAGTTAGTAAATTACTTCTATGTTCCACTGAGAATAAATTAACAAGGGTTTATAAGACTTGTGAATCAGAGTGAATTGTTTTTATTTACTCTTCTCTCTTAATTTTTAAGGTTGTATTTTACTCTTAATCTGATGTTGGGTTTGTGACTGAGCCAGCCTGAAGATAACCACTACACGGCTCTGTTCAGAGATGTTTAGGGCCCCTGCAGTACAGCTGCAGGATTTTTACTGTAGTAAGCCCTTTGTTAGATTGGTACCTTTGCGTTATTGGAACGGTTTGCAGGTTTAGTGCTGATTCTTGTGAACGCATTATGTGAATTTTTTTTTTTTTTTTTTAATTTACCTTCCTCTGCAGAAGCATGAGCGGCAGGCGCAGCAACATTACCAGCAGCTGCAGAGGAGGAAGAGGGAGGAGGAGGAGAGGCAGAGGCAGGCGGAGCATGCAGCCCGCAGAGAAAGGGAGCGGGACGACGGCAAAGGCGATTCCTCTGGGGATCACCACCACGACAAAAGTCACGGCAGCAAATCTCGTTCTGGAGGGGGAGGAGGCGGGGCCAGCGGCTCCGACAAACCCAAGAGGCCAAGCTCCCTGCTGGCCAACAACAACGTGATGAAGCTGAAACAGATCATCCCGCTGCAGAGTAAATTCTCGGGTGGCGCCCGCTCCCCTCAGTCACCCACCGGCAGTGAACCGAAGCTGCCCGGGTTCCTGAGCTTTAAATTCCTCAAGTCACCTGAGAATAAGAAGGAGGGCGCTGCGGCTTCTTCGGCCGCTGCCGCCACCAACGCCACAGCGACAGCATCGTCATCTTCATTATCAGGTAGCAGCTCTCAGGAGCGTTCTCAGTCACCCAGTAAAGCCTTCAACCCTGGGAAACTGTTTAACTTTGGGAAGTCTGAAGGAGGAACATGCGTGAATGGGGCCCCGCTGCCCAGATCTGGGGAGGCATCATCGTTACACACATCAGAAAGACAGGCGTCCCGGGCGGACTTGAATGGTGTTCCCGATGAGATCCCCTCGCCAGGAGGAGAAGGGTCTGAGAACGGACACGCCGCTGACTTGGACCCAGGCAGCTCTAAGATCTAGTGACTCGGGTGAAGGACGACTTGCGTTTGGTTAAAATCTCAACCGAAGAGTTGACGTGCTTACTGTGAGGAAAGGCCTGACCTGCCCGCTGCGCTGTCAGAGGCCGCGAGTAGAGGTACTTTGAAGCAGAGAGGAAAAGCTGACCAGAGATGACTGTTTTAGTTTGCTTTTTTGCAGAGAGACAAAAAAAAAAAAAGAAAAAAGAAAATAGGCTTTGTAAGACAGACGTAAGCCCTTCCATCATGACCGGATAAAATCACACACGCTCCCTTACACACAGCACACTAATTCTTCCTTGTCTGCAATACGTAAAGAAATGCATGAGCTGCGTTTCTGCTGTTTTAAGCCTTTAAATCAGAGAGCTTTGTTTCTTGATTTCTTTTAGTCAGAAATTGTAAGCATCTCAGTGGCCTCCTACTAGGAAGGAAGAACCTGTTGTGGAGGAAATGGATTACAAAACTTACATGATTGGATATCGGCCCTTCATTTTTGTTACGAAGTGGAAAACTGAAAAAGCAATATTTGTCAGTGTTTCAGTAATTTTCATCAGACATCACGTTAGCGTTTGTTCCCATCCCTGACAGGTCACCGACTCCGCTTTAAAGCAGAGGTGACGTCCAGGCTTTCCGCTCATCTCCCACGCTGCAGCACGTTTGTTTCAAAAAAAAAAAAATCAGTCGAGTTGTCAGAAAAAGCAAACGTAGAGAAGATAGGAAGTAGAAAAGATACAAAAGAAGTAGATGAGTGCGATGTTTAAAAATGTGCAGCATGGATGCCTGCTGCCTGCCGTTCTCCATCCATCCATCCATCCAAGCCTGCAGAGCGCCTTGCAAACACAGATGGTGCTTCGTTCCTCAAACTCCAGCCAAACTTGGCAAAAGAAAAGCAAGTTACTAAAGTAACTCTTGCACTAATAATCCCTGGAAACCTGCATAAAGAGACATCTCCGTCTTTAGGGGAGCAGCCCGACACCAGCCTGCCTCATTATATTATGCAAGAGATAGAGGTTTCTTTTTTTAAATTATTGTTTTGATTTCTTTTTTTTTTTTTTAAAAACAGTATCTTCTCACTTGCCCCAGCTCTTGGCAAGTATCTGCTTTCAGGCTTTTCAAACCGGCTTGTTTTTTTGTTTGTTTGTTTTTAATATGCACCTTTTAGAAGTTCCTCTTGAACCAAAAACAGTATTTTTCATATTATACTGTTAACCCAACATGTACAGTATTTTACAAAAGATTTAGGCACAACAAAAGTGATCGTTTGATCCCATGTAGATAGGTAATGGTTGCAAATTTTAAAAAAAGATAAAAAATGAATAAATAGCAGCAGAAACTTTTCACGTGTCATGGAGTCCTTGACACATTTCTTTAGTGGATTCAGGCTGATTTTTTTCTTTTTTCTTCACATAATCTCCAAGCTTGATGGCTACGAGAACACGAAGTCTCAAGAGGGTAAAAGCTGCTTTTTTTTTTTTTTTTGATGACTCTGATTAAAAATTCAAAACTGTAGAAGTGCCTAAAGCTTTTGCACAGTACTGTATTGTCATTTTATTATTTTGTACATCAACCATCTTTGTGAGAAGAAGTACCTGCCTTCCAAGAAAGCTCATCACCTCCAGTTAACCAGTATTTCACCTCTGCAGGGCCTCCAGAAGGTGGCGCTAGCTTATCAGTAAATAAAATGTTGTTACTGTCAGGATCTACCATTTACCCGTAAAATCGGCTACTAGTGGTCAGGATTCAGCAGAGGCAGCGAAGTTTGAGCATCTGGCTGCAGATTGGGAGCACTTTTAAAGGAAAATACATTATAAACTCATTAGATGAAAATGAGGATTTAAAAAAAAACAAAACAAAACGAGGCCGTTGCACCGCACTGTGGGTTGAGAAACGAAGACATGAACTATGCATTTCCACACTTTCACCTCTTGCAAACATTCTGGCAATAACACCGAGTATTTCCCATCAGATTTCCTGCCACATATTCAATGTGAAGGAACTTTTCTGACCCATAATTAACATATTTTCATCTATTGATTGCTTTGTGTTTAATTTTTTTAAAAAAAAAGCTTTTTGTATTTTGTTGCCATTTTTATGTGGAGGCTATAAAGGTTTAGTCCTTTTCTTCTTAATTATCTACTTAAAAAGGAGACAAAAAAATACTTTCACAGATGGGCAAAAAGGATCTAATGCAATACAGAAACAGACATCAGTTAATGTGCTCACAATATCATTTTACTGTAACCTTAGTGTGTCCTTTTTCGAAATTTGGAGGTCACTGTTTATTATAATGTAAAATAAGAATTGCAATGCTGAGAGAAATTTAATATCATCAGTGTCTTTTCGTTTTGTTCTCATAGGCCCGCGGTTAAAGGGATTCAGAACGACAGCGTACCTGGCGTCGATGGTAGATCGTAGCTGAGCTCAGTCTCACGAAAAAAACCTCCATTCTTGCAGTATTTGGATTTCAGGGATGAATGACATCACGATGCAATAGAGTCCATCCATCACCATTACCACGTTTGTGGAGAGGCTGTATCAATATTCTGAAGAAGGGGTTAGACGGGTCGGGCAGCTGCTGATGCTGCTGCATCCAGGTGCGTTGGAGTTCAGTCACATCGTCATACGCGTTGTTCCACCTAATTCAGGTAAAATTTTAAAACTACACAAGACACGATAAGGATAAACCAATGCATTTGTACTTTTGGCAGCTGCAAAATATATTTGGAATAGATTCATTAAAGCAACAATTTTGAGTTTCGCATCATCTGAAACAGCAGCATCGGTTTCATCGGGCCGAGCACAGACGCAACCGTAACGAAGGCCGAGACTCGACATACGTTTATTGTTTAAGCATCAAAGCAGCTGTGGCTCTTTAGGAAAGTCGGTTACGACATGAAGTCAGTGCAGGAGGACTGAACGGATCTGGTGAACTTCTTGTGTCCTGGATTTGGGGTTGGACGTGAAAAGCTACATTAAGACCTGACCCTAACCTCGAAATTTAGACATTTTCATGACAGCCTCACTGATAAAACATCCAATGCTCTTCCAATGTACCACTGTACAAAACAAAAAAAGAAAAAAAGAAAAAAAAACAAACTTGGAGATGGTATTATTTATTTCTTTTGTCATATTTTTGTAAAATCTGAAAAATAGTTAATAAAATTCTTTCAAATGCATTACGTTTGTTGACTAGTTTGTTCCTTCAAGAACACATGGGTAAACGTTTGTTGTTTTTTTACCCTGACCTCACAAATGTTATCAACATTTTAATTTACAGATACACCCAAAGATTCCCTGAAACATCACTGAAAAAACTAATTTCTAAGAGAGAAAATAAGCTTTCTTTCAAGAAAATTATCTTACTTTTTCCCTAGCGGCAAGAGAATTTTTCTATTTTCAAAATTCTAGTTGAGAAATTTTTTTAATCACCTGTTTGGCAGAAATATTTTTGCTTATTTAAGACAACTTGAGTGGATTTAGGAATATTAGGCGTATTTATAGACTCTTGCCTCAGTGATGGAAACGCGTATCTACGGCACCACAAGACAAAAATCCAGTTTAAATAGAGGTTTATTTGAGCAAAGCTAAAAAGAACATCTGATCTAACACACAAAACATGGCAAGGCTTAGGGTGTAGTTGAACAGTCTATCAGAGCAGAAGCGTAACATGTTTGTATAATTAAAAAAAAAAAACAATGGGGTATTTACACTGTTGGTAAAAAAAAAACACTGTCAACCCTCACAGAACCATCGGCTGTTAAAACAACAGGAGGCCTTGATGCGACTTTGCTGGGCAGTGATAAGAACATTAAAAAATAATAAAATAAAATGAATTACTTTGTGTTGCATTGTGACACAGACACAAACTGAATCTGAGAAACAAGGCCGTGCATGCTGACTGTGCATCCTACAGAGGAAAGCCTGACACCCCTTTAAACACCCACCCCCACCCCACTGTGTGGTGATCTACGCCCACTTGTGGACAAAATCGGGATAGTCACACAGGACAAGATGCACCTAACCCAGGCAGCGAGCTAAAATGTCACATCCAGATGTGGGAAGGTTAGCTCGCAGGGTGGGATCACACCCACTGGGTTTTGGGGTGCTTCTCTTTATCATCATAATAGTCTTCTTTTATTGCATCCACCAGGATGTTTTCTTGAACACACAAAGATGTTCAAACTGGATAAACTAATTCTGGTAGTGGTAGTTTACACAACACTGAATAGTCCCCACAGCCCCTCCCTCTTTTTTTTTTTTTAAATTACATTTAATAAAAGACATCTGTCTTCATTAAATGTGCTGTTCCCAACTGAAAATGCATTCTTTTGTCTTTTTTTTCTTTCTATGTATACATTTAGCTAAAAGTACATCTAAAACTTTGAGAACATCCCACATTTGCCAGCCTGGATGAGTCAGAAGGTGGTGCTAAATGTAAAATCTGATTCTTCAACACACCAACACAACATTTATCCTACTGGCACAAGTCCCAGAATTAAATGCTGATATGAATATTTACTTTAAACGCACAGTTCACAGGGGTTTGGGGAATTCTGCAAGAGTCGGCTCAACTTTGTGCTCTTAGTCACAGTGCACTCTTGTTCTGTCCATTCAGTGTAGAGAAATGTTGTGATGCCCCCATGTGGCTGCAGGGTGGGCAGTGAGACTGAGAGGGTGGGCACTGTGGCTGGCAGGAAGCTCATTGCAATACATAAACAACAACAGTTATAATAAAATTAAAACAGTAACAAAAATGTTCACACAGATCAGAGCAGACTCTCCAGATCACAGAAGGCTACACAAGTTATAGTCTGTTTGTGTGTGCGTGTATTTTTTTTTTTTTTAAGTAGTATCTGACTTTCTCTGTCAGGCCAGTCTCTCTACACACTTTTGACTGTTCACTCACCTCACTCACACACACACACACACACACACACACACACACACACACACACACACACACACACACACACACACACACACACACGACACCCACACAGCTCAGCATGCTCACAAACATATACAAGTATGGTGATCCACACAGGGAATAGTTAACACCTGGATAAAAGTCCTATCCATGACATCTGTGTCCTGTCAGTGCCATTTACTAACAAAAGCATAAAGATTACGTTTACTTTCATTATTTTTTAACTAAATCTTTAGCTTCATTAATGGAATTTCCCCCAAATCTCTAAGAATGACTTCCCTCTATGCCAGGAAATGCATCCTGCTATTGTGCAGATTGGCTATAATTTTTTATTCAGGTGGGATTTATCCATTGTTTTTGTTATTTTACATTGGCTACACCCTGCGTATCCAAATACACAATGTAATCTCTCATGAGCACATACACACATAGTTTTTTACGAATCCTCATTCATCTCTTGGCTATCTGTCCTGGCGATCTTCCTTGGGGGTGCTGGGCTGTCACCCTCACCTTGTTCCTGTTCCCTTTTCTTTGCTGCGTTCTGTTGAACACAGAAATATATTATATTAAGTAAAAAAAAATCTCTCAGTTTCTTCATTAATAACCAACAAAAATGAATGATTCTTTTACCAAAAACTGTGGTTCATTCAGGTCAAACAGACTTATTTTAATCTTAATGACTGGCAATAAATGACACCAGAGTGAGGAAATTAAGCTTTCAGAAAAACAGCGGCTCACCTTTTTGTCCCACTGCTGGTGGAGGTAACGCAGGAGGATGTTTGTCTTCTCTGTTACAATAACTGTAAGAAGAAAAAAGTATATTAGCGTCAAATGATGCTTAAACTTATGTATCCAGATGATGTTAATCATTAACAGCTGTTTAACTAACATCCCAAGAACTTAATGCATTTAACACTTGTAACAATCATATTAAAGTATTTAATAAAAACATTCCCATGACGCCTGAGGATTTTCCACATAAATATTTACAAGTATTTTTTTCCTCCAGCTATTCTATATATTTACCATACTTACTCTGTTCAGAGGGGTATTCACGTGTTGGAAGGTACACGGAGGGCCTTCGATTCTGTCAACAAATACAGGACAGAAATTATTAAACATTTTCCTTCTGCGTCATGTTCGTAATAATGTCTTGAAATGTTTAGATGGTGACAGCTTTTCATATCCTGAATGTCTACCAAAATATATTCTACACAGCAGTGTATAAATCCTGTATTTAACGGATTATGGAGATTTAGAGTGAAATGAGCTAAAAAGTTTAAAAAAAAAAAAAAAAGAAGGAAAAAAAATCAGTCTTAATCTTCATGGCAGGTTCTGTTTCTCACTTTCTTTTTCTACATTGTAAATAAAAATTGATGCCTGATGCCAGTGGGATCAAAGACCACACTGCATCACCATATTTTACAGATAATGTTACACGCTACACATTGTGAGATGTTTCCAGACTTTTTCTTATCCATTACTCTGATAAAGATTTATCTTGGTACATTATGTCCAAATAATGTTGTTTCATCGTTTCACTGGCATTTTATTGTCTTGAGGCTAATGGACAGAAAATGTTATATCTATTATATATTTGTCAAGTCTTCTCTTTAAGTTAGACTTAGAGAATGACGCGTAAAGAGATATAACTCTTGACATAATTGAATATAAAGCTCTGGGGAAAATAAATAATCTTTCTCAGGTTTTATCTTTTATAGAGGTGAATATTAGTGATATGGGCAGTTTTGTTTCTTGTGAACAGTAAACAATATTTCAAAAATATATATTTTAAAGAATATTTTAAAAGGAAACGACAACACAATTAATTTTTTTAAATTAAGTGTTTGATAAAAATGTAATACTTCCAATAAAACCAGGATCTATTCATTTTTAAACAAAATGTTAATACTGTTTTGATTAAAGAACATTGAAAAATTAGTATTTGGTGGAATAATCCTCATTTTCAATCACATCTTTCATGCTTTTTAGGATGCTCTCTATCAGCTATTCACATTGTGGTGGCATAACTTTATATCACTCTTTTTGCCCCCAAAAAATCAAACAGCTCAGCTTTGTTCGATGGTTTGTGATCATCCATCTTCGTCCTGATGAGGCTGTCATACTGAGAGAAACCGAGTCATCAATAGATTTAACATTAAATGACAGTAGTCTCTTAACTTCTTGCAGAACTGTATGAAAGGATTTTAGCTTTTTACAGGGATAATTCCCCAACTGGTCATTTCTGTGCGAGTGTACAAAACAGTTCATTTGGATCCTACAAAGCTACCACTATTTCTCTGAATAACTTGTTTTGTTTATGCAACCTAAGGACAACCCTTGTTGTTTGCACGAAGTGCTCATTTAGCTGCATGCTGTGGGTTTGTAGCAACAGGCTCAAAATGCAGCACTTGGCCACACCTGACGTTTTACCTGTTTAATTTATTAGGAAATAAACAGGCCACACCTGGTTATGGAACATAAACCTAACTTAAGCCAACTTTTGTTCCCGTGGCAAAAACAGCTGGATATACCCAATAATAGTGATCTCTCAACACAAAATTAAATAAAATATAATTACCAGCTGAAAAAATGTGTCGTGATGTATATACAAATGGACTAAACTGTCATTTTGTTAAATAACAAAAGGATATTTGCTTAAGCTCCAATTACTATGTCATACTTTACAAATACACAAAATGATACTTACGGATGCTTTACAAACGGAGTCTGCATGGAACCTGCTGAAGTTGCTTTTATTGTAGACTGGAAGTCCTTTTAAGAAATCAGCCTGAGGGATGAGAATAATTTTATTATTAGAGTCATGATTATTACTAGGTTTGTTTCAAACAAATGTTATAAAGGAAGTTTATAATCATCTGTCTGTTTTGCCCTTCAAAAACCTGCTTTTGGCAAGTAAATCATTATGATTGTGCAAATTATGTACTGGTATGAAGACATGCCAGTATATAATTTACTAATATAGATATCCTCAAATACCTGGAGACAATTTAGAAAGATTATACTGGGCGTGACTTCATCTTAGCAAAACAGACGAGCTAAGCCTCCTGCTCCACCACCCAAAACGTCCCTGCTTACCTCCCAGCTGGGTGTGTAAAATCGTCAAAAAATCGGTTTCTAATACGTCGGACAGTTCTGATCACAGATCGATGCCGGCTCGGCCCGATCAGGAGAGGCAGGTGCGGTGAGCGACCAGCATTTAGCCAGGTAGCCATCGCGACAGTTCCTATGAAACCGGCTGACACAACGGCGTATTAAAAAGGAATGAAAAGTACCTTCTCCATGACGACGACAGAAATGTCCCGCGTGGAAACTCCGACTTGAGGTCTCGAGCTGCTGTTTGTTGTGCTGCTCGCGCTCGTGATGGCCGCGCTAGCTCGTAGGCTAGTTCACCGAGTAAGCAAACCCAGCGGCTCCTTTTGGCAAAGAAAACAGCGCTCCTCAAGCACTAGGTTTTACATCCATTATATTTCTCAATATCTGCTAAAGAAATACACGACAGTCTTTAAAAAAAAGAAAACCTTTCTTATCACGCCATGAGCTCATTAAACTGTTTACACCGGACTTCTTCGGCTAGCATGATGGCTAGAGTTCAGCGAGCCCTTAGTAGCCACGCCCCGAGAGACGCTATTGGCTTATTGTTGTTCCCACGTGGTACCAGCTTGCTCAAATAGCCAATCGTTCAACACTACGCAGTTTAGCCCCTCCGTGAATTGGTGACAACCCTCTCCCACGTGATGTAGGCAGTTGCTGATCTCAAAGTAAATTATGAACATCTATTTAAAACACAGATCAGGCAGTTAAAGCAAGCGCTCGGCTTTTATTTTTTATTTTTAAAGAAACATATGATTTAATAACATTTATGTATATTTCTCTCACTGCCACACAAACTGAACTATTATATTTTGATGACAAATAAGTTAACCAATGAGGTTTCTCTTGGTTAATCATTTGAAGGAGTGGGATAGATTTTTTTTTTTCCCAATTGTTTTTATGCAGGGCCTCTGTCTGTCTTTGTGAGTAGCCAATACTTATTGTTGTGTACATCCAGTATGCACATTTAGACAAGTCACCATATAACACAAATGTGTGTGAGCACACACACACAAATCTAATATTATAAACATCAGTGCTGTTCCACAGTGAGACTAGTAGTAAGACTTGCTCAGTGAGTTTACTGACTATGAATTCCTGTGTCTCATCTAACTCCTCTGCATTTCTCTCTTAGAGTGCTACTTGTAATTATTCGTTTCTTTCTTCTGTTGTTATTATTATTCTTTCCTTTCTTGCATAATGTTTTTCATGGGCAATATGAGCATACTGGTATTCTGATAGATAAGACCCACATCTGGAAAGATGCACCTGCAAAGCAAATTTAAATTTGCTGGTGGTACATCTAGATTTCTAGGTTTAGCTGGAATTAAATGTTTTGAAGATTCAAAATTATTGAGCACCTTTCTGACTATCCTAAATCTTCTGTGCAACAAGTATGTTACGTGGTCTGGCAACTTCTCAGTTCTTGGTGTATTTTCCACCATACTGTGCATTATAAAAGCAACTGAAATATTTAATGGATAAATTATCTTTTTTTTAAATGCAAAAGTAACTTAAAAATTAACAATAATTTCAAATAATTTATTTGAAGTCTTTTCCCAGGTGAACCTTATGTGCAGATGGACAATCAGAATTTGATCTGTACATACTAAAAACTGTTAGGCGAGAAGCCTATATTACTATATTACTATATTACTATATGCAAATTCTTCTTTTAGATAATTTGGCAGCCAATTAACTTTTGCAGTTCTTGAAGTGGAATTGGAGTCCATTCTTGTAGAAATTAAGATTTCAGTTCTTAACCAGGGTGGAATTATTGTTGTTGAATTTTCTTCTTCATTATTTGCTGTACATCGTCAGTGGACATCTGGACTTACAGGCAGGTCAGTCAAGCAAAAACACCACATATTTATAAAACCATGTTGTTAGTTGTGCAGATTATACTACTGAAATGATTAAACACCACCAGGGAAAAAACATCAAAGTGTCTCCAAATGTACCAATATGTCTTTTCATTAACATTTAAGTCAGCCATATTGTGAACATTGATGTAGTCCCATGATACCACAGATGTTCCAGCTGTTGCACCTTTAGCCAGGCTGAGGCATGCTTGGGCATGTTAAACCCAATTCTTGTTATTCCCAAAGGAAAACACAAGTGTGGATTAATCTGACTACAGAGCCCATGTCCAGTGTCTTTAGTGAGTAGGAGGACAGATGTTGCAGTGGTGCCCCTTTGACTTTATATGAGGTTTTTCTCCTTTTAAAGTATATTTTCAGGTTACACTTCAGGATTCAGCAGCAGACTACGTGATAATGGTTTTTCATGTGAAAATGTTGGTGACACCAGCAGGTCTCCTGTGCAGCACCACCTGAGGGCTCGAAGATCATATGCATCATTTGGTGGTTTCTGGCCTTTGTAACAATACACTGGGATTTCTCCAAACTTGCAATCATTTCACAATCATAAGCACTCTGTAAGTTGAATGACCAAAGTCGTGACCGTCTTCCAGTTTGGAAATGACCTAAAGCCTTTGGGTGATGCTCTATTTGTATCCAGTAATATCACACTCATATGTTGCTTCTTTTTATATTTTATTTTATTTTTAGCATTGTTGGTTTTGTTGACACTATGTTTGTGAAGATAAATCTAAAAACAAATATATGTTTATCTATCTATCTATCTATCTATCTATCTATCTATCTATCTATCTATCTATCTATCTATCTATCTATCTATCTA